>UFQX01000487.1:315878-382783 GCA_900497675.1 Arapaima gigas | reverse complement strand
AATCTACCTGTACTTCTCAACACACATTGAAGTTGCATGCCTAAGACTTTTGCACAGTACTGTTCACATATACCTCGGTCTCTGATTGTAATTGTTTCATCTAAATGAAATAATGTGAAGTCAAATATCGGGCAGCAATTTCATTAGTTCTTGTAAGGACCATTACAATTTGTTCACAAATTACAAAATTACCAGTTTATTAGGTAATTAATATACATTCAAAAATGTTAATGCAAATGTATAAACAACTGAAATTGGGAGTTGGAATACCAGGTTATTGGTGCATTTTCTTCACATAAGTACAGTCAGCAATCATGTAACACGGTTCTGTAGAAAGAAGAAGATGCATCAGTTCATACAAATATTTACCCCTTTTCAATGAAGCAAGCTTATGATTTAGTGTCGTATTTTTGTCTGTTATGCAGTCATTTTATGTGAAAATGGGTATAAAGGGAGTTCAGACAAGGAAGCCAGTCATCCTTGTTTGTTTTTATTTGGGCCAGTGGGAACTTTTCTGGTGGAACTGTTCAGTCCCAGTGCAGGACAGTTGTTGTCATAAAACAGGTCTGTGAGAGAAACAGTCAAGTGTGAGCAGTAAAAAAAAAAAAAAAAAGGAAAATAAAGGAAGCCAGTTGTCCATATAATGTTATTCCAACTGGTAGTTTGAGACTAAGCCACTCTGTCAGCAGAGCAGGCAGCAGAGCTTTTAGGCTCATGCAAACTGGTATCAGGACAGTTTTATAAAAACACCACCCGAAAGCCACCATGACCCTGGATTAGACCGGTGGTTATTGAGAATAAATGACAATATAGTATAAAATCAGAAGACAGGTTTGAAATAATGTTTGTCATAACAAAATATTTAAATAATTGCCATGTATGACGATACCTTTTAATTTATTTGCTTGATGTCAACACCAAATAATCATTCAAGTGAAATTCTCACGGGGTCACTTTTCAAATTAAAGAATGTGCAGGACATTCCTTGGAGACTGTAGCTGAGTCATTCTGGTAACTTGGGAAAAGGGCAGAAAGGTGAACTGGTGTTTTCCACCCAGATCATGGTCAGACACTTGCAGGACCAGGTGAAGGAGCTGCAGGGATGCAAAGAGGCCCTTGCAGTGTCTCAAGTCCGGGAGGAAACACTTCAGAAAGAGGTGCTATGTCTGTTCTCCACCCCACATCCTTTTTGTCCACGCTCACTGCTCCTATTCTCTGTCATTCTCTGTCATAAAAGGCAGCACATAAGTAATGATGTCCATGTCTAGGACCAGTGGGATGTTTTTTCAGAAGGAGAATGTTTATTATATTATTATTTTTGTTTATTTAGCATAGTGAACCTTTGCAGTGACATTGTTTACTGTGTGTGCTGGGCTGAACCAGCATTTTTGTGAGTTTGCTGAAAAGATTTGTGATGTTACAGATGGCAAAACTTCTTGAGGAACTTAAGGAGGCAAAAGAAGCACACACTCCCACCCTGAAACATTTCATCTCCCTGGAGAGAAAGATCAAGAACATGGAGCTGAGACACATGCAGAGGGAGAGGGAGCTGCAGCAGGTAAATGGGAACACAGCAGAAGAAAAATAAGCACACAACTCCCGGGCGACACACTTGGAAAGCACTGGCATGGCCCCTTCCCCCAATCTCTCTCTCTCTCTCTCTCTCTTTATCTCTCACACACACGCACACACCACTGAAGCAGATAACAGTATGCATGCTGAATGGCATTCTCCCACACAAAACAGCACCATTCACCAAGTACATGCATTCAAAAACAATGCAAATGTATGAAAGTTCTCTGAAATATACAAGCATATTAAAAGGTGCACATCTTCAGTCGTGTTCGTGGTTTAATTCTCTTACACAGGAGGTGCACGGTTCTGATCGATCTAGTCCTGTTTACTTAAGTTACTGATTGGTGAGACGTCATCCAGAACATCAGTGACACATTAACTAATGGTGTTGTTAGCTGCGGCTCACAGGACTGATTCATTTGGGATGCGTTCCGTAATGCGTCAATAGAACAAACCGTTCCACAGTACCAGGGACATTTTCCCCACTGTGTTCAAGCTTTTCAAGGCGTTGTTTCTGGTGATTGTGACTACACCCCTCCCTGCCCCTCAGGTGGTCACTCAGACACGACTCGTGCCGGAGCAGCAGCAGAAGGAGGCAGAAGGCTGGCGCAGGCTGGCCCAGGCCAAGAACAGGGAACTGGAGGCCTTCCGCTTGGAGCTGGACTCCATCCTGGATGTGCTGAGGGAGCTGCAGCGGCACAATGCGATCCTGCCCACACAACCGCCTTAGCTCAGAAAACCTGAACGGACCTGTCCACTCAGTCCTGTCCACTCACTCAAACACGTGGGTAACTCACATCCAAACAGGCTTTGCAACTCATGGGAGGAGAAAATTTTTTTTTTCCATTTTTAATTTGTCTCCATTTTTTTAAATTTTCTTTTCTGTTCTCGTAAGGGTTCCAACCTAAGTTTATGCTGTCAAAAAAATTACGTTTTTCCAATTAAAGCTAAATGTTTGCCGTAGTAAGGATTAAAAATCATTTTTCTTTTTCACTGTCATCATGAAGTTTGAGCAGTACCACATGTTCGGGAAGCTTTGGTGCACAGCAACACACCTGTTGCCAGACAAGCAAGTTCACACTCACGATCAGGTGACGACGAAGGCAACAGCCGGACAGTCGGTTGGCTGGGTGGCTGTGACCAACTGGCTTCCACAGTTAGATGGTCAAGTACTTGGGTAACTAGTCATTTGTTGCTTGAAAGCTGTCGGCAATGGAGGCATTGCTGCCTAAATGATTAATTAGTAATATTCTATAATCTCTGAAATGGCATCTGTTATCAATGACCACTTGCCCACTTCCCGGCTTGTGCTGGCTTTGAGTCTGTTTCAGAAGCACAGGGCACATAGAGGCAGTTCAGAGTTGCTAGTCCTGCAGAAACAATGCAGACACAGGGAGAACGTGCAGGTGCCACAGACGGAGCTGGATTCACATCTACGTCCAAAACACTGGACCGACACACCGCTGCTGCCACTGTGCTGCTTTCCCAAGGAACATTTTACCTATAGTAAGCTTTTATAGAGTTTTCATATGGCAAACTAAACTACATGGAGTGCAATTACAAAAAAATTAACATTTGTACAAATCATACTTTACTTAGCTACGTATATTTATTAATGCTGCAGACAGGGTTTCTACAGCTACTGAATACATTAAAAGACTTGTATATACATTTAGAAAGACCTCTTGTTTAAATTATAAAAGATTACATAAAATGTTTGTGGCCTACACAATATGGTTTTTATTACATATACTGTTCATAATACACAGGGCAGTATGGACTTAATACGTCAAAATGGGGACTTGTCTAAAAGTTCCATGCAAAAATACCAAGAAAGATGCAACCCTTGGTCTAGTTCACATTTTCGTTTTACATTCAAACGTGTTAAGTGAATGACACAAACATTTATTTTCATTCTTTCAGTGTTAATGTGCATTATTCTATTTGAAAACTAAGCTAAATTAGAAGAAAATTAAAGTGTTTCATTCTCTTCTAAGTAGCTCTTATAGGGGCATTTTTATCTAGACAGGCATTTGCATTTTACAGGCTTTAGCTGCATTCATCAAAAAATTACTTTTGCTTTAAAGCATCATTTTATCATCATTAAGCCAGCATTTGGCTTTAATGAAATAGCTGAAGATCTTCAAACATGCTGGCAACATGACAAGGGGCAGCAAAGGTTCGCTTTGGGGTTTAGCTGATGAAGAGCACAGTGATGTTTTGTAAGCGGTCTGGATCACAGCTGTGGGGGAGACTCTTACCTCATTTCAGCAGAACCTTGAACACAAAGAGGAACGTCTACAGTGGACACAAGTCGGTAAATGGTCTAGGAAAGGAAGGGCTGACGACATTTGCACTTAATGTATAATTATTTCAAGAAGTCAATGCAAAATTGATTACAGTTCGATTTTTTTCTGAATAAGTATTTCCAAATATTGAATCTTATTTTAGATTTTTAAAAAGCTTTTATATAAGAAAGATGGTAGGTAAGATAAATACTTTAGTTATAGTAAGGCACTCAATATATCAAGTATAGCTGCATGGGTAAAAGGCTGTTCCTTGTACTTGTGTAGCTATACTTAATATAGTTCTTATATGCCCTTTATGCACTGAAGATTTTACCATAGTTTTTGGTGGTAATACTTTGTCTAGTCAGAACATACCAGAAGGAGGTGCATGGAACACCTCTAGAATCTGTCTGATTTTTCTGTTAGAAAGCATGCATAGGTTAGGTGGACCAGAAAATCTTTTTCAAACTTTGAAGGACACGAACTGAAGAGTGATGGGTGTTGGAAAGTCTGTCAGCCAAAGATAATGGAGGACCTTCAACTAATGATGTGAGCACTACTGGGCTGAGACTCACTGTCCATCGTGAGAGGCGGCTCACACAGGAGCAAGTCGTCGTCATCCAGCATGGAGCTGTGCTCAGAGTTCACGAAATTGGGAATGTTGAAGTGTGACAGGAAGTTAGCATCTTTTTCCTTCTTATGATCTGCTTCCTCTGCCTGAAGGCTGCTTGAGTTCCTGCTGCCTAGGTAACCTTCCTCCTCTTGGCTGGCTCTGCCCGCACGCTGCTCCTTCTCGTTGATGTAGCATTGGAAAACGGAGCGGGTCTCGTCTATCAGGGGCTGGGAGCACACTTTGTTGCCCAAGTTTTTATTAAAGCCAATGTCGACCACACAGCTGGCCAGGCGTGGATGCTTCTCGCAGGGCTCTGGGTTCCTGCCGACAGGAGAGTAAACAGTAAGCTATCCTTATAATAGGCTTGTTTGCAGCCAACAAAGGTTCACATTTTACCTTAAAACCTGAAGCATTAGTTATAAAACTGATTAGCTATTTACTCTTCAGAATCTGTGGAATAAATGAGGATTTATTTTAACTTGAAACTCCTTTCTGTTTAGGTTTGAAAATTAAGATACAAAAAAGGAAGCTGCTGCATCCCTCAGAATTAAAACGTCTACAAACACAGATACTGTAGCACAGGTACTGTACTGTATGTTTCACTTCATAACACAAGTCCATCATCTGTACAGAAAACTGCTCAGTATACGAGCAGCCTAAACGTACCTAAACCCTGTGCTTTGGTGACACCCCTGTTTGTGGTGTGTTAAAGAGAACTAGACTGCTTGTTCACTGTTACTGCAACCTATACAGAGAACCAAACCAAGGGGGAGCTGCACGGTGGATGACATTCTCTGCTAATTATAGTAACGCAATACATGAATATGTTGACAGTCAGGTGTCTGAATAATGATGAACCTTCAATTTTCACAAATCACAAGGGGTTTAGACATCAACATTCCATTCACACGGAGGTGAAAATATAACAATGAATCATGATAGGGTTGGAAATAAGGCTATACAAGAACTCATAGTAGCTATTTTGCATGTTGTACAAAAAATATAAACCTTTTCTAAGTATGATCAACAGACATCTTGAGGAGTTTTTAGAATAGATTAAACAGTCAAAATGAGCTTGGAGGTTCTCTAAACGCGTTATAAAAATAACCATAAAGTCATAATTGGCTGAGAGGAAAGATCTCTGAATAGGGAATTGTAAAGCCTTCCTACAGCTAAAGTCCCAAACCCACTTACTTGCAGATGTTAAATGAAAAATCACACCACTCTGCCTTGCAGCTACCACTGAGCTAAGCTGTGTTGTGCTGCTTATCTGCAGTTTTAGACAAGCTGCTCAGCAGGCTGCGATAGATGAGCTGTCCATAGTGCTGAACTGAGCTACCCAGTAGTATTATGGTAGTGATAGGTGACTGATACCGCTGAAACCGCGATGTTACAAACATCAGATACAAGTATAGCGTCTGAATGTACTCACATACAATAGATCTTAAACTGTTATTGCTGTGCGTGCCGACAATAGAGCGATCAGTTTCCAGGGATTAGAATAGGGTGTCGGTTTGGTTAAATCATTAGTTAGTGAAAAATCACAACCTAACTTGCAGCTGATTATTATCAATGTTATAATTTAAATGCCGAGTCATTGCAAAACCACTCAGAGAATACAGGCCTCCAAGGACATGACTGGCCAGCCCTGTTTTAGGAACACAGAGTTGGAGGAACCTGTCTTGTTACTAGAGCTTCTAGAGAAGCTGGTGCATGGCAAACTACTTTTTCACTGAGGAAAACTGGCCCAGCTGCCAAAAACACAGCAGGAAAATAACTGCTGCAGCAAATAAATAGCTGAAAAACACTCTGGGGTCAGGATCAAAACAGAGGGTTTTACTTTGCTCAGAATAAGATTCCTGGCACAGACTGCACACAAAAATATGGTTATTATAAAAGGTCCCCTAAATATTAAATGTTTACAAAATATCCAGAGGTCTCTAAAAGAGGTTGGACTTCTCAGCAACTGTTTACCACTGCCTTCAGATGATCATAGGTCACTGGAAGAGATGCTGTGGTTGGAGGCTTGTACAAGAGAAGGCGGACTGACAAGCAACAAAAGGGCCTCCTACTCTTGGTGGGGTGCTCCAGTCTTCGTCAGCAGCGTTAGGACAAAGAACATGAAGATGACAAACACCGCCAGGCCGACCCAGAATCCAATCACAATCGAATCTGCAACACATCATCAGCAAGACCAGATGACACAAAGGCAGGATACTTTGATTCTTTTCTCTGTAGGGTGAACTCAGACTTTAAAGTAAGTATAATTCAGAGATGGAGGAAGTAGATTCACGTCTCAATGGTAGTGATAGCACATTCAAATAAAGACGGTCGCTTATTTCCCAAGATGCACATGGATTATAAGCACAGAAACTGAGGTAGTCCTAGAACAATGCAACATGTGAAGAGGAACACCCATACATTACTGTTCACCTATGCTGTTTAAGTCACAAACTGCCCAGACTCTTACCATGAAAACTGTCCATCTTCATCTGTGAAGGAAAGAGTGCAGTGAATCAGACAAAAAGGCGGGGGCACCATCAAAAGCCCAGTGCTGGCTAATCGATGCCTAGGGGCTGACAGACTCAAGGAAGCCTGGGTGTAATGAGCTCTAGATCCGCCAGCGCATGACTTGCCATGCTGGGGGAAATCAGAGCAGCTGTATCAGACACTTCCCCAACCCGAGCTTCTCTAAACCCCATCTCTGCTTTCCTCCTGCTTTGGTGCCAGCTGGACCGCAATCCACAAAACAACTGCTCACACGCATTACCTCTCACTCCTGGACCACATGTCAGGAAACCACTCACATACATTGACTCCTGGTGTTTCACACTTTAGTGGCACATTTCCAGTACCACCGACAGCTGTGGATGCTGCAAAGTCAATAACTGCACACTATTAATATTAATGCCGCATCCAGAGGTCCATCTTGTCTGTCATCACAGCCTGGAAGCAGACTAACCTCTTCTTTCTTCTCCTTTACATCCCAACCTCTCCCTTTCTCTCCTCTCCTCTCTGATCGTCTGCATTTCCTCCTCTTTTTGCCTCACGCTTCCCACTTCATCCTCAGTCTATACCTTTGCTTTACTGCTACACCTGCCTGTGTGAGCTTGTACATTTACAGAACATTACAGAATTATCTTTCACAACAAGTTAAATCGATAAAATTTAGTATAACGCTATTTACAGCAGACCCGGCACACAGCATTTTCCAGGTTATCTGCAAAGCCGTATGAGCACCAATAGTACTTATTTTAAAAAATAAAAATCAAATCTGGCTGAAGTTAGAGGTTCGCCCGAAAACTCCCCGATTCGCAGTCCTACTATTACTGCTACATTCTTATGACTCAAAGACAGTTAAAGGCGGTATTTGTGAGAAGTAAAAACAGCACTAGCAGGTAAACCTAAAACGTTTAAATGTAAAAATGTTTTAAACATACAGAAGGCAACACAAACACCATATTGTGTTCTGTTCCTAATATTTTTGTCCCTCTCAGTACCTGATAACTTGTTTTACCGTTGCCAAAAATATAATGTGTTGTTTCTGGTATTAATCAGTATTCCTACAATTTTACTGTTACAATATAAGAATCACTTTGTTGTCCAACATGCGACATTTGAGAAGAATTCGTGTGGAAGGAACAACAAAAGTGAGTTCCAGGGTGCAACGTCTGAACTTCTGGATTTATTATCGTTTCCAGTTTAAAAGGCTATGAAATGTCGGTCCAGTTTCCTCAGTACAACACAACAGTACTGGACTGTAGTCTAAAAGGCCACTTGGTGAGCACAGTGTTGTACAACCAGCGCCACACCGGCCCAGAAGGACGACACAACCAGCAAAACCGAATCTACAAAACCCATAAAAAGTTGTGTGAAATGTGAACTCACATCTGTGGGCTTTGAGTCCTTCGAAGGACACGGGCTCGTCGTCGTCGTAGTACTCATATTCCCACACGTAGTCGGGACCGCGGCCGGCGGGCGCGCTCCCGTTAGCCGCGCTCAGGCGGGACATATCCGCCGAGGACGCTGTGAACTCTCCCGGTAGCCTGGAGGAGCGGAACTCGGCGGTTCCTCGGTGTAACGTACGAGGCAACAGGCCGCCGGTGTTTCACCTGTCACCGCGCAGTTTGACAATAAGAAAACGCGTTCGCGTGCGGGTGCCCGCGGGGTCAGCTTTCATCCCGAAAAAGCGACACTGGGGAAACACCGCTGGACGCCGCGAGCTCGCGTGTGCGCCACTTCCCCCGCTGTCCCTGTGAGAAGCACGCGCGCGCGCGCGCGCGCAATCTCTCTCTTTCTCTCTCTCACACACACATCTTCTCAGTTCAATTCACAGCAGCGACGTACATCAAGCAGTAGTACCAGTACCAGTAGTAATAATAATAAGTAAAAAACTTGAATAGGTTTATATGATTTTTTTTAAATTTTATATATATAGGTATAGATATGTATGCAAACAGGGTAGAATTAGTTAAGTAGAAAAAAACAATTGCTTCAAACTGCACATCAACAGTGTCCCTCTTTTTATGGCAGACATGAACATAAGCCGCTGTCCTAATTCAGATGTTGTCAGGTGCCTTTCTCTGCACCCTCAGGATGTTTTTTTATTTATATATATATATATATGTATGTATGTGTGTGTGTGTGTGTATATATATATATATATATATATATATATATACACACACACACACACACACACACACATACATAGAACTCACCACGTTATGTTTCAACTGGATTTTTGTCCCATTTGTCAAATTCCTGGTTCATGAGTGGACCCCACACTTCACTGCCATATAAAGCAATAGGTTCTATAACCAATGACCTATAATAGGTTCTATAATCTCCCTCCTCACTTTCTCTTTCAGTTCATTAATAGACAGAATGAAGTTCCTGTTGGAGTTCATTTTCCACACTAAGGTTGTGTAATTTGTTTTTGGTCCACGGTGAAGCTGTGTTTTGTTTCCTGACATTTGGGTTTGAGTAGTTTGGTTTTCTGTGGGTTGAAACTCAGAGCTCAGGTCTGACGGTAACCATGCAGCAGATCCAGGTTCTGCTGTAGAGCCTCCTTAGTTGGGGACAGCAGAACCAGGTCATCTGCAAACAGAACGAATTTGATTTCTGAGCCGTGCAAGAAAAGACCAGGTGCTGCACTTTTCTAGTGACTTGGCCAATTGATTAATACAGACCGGACTGTGCAAATGTTTTAGGCACTTGTGAAAACATTCTGTAAAGTGAGGAACATAATGCCACGAATAGTTTCTATTAATAAATAAACTTCATAGAAAGTGCAGTAAACAGAACAACCTAAATCAAATCAATATTTGGCCTGACCATCCTTTGCATAAAACACCATCACTTCTCTCGGTTTTTTAAGGTCCTCAGCTGGTAGGTTGTTCTGCGCATCTTGGAGAATTTGTCACAGTTCTTCTGCAGACTTTGGGCATCTCACTTGCTTTGGTCTCTGCACAGAATCCCAGACCAGCTCAATGTAAAAATGTTTTAAACATACAGAAGGCAACACAAACACCATATTGTGTTCTGTTCCTAATATTTTTGTCCCCCAATGTTAGGGGTCTGTGGCAGCCACACCATCTGTTGCAGAATTCCTTGTTCTTTTTTGCTGAAAATAATTCTTTATCACTTTGGCCATTGTGCTTTGGCTTATTTTTATGCTGCATAATGAATTTTTGGCCAATCAGATGCCTCCCTGATGGGATTGTGTGATGAATAAGAATCTGCCTCTGCTTCTCAGCAGTGAAGGGGCTACTAATTTTGACCAAATGACTAAGTCTATTTGAGAAAAGGAGCTTTAAAGCTGCAGGGAACTTCCACTGTGCTATACTGATGTCTGCAGAGCATGTAGTGCTCCTGCCCTTTGATGGACAAACTGCCTTCTGTTAAAACCAAAACTGTCAAATGTTGACTCATCAATCCAGAATACCTGCTGCCATTTCTCTGCACCCCAGTTCTTGTGTTTTTTGTGTGTATTTGAGTCACTTGGCTTTGACACGCCACTCTTGAGTGAAGAATTTTGATAGTCTGATTTTAACTGCACATTTGTTCTTTGTATAGATAGAATTTATGATATTGTTTTTCTCCCCTAAACCACTTGAAGTTAATTTTTAGAATAATCCCTCATGTCACATTGAATCAAAAGCTTACTGAAAATCTTCAAAGCAAGAAAAAATTGTGCTTTTATTTTGTTGTTTGCACTTGTCAGTTAAAGTATGTAGCGTTAAAATATAGTCAGAAGACCTATAATTTGAATCCAATTTGAGTTCTACTCAGAACGTTGAGTTCAGTCAGGAGGCTTATGAGCCTTGTGCTGATGCTGCTGCAGAACATCTTCCCCAAATGCTGCTCACACAGACGCATTAATAACTGTTGGGGTCGACTTTGTCTCTGCTGTGAATACAGGTGTTATGAGTCCTTTGTTTCAGATGTCAAGGACGTGTCTGACACAAGACCAGGTTCAGCACTTTCAGGGTGAACAATCTGAGGCTGTGATCTGTTTCTGAGCGTCTCATTGAGATGCAGTCAGACCTACTTGCTTTCCAGGGCTGAAGAGCCTGAGGTTTGTCAGTTATCTGCTTTCCTGCAACTGGACAGTCTGATAGGTGTTGAGATCCATTGACTGCAACTTCCATTTTGTTCACTTTGTCACATGACATCCTTTGTTCTGTATTTTTGGGTTTTCTGGAATAGAGGTTTTTGAAATGGTTTTGAACTAACAGTTCCAAGAACTTAGGGTTCTTCTCCCAGAAACTGTAAGTATTCATTGATTCTTCAACTTTTTTTATGTGTCTTTAAGAATTCCTTAGTTTAACAGTCTCACAATTGTTAAAAGTCTCAGTTCTTGGTTATCTGATTGTCTGTGGCTTTGATTTGATAACATTCTCACTACTTTCCTCATAATTTTTCAGTCAGAAACAAACAATTTTTCATTTTCCAGTTTCTTTGGGGGGGGGGGGGGTTGGCCATCTTCAAATTATGCTATCCAATAATGCTAAATACTCAATTATATTATTGACTGCAAGGTCTCTCTCTCTCTCTCTCTCTCTCTCTCTCTCTCTCTCTCTCTCTCTGTCTTTGAGGCCAGGCATTGCATTGCTGTCAGAAGCTCCTAAGAAAGTTATGTTAGGTACATTTCCTTGGGAAGAATATAAACCAAAGGAAGGTGATGAGGTATCAGGAGCGGGGGCAGCAGTGCTGCTCAGAAGACTGGCGGGTGGGTGAGGATGTAGGGGTTTGTGTTGGGTCTTCAGTAAGTCTGGTGTCACCAGCAGTCAGATGGTGACGGCTGTGAAAGCTGTAACCAAGGCTGGGGAGACGGCGGCTAGATGGCTGCGGCTCAGGAGAGGTGAGTCAGTGGTTCAAGGCAGCGCTGGTGGCTCTCTGGCCCTCTTTAGGTTGGCAGAACAAAGGTTTTCTTTGTTGGCATCAACAGCAAGTCTGGGTCACAGCAGCATGGAAACAAAATTAGCAAAACAAAAAATAACAGGCACATCAGTCACAATTCTTCACAAAGGTGATTCAGTACCATTTCCCTTCTCAAAGTTCACGTCAAAAACAGTAAGCGGAGTTCCTATGAGTTGTTATGCAGAACAAATATAAACATTATTAACGAAGAGAATTCGTCATTTTGGTCCAGAATGTAGAAAAGGAAATCTGAATGAAGACCACATCAGCACAATGCTATTAAGTTATTAAAATGAAAAGAAATAAAAATGAACACAAGTGTTTGTGAAGGACAGATTTTCCATTGTGCAGCATTTAAAGACATCGAAACCCTCTTACCTGCAATTATACTGACATCACAGGCGATCAGTTTAACTGTAAACTCACTTTTATGGCTGGACGTTATTTACCCGTCACACAGTGAGGCCGGTGGCTGGAAAACAGAAAGGCGGTGAGAAAGTGAAGAAGAAACGGAGGTGTGAACATGCGAAAACCAAAAGCCAAGCTTGAACAGCCCACCTGTCCGTTCCTCAGAAAAGCCGCTGGCTACATTTTCAGGTGACAGGGGCGCCACAGCAGCCTTCTGACTGCGCCGCGTTCCTTCTTTTCCGTCGGTGCGGGTTGAAGGAAAAGATGGCATCCATGTTGTTCTTGGGGTGAGAAACTGAATTCTATCAGTCGGAGCAGCGTAAAGTTATATAGTAAACTATGGGAAAAGTATGAAAATCGTCCATGGAGTGGAGAGAGTTTTTGTGGCATCTGAACTGGGAGGGAGTCTGATGTTGAAGCACCCGGTGCCCCCCCCCCCAACCAGGTCATGGCTGGCGATGTGTTCTGTTGTATCGGAAGATGCTGCGACCGAAAAATGTTAGTTTTAAAAGTGTGGACTTGCAATAGCGACTTCATGCCGGTGCACAACAATACATCGATTGAGTAGATTGTTATAAAATAGAAACTCGAGAGCGTATTTCGCTGTTCAATACAAGGGCGAACGCAAATGGTGCTGAAAAGAAGTGTTCGGCGGGTTGTCTGCCGTCAACGTTCACCACAATAAACACTTTTAGATGGGAAAATATATTTAAAAAACAAGTGTAATAAACGTTGCAAATTCATCTTCTTCCTCATTATAACTAAAAGGAAACTGCAGCTGAAACGGGTGACGTAGCGGATAGAGAGGTTTCCCTTGAAGTACTTACCCTAAATCGCTTCAGTAAAAATGGCCCTTATAAACGGGGTAAACATAACTGCGAGTTGCTTTTAAGAAAAGTTTGTGACTGAATTTAATTCTTCAAACAGCTTTAATCACACCTTTCGGTTTTTTAAGACGTGCAATTTATATGAGGCGATGAGCGCGACAGTCGTCGTGTCTGAGCTTCACGTCCGTCTCGTCAGTGTGGACGATTCCCCTCCCGCACGAGCGCGCGGGACTTGTGTGACCCTCGTGGCTTCTGCTGTTAAATGAATAAATAAAACCCTGAAGATGACGAGTGGAGTGATTCGCTCTGCGGTACGTTGCGTTTGAACTTGAGAGGAACCTACATTGTGGAGACGAAGTTCTCATTTAGACAGATGAGGAGCGGTGCTTCAGAATGGGACCTAAGTGAAGAAATAGGTATAAATTGGTTTAAAAGATACAAAAAAAACGAGTGCTGGTGGTTACCTTGTTTTTGTCTGCTGCGCAGAGGTGGCTGGAGCTGCTGGTAATTCGGGTGAAATAAGACGGATGAATGAGGAAAGGAACCGGAGAAGGAAATTCATTAACATTCGACTTTCGCGAAGGATCCCTCCCTAAAGTCGGGGTTTAACGCAGGAGGGGCGTTTTATGGGCTCCGGAGCTCCTGAAGAGAAGGGCTTTGGCGCGCAGAAGGAAATGAGGAGACTGAGACCTCCTGTACAAATATGGCAACAGGAAATTGGACCAAAAGAAAAAAAAAAAAAAATCACAGAACTGGTTCCTCGGCAGTTTAATACCTACATAAACCTAAAGGATAACATGAAAACCCGCATTAAGGAAAAAAGATATAAAACAGAAAAACGTCCACAATAAAATGAGTCAGAAAAAAAAACTGCAGACATGTAACTGCTGTAATTTTAAATACGTTACTCTCATTTATGTGAACAAATATTAAAAATGTCATTTTCCATTTACATATAATAAAACACAAAAAAGTTACATTTGGTGCTGAGGGGGAGATATTGGCTGTTTACAAGGAGACGTGGAGCTCAGTGGAAGATGGCTGGCAGCACAGATGAAAAGCAAAAATTGATTTGAAATATGGCAAATGAGAAAATAATCAAAAAAGGAACTAAAATTAAGTTATTAAAGATTGCAGACTTCATTCGTTCTTTCCAAAATTGTTCCCTGTTGTTGCTAGGGAGTTAAGTTGACCTTAGAAACCAAAATATTCTCCTACTGACGATTATCAAGATTGTTACAGAGGGTTTTGGGGGCACATTGTCTCTCCTCCGTGTGTTGCCATGGACATCATGGCAGAAATATACTTGTACTAGTCTGAAGATTTCAGGACTGTACATCTCCAGCAGAGCAGCTCTGCTCCATACCTATGAGATCAACACTCCACTCGACAACTACTTCATGCTTCCTCAATTACAGGGAGCTTTCAGAGTTAATAAAGTCTGTGGCTGTGCAGTGAGCTCCTTAACTGCCCTCATCTAAATTACCCAACCCAGATGCTTGAAGGTTTGGCCCCTCAGCAATAAAATACACATTATCTGATGGAGAAAAAAATTTGAAAAAACATTCAGCAATTGTTTAAAAAAAATTGTTTGGTTTCTGCCACAGATGAATTATGACCGCATGTATTTCTAGCCAAAGTGAAATATTTCAGCAGTAATAATGTTGCCTACAGGTTTGTTCTCTGGATGATGCAATGAAAATTCTATGCCTGAGGGAAACTGGCTCCCCTTTTGGTCTTAACTCTGGCTCCTCAAGTGTTGCCAGATCCCATAAAATGACTGATTTTATTTTTTTCCTTCAGCTGACACTTTCCTCCAAAATGACTTGCAATGTTTTGGCTGTGCACTATACTATTAACAGTTTTTCACCCATTTATACCGGTATTTAACCTGATACAGTAAAAAATATCTTCCTCGGGGATATTAAAGCAGGAGGTAGTTTGAACCTCTAATCGCTCTATTCAGTCTAAGATTTATATAAATGGTGACAACTTTATGAGAACTTAACAGTTCTTAGATATTTTGCCCTTCTTCATCATATTATGTCATTGCGGTACTGGGGGTTTCACAGGCGCCTGATCCCTGCGCAGCTGATGCAGAGGTTGTACGTCTCTGGGTGTTTCCACCCCCCCAACAGTCCAGAAATATGGCTTTCAGGTGAACAGGTGACTCTAAACTGCTCCAGCACACACACACACACGTGTGTGTGTGTGTGTGTGTGTGTGTCTGTGTTCTGCATAGTGGACACTAAGTTTTGGTGTACATATCTAGCATTGTAATTTACTTTGACAAACAGCAGCTAAATACCAATTAAAAATAAAACATACAAATTCTCTAACTGTCCTTCAGGACCGAGTTTAACAAACAATAGCAATTTTTTTTTGTTTTCTGCAGTTATTCATGTTAACCTGAGAAAAGTTTTTCTTTCCTCGAAAAACATGAGAAAATAGAGCTTTTAACACCTTAGTGATATTGTCCGTTTTGCCCCCCAGGGCTGACGATGCCATTTGTCACGTGCTTGACGGGGGCGATACGAGTCAAAGTCAGAGGAACACCAGGAAGACCATGAGCACCAGAGTGCTGTTGAGGAACTGAAGGCCTCAAAGTGAAGACCATCTCAAATGATCAATGATCTGACTGTACTACAATAAAAAGTAACTGGTAGTCCTATGGAAGTTTCCGACCACAACATCAAGTTTTACCAAATCTTTATTGATACAGGCATTGATTCTGTAGCAATACACACACTTGCAAAGGGAGTCCCTTTCAGGAATCACAGGTGACCCCTCCCCATCACACACAGGTCATCTGTGCCCCAAACAGATGTCCTCACCTTTCATTAAGTTGTAAACCTTTATACGCTAATAAAGCAATAAAACCAGGAAAGTGTGATTTTAACCAGGACTCAGGAAACATGGTGGGACAGTCAGCTGAACAAGATGTCTAGGTTGTGAAATGTGACTGAACGTCAGAGCATTAAAACAAGTTATTCCATGGCTTGTGAACTCAGGTCCACAGACACAGAAATTCAATGTAAACATCTAATTTCCTTCCACAGTACAATGGCCAAACATCATTTTAAGAAAAGCATCAGAACATCTTTACAAGTAACTTTTATGAAAAGAAATACAAAAAAAGACTACAGAGATTATTTTAGCTGAACATGTTGGAAGCCCAACAATCAAAAAATTTTGGGCCAACAGGCACAGCTGCTTGGAACAGTCAAGCCTAAGCTTCCTCCTCTGAACTCTTCCTCTGTCTCTCACTCACACACAGACACACACACACACACACACACACACACACACAAGCTTGGGTTCCTACACCACCCTCTGCACTTCTGCCATTCTTCACAAGTGCTGAAATAAATCACTGTGGACATCAGCACTTCAGTCCTGCGCAAACATCTCCTACATGGAATATGCAAGGACACAAGGCACAGTCATTTATTTAATTTAGTAATGCCACAGGCCAGAAACATCTTTCTGGTAATGTACAACCAGGAGGGCCATGGTTATGTAGTCTGACGCTGGCCCGCTCTCTGATGGATTGGTTGCTAGGTGACAGACTGCGTTAATCAGCCCCGGTGGTGCTTGAGGCAAGTGGACCAAACCAGTCTGGTCCGAGTGGAGCGGCAGGAGTGAGGCGCCCGTCACTGTCACCTTGACATCCTCAAACAGCGGGTCTCCCTCTCTAGGCTACAGCACCATTGTTCACCATTGTCTACAGAACGATCCCCTGAACTACACGTGGGTAATATCTAACAGTCAGGATTTCTCGCTTCACGACAGTGCGTTCCAATACCATTCTGAACACAATCACTGCAATACAAGCTGCTCCCAGCATGCCTTGTGCTCCAACTTTCAGGACCAATGCGATGCACAGCCTTCACAGGGCCATCAAATATCTGCTAGGGGACTTAAGCTACTTTTCAGACACTTTTATCCAAAGTGACAAACTTAGTTAATAATATTTACACTTGCTGCACACAAGTAGCAAGGTGACTTTAAACATAACAGTAAAGCTCCCTCAGACGTCTGGGTGCAAGTCTAGAGAAGAGCAGCACTGGAACTGTTGTGATGGACCGAGTTTTGTTCTCTCAATAATAGATGCCAATGTCGTTCAATTGTAAAGCACTCAGTGGCTGAATCGAAGCGTATGTACTTGGATGTATGCAAGGCTGAAATTAACTCACTGTACAGCACAACTGCGGCTTATGCAGGGGGCAGAGGCTGTGTCGGAACAGTAGCTCGTCTCCCCTGCAGTAAACTGTCAGCAGAAGGTACTAAAATTTACCTGAATGCCGTCACCATGATTCATTTAAAACGGTGATGGAGCATCATGAACAGCTGCGATATGTGAAAGAGCACCCGTGTTTCAAACGTTTATACCATAAACGAACAAGTAAAATTAGGGATGTTCTAAGATGTGCAGCTAACACCATAGTCTTGCCAACATGTGTCTTTCTTCCTTAAAATAAGTTGAAGGCGTTCCCAGGCATACCGGTTAGCTCTGTGCAGTCCGATTGTTGGCTTCGGCAACATGAACCTGAGTTTCCCCAGAGTGTCAGACCACCGCTGTTCACTCCTCTTGCTTCTCTTCCACTCTTCCTGACAGGGTGGCTACAGTTGGGTGTTGAAGACGACAAGTTGAGGCAGATATAGAGCGCGACTGTTTTGGAATGACTGTGAAAGTTCGGAGTGCATAGCAAGGAAGTGCTCCACAGCAAAGTCAAAGTACACTGAAGCAGGGTTCCCTGTAGAGTGAAAACAGTCATCAAGCTCCAGCATGTGTGCTTTTCATCCTTCAAAAGCATGGACCTCCTCATCAAGGTAACCCATCTGTTTTACAAATCTGGAAACAATGAGAGAGAAGACTTGGTAGAAACAGGTTCTTTGTTAAGTCTGCAGCTCTTACACACTATGACTGTAAACTCTTCAGGTTCGCATTCATACCTCCCTTATAACACTGACTCCAACCTCATAACGCAATCTTACCCCTCCCACACGCGCATACACACACACAAAGTTAACGAAGCACCTAGATCAGTCTGGACAGAGCAGCTGAAATATGGGTCCATTAAATTAAACAGATCTTCGAAGTTATTTGTAAATCCTACAAATCCACACATTATGTGAACAATAAGTACATTTCCCAAAAACAAAAAAGAAGCAGTCGGTGAGACGGCTACAGACCCCAGTGCCAGTTGTGTGAAGGGTGCAGGACCACAGATGCACACAAAGCACTTTGAGTCTTCCTGTTTGATGATGAAGTCGGACAGCAGAGACGCCTCAATTCGACCCCGCCTGCCCGGCCAGTCTTGTGTTGGCTCAGAGAGGACGTAGTCCACTTCAAACCTGGGAGTACAAAACCATTGTGAGCTACAGTTTCTTCGTACTTAAATGTAAGATGTAAACTGCTTCAATGGAACCTCCTGCAACATGTGAAAATGCATTAAACACTCCTGTTTCAGCCAATGTGTTGCACATACCTTCCTCGAATATTAAACTTAACTGGAACTGACAGTTAATTAGTCAGAAAGTTGATGATTCAGATGCTACATGATGCAGACAAGGGATTCACCATCAGTTCTACATACTGCACCTTGTGTAACGTGGCTCCTCGCCCTCTTGTCTTACCACCCACACTGCACACAATTCACTAATACTCAATACAAGTGTAATAAGAAATAAACGAACACAAGCAGAATTGTAAGAAATAAAGGCATAATTGTAACAAATTTAAAAAGGTCCGGAAATGTATGAAGTGCAGGAAATAACTACATGTCACCTTATATGGAGGCAGAGGAGAGGTGGAGCTTCCCTGAAAGGCTTAGAACTGCTGGATGTAGAAGCTACTGGATCATCTGGAGTTTTTTCAGTTTTTTTGGCCTTTCTACATTTGCCAGTCTTTTAAAAAACAAAAATATTATTTACTGATCTTAATGATGCCTATATGCTGACGTTTGGGCTGATTTAAACTGGTGTGATGCCATCTTTTTGTGAAAAAATAAATACTTCCTAAAAAAGTTCTATCGTTATAAAGTCCATAAATCAGGGACCGACTATATTCTGAGTTTAACTGAGTTCGGCTGTCATCTCATATGCTCATGCATGTCATATTTCCATTTTTAATTTCATAAGAACAATTTCACCAATAGCTGAAAGCTTATAGCTGTTACAAAGATATTGACTTTTACAATTAAACACACATTCATAGCACTTGAAGCCGATTAACTCCTCCAAAAAATAAAGGCAAGTAAAAGAAGGCAGTCACAGCATTATTAAAATAATCACTCACGGATAATTTCACAGCATTATTAAAATAATTATTTTTGAAAATGATGTTGTATGCTTTTTAATGCGTCGTTTAGAATTAACTTCGGAAATTAATTGCCCTCAAATACAAATTAAAGCAGAATAAGACATCGGCAGCTACAGTCAAGAGCAGAATGCACTACGCCGCACAGCTGCAGAGGTTGGCAGTCATGCATTACATCATTACTTAAACACGCTTCTCAAAACTTCTGAGAAAATTTTGCAATCTGTTTACTTGAGTATATTTGTAAAGAAAAAACACTTTTATTCTATTGAATTTTTTAGGTACATCAAGTATTTTGATAGCTGCACTTAACTAGCTATACAGTTAGCAAAGTTAGAATTAGCATGGAAACTATTAGATTAGCCTGAATAACTTTGTAAATTCATAAAATGTGACCAGCCCTATGGTTTTAACCTTCTTTGGATTTTGAGTATCGGAACTGACTGGCTTTTTGCATGTTATTCTGACAGTGCGGCACAGTCACAGCAAATAGCACCTGACGGCACCTCAGCTGTTTAGGCGTAGATTCAAATCTGGCTCAGTCTGTGGGGAGTTTTCATGGCGTCTCGATTCAGGAAACAATGTATCCTAGTGCCAGTCTGGGATAGGTTCTGGATCACTGTGCCCTGGACCAGGACAGGCGGTTAAAGAGAATGTAGGGAAAGTTATTTTGACAGTTTCACTGAGTTTCTGTTTTTCTATTACAGGACAGTCTACAGTATAAACATTAAGAGTAATGATGTCAGTTTGATTCCTGTTCCCGCCGTTTCTGTATTGCCTTTGAACGTGTGAATCACTTTGGATAAAGAGGTCAGCTAAATGGCAGTCGAAAAACAACCAGGCGGAAAGTACTGTTGCAGTTAGAACTGCCACCTTGCAAGTAAGTTTCAATACCTGCTCCTGCTAGTTCACTTTACGAAGGTGCTTACTCTGAATTACTCTAGTGAAAATGACAATATGGTATTAATGGGTAAAAAAGCAAGTGGCTTTGTGTAGATACCTAGCACTGTCAGAAGCATTTGACAAAGGTATGGTTAATAAAATATCTAACAGACTATAGTCTTTTATTTGTATTTTTATTTATTTCATTAGTCTAACTGACATTTAATTTTATTGACAAACCAGAATTAAATAAACTTGACAGAAATACTTTTGAATATTCCCCCCCCATTACTAATGATTACATTTGACGTTTCCCACCTTTGCGCACAAACAGCACAGTTGTACCTCAGTCACACAAGTGATCTCACTCAGTGCTACAAACTACGAATAAAACACTCCAATGTCACATTCGACTGTTAAGAATAAACTTTTTGAAATTTAATACCAACCAGTGAGAAGCTATAAAGGCTGTAAAGGCACCATTTGCGTAAAGTTGGACCCTAATCTAATAATTTATTCACTGCTCCTGAGTCATACCATGAATACAGTGACGTAAAACAATCATTACTCCACATTACATGCAGCGAAAACAGAGCCAGCCCAGACAAGACAACTGACAAAATCAACACACCTGAAGAAAACTGGCTGAAGACTTCAAAACTACACCCTAGTAAAGTACCCAGTACAGTACATATTGTTTATTAGTTTCTGCTTAGAAAATGAACGGTGTATCTGTGATTCAGTTACCTGCCAAAAAACAGCACAGGTCTGTCAGCTTGAACCAGATGCACCTGACACCCGAGTCCTGGTCATACCTCCCCTGGTCATAGTTCAGAGATACCTCAACAGGGAATCGGCTTCACATTTCCCTTCTTCCCAACTTCGTTACACTATCAAATTAGTACATAAATAATTTTGCTTTGATAACAGCAAGTTAAAAATTCTACCTGTATTAAACATCAGTTTGTTTCAAATATTCCAAAAACTACTGCAAAATGCGTGCTGAAGTGGAGGAATCTCTATCATAGGAACAATAGTTTGTGTAAGAAACTGCACTGCCACTTTAATATCTTCTCTGAAAATTAGCACTCAAGCTACTCCCAGGAAGTTACTGATGTAGAAAAAAATCCAATATGAGCTAATAAACCCTTGGAAATTACAATTCAGGAAACATGTTTATGCCAAAGTCATAAAACAATCTGCTTTGTTTCCCAATCCAGCTATTCACAAACTTCAGCCCTGACATGACTGCTCTCATGCTGAAATTATTAACAGTACAAACTGTGAAAGTTTTTTAAAATAATTAATAAATAAAATTCAAATAGGGAAGCACTTACTAAATAAAACTACAAAGGTTTAACAAACAAACTGAAGGGAAAATATAAACAATCTAATCCTGCTTCACATAAAAACTTTCAAATAATTTCTAAAATTGTGTATCTTGCTTCCGGAAAAAGTAAAACAGACAAATAAAAATAGCATTCAAAAAAGAAATGTCACCACATAGCCTATTTTTGAGGATTAATTATGCTCTACAAGCAAGAGTGAGATGATAAGGGCTTTGACAACAGTGAGTTGCACATCCACAGATATACACATTGTCATGGAGAAAAACACACAAGGTAATTCTCTCTCACACACACACATACACACTTAGTCCTCCTCTCCATTACCTCTCCTCCTGGGCAGCAAGTCGATCCAGGTCAGTGTGCCACAGGATATCATTCTCCCTCCGGTTAAAGAACATCAGCCTGACCTTTCTGTGGAGTGGAGGTGTGCAGAGAGATATAAACCTACTGTGTGTCTGTTCTTCCTCACAGGGAAGATTACAGCCAAACACATCAACCAGAGTCAAAGCCAGAGGGATATGAAGGTCAGGATGGTCTGCGCAGAGCTCCTGCCTGTGGTCCACAGTGTGCTACTGCCTTCGTTGCTTATTTTCCCCTTCCGTTAGGCACCATAATGAGCACATACATCAACAGCCATGGAAACAGATCTAATTCTGAAACATTTATTTCACATGCAGTTTGTTCCCCTTTAGTGGGAAAGGATCACACAGCTAAATATAAAGCAAACACAGGCTGGGGCCTGATGTACATCACCAACCTTCATTTACAGCACATAACATTTACAATGAAAGAATCTAAAAACGTAAGTGAAAATGGAGAGTTGTTTGCCTCACTCAAAGCCATTCTGTGTTTCTCACCTGAGCATCCTGAGGTCCTGCAGGGCGCGCTGGATGAGCCTGGTCATGGGCGTGAAGCCGGTGCCAGCAGCTAGCAGGTACAGGTGAGTGATGTCACGGAGGGGGTGGAGACTGAAGGAACCCTCTGGACTGCTCATCAATAAGGAATCCCCTGATTGTACAAGCAGAGGAGGCAGTATGTTCATACACTGCAGCCAAATTACAAACTTAGTTCCTACAGCTCTGTTACAACCCGCTATGTGTTCTGCTGTCTCTGCTGCCTTCTTTAAGTATTTACACAAATCCAGCTGTCATTGGGCAGCAAATCACGATCACTGATCATCAACAACTGGCCAGCCAATGAAGAAGAAGGCAGCAACATTTAAAACAGCTGCTGTTTGACTCTGGGCTTCAAACTGTTCTAGCTGCTTGTTTTAGCTTTTTGCATTTGGTTTAGATGTGTTAATAATTGTTTTTGTACTTGTCTATAATGTGCATGTGCGTTTGTTCCCTGTATGAACTTGTGATTTGCTGTGACTTTGGGGAAAGTGGACAAGTAAGAATGTCACATAACACACATTGACAAATAAGGTTGTTTCCTGAATAAACACAACAAATAAGAAGTGAGTGACACCCATGTATTTTGGATTGGATAGTCAGTGTAAGTTAGGTATGGCAACAGCAGATGCTGAAGACCTATTTCATGTGGTTTGTGTTTATTTTATCATGGTCAGCATAGCTTGCACTATATTAACTAGTTCATTTGGCTTTGATTTGGTTTTTCCTTTCACACCAGTTGTGTTCCTTTCCCTGTGTGTCTTTGTATTTGTACAAAATCCTGTTATATATATTTTCACCATCACACACACTTCATTTGTGTATAGTAAATCATCTTTACATCAAATCCTCTTTGTTTTCCCTTTATTTCTGTCCCCATCCAAAGCATCAGTGTCTCAAACAATTAGTACCCCAAGATATTTGTAAATTAATTTATTTAAATTAGTAGTTTTATATGTACACATTTCAATGTACAGCAGTACGGCAGGATATGCTATTATGACTTGTATATGAATCTGTATGGCTATCATTTTACACATCTCTATGAAGCACGCCTATTCCACAGTATCTGACCTCCCAGTTTCTGAGTTTTCGATATAACAAGTGGTATATATTAATATCCAGTCAAGATGTGCCGGCGTAACAAGTTCTAGCCGAGCGAAGCCATAGCACATCAGAGAAATATTTGAAACTCACACAAGTACAAATGTGAAGCTGGATGGCAGCACTGCACCCAGTCATTGCCTCATGTGGTCAGTTGTGATTTCCTGATGTTGTTCACATCTGTTCAGTTGGTAAGTCCCCAGTAACAGCCCATTAAAGTAGGTACATTTGACAGTTTTTTCTATTTTATATTGTTTCCATTCGTTTTTTTTCTACACAAATTTGACTATTAAATGTTCGTTATTACACTTAATAAGAAAAGAAATGTAATGTATGATACAGTAACTGCATACAAACTCAAAAATGTATTTTAATGGCCTCATTAACTTTGGTAATTAGGTAATTAGTGTTTAAAGTGTTCCTTGTGCTGAAGTATTTTACAGCATTAGCAATATTTTGGGGCAATTAATTAGGGAAATAAATTGGGATATTCAAGGCTGCAGTGTTCAAGCAATTTCTAGGAACCAATTACACTCAGTTACAGGAGTATAGGTGTATTCTGTAATGCAGCAAAATCACAAATGGAGAATGAAGTCCTGTTTGCATAATGAAGTGGAATAATGCAGTATACTGATTAATTTTGGATTGAGGAATATGTCTCTTCAGTACATGTAAAAAGTTTCACGTTTATTGTGGATATACATATCCTGACGTGGTTATTAATACTGTTCACTCAGCAAGGGCTGTAGCTTCAGATAAAAAAAATCTCAAGCCACGGGACAGAATGGACAGTAGACATGTTTGGAGAGGATAATTACCATCCATGATGTAAGTGTTGTGCACCGTTCATCTCAAACACATAAAATAAATTCAACCACTCTCACAAAACACTCACAGCTCAACCTGACATCACTAACAGACAGCACTGATGTCATATCTGAAAACAAATGTGCAACTGGCTCTGACTACAGAGCTCTGGAATAAAGGATCCAGCAGACAGATTGGCAAATGCAACAGTGGAGCACAACAGACATTAAGAAACAGCTGGCAAAAGATCAGCAAAGAACAGACAACTAGCAATGGTGGAAAACACAATTGCAGCAATAATCAATCTGTTCCCAACAGGTCTAATAATAATAATAATTACTGGGTGACACAAAACACAAAAAAGGAGCCATTTCTGACAATGTAACGCTAGAAAAGCAGAGGAACTGATTTATTCCCTCGTCTATGCGACAGAAAAACACACAGCTGGTAGCTGACTGTGTCCCAGGGAACACCTCATCTTTACTGTGCAGAGAGATGAGATGCGTGCAACGAAATAATCAAGCTGCTTGTGGGTGGTGTGTGTGTGTGTGTGTGTGTGTGTGTGTGTGTGTGTGGAGGGAGGACTGAAATTAGAACAAGAGGGAAGAGAAAGACATAATAAGAACATAACATAAAAAGGGACAAAGTGAAATGATATACAGTTTTAAAACAAAAAGCATAAATTTTGGAGTAGCAGTAGCTGGTAGCATTATTTTTAAGGAAATGGGGTTGTGAATGAAATGATTCCTGGTCAAGTCACCGGATGGTCTGCTGCTCTAACTTTTGTGTAGGGATTTGCTCTCAGCTGCAATTAATTTGCCCGCAAACACAGGAAGCTAATGCTTTTACAGCAATTAAATTCAATAAAAAGGGTGTCCCTGATACATGTTTTAAAACATGTATTATGCACTTTAGATTTCAGAGTGATTTTGGCAAATATTGCTTTCCAATGTGAAACAAACAAGGACATTTATAAACCTTGGACACAGACACATGATAAACACTAAATAAATCTTCATTTTTCTTTATGCAAGGTAAATACTGAGTATTTTCTAAATGTTAAGTATCAGGTTTAATAGTATCATCTATTAATAAATTAATACTGAACAATATAATTAGCAAAGTTCAAAAACATCAATCAAAATTTTCCATAAACACACATACAATGTACATATGGATCATAGGTGTTCACTTTAGTACAACCTGAGAACAACACAGACTAATTTGAGATCATCCAGTGGCAGCCCAACAGGCCTCCAGTTTCTAATTGAGGACACAGGTTATAATGAATTCAGATAAAACAGAGTAAAACTTGAGTGAGCTTGAAAAACTTGTTAACTTACCAATGTTCAAGCTGTTGAGATGAGGAGTGAACACTCCATTGGAGTAGATCTTCACCATGAGGTAGACATCAGTGCTGCTACCCTCAGCGGGCTCAGACTCAGGTGATTCAGGCATTAAAGTCCTGTCCACTGGTGTGTAGGGTTTTGTGACCTCACTGCCTATACAGGTGACAACAGAAAATAGGAAGACACCATTCAGCAAGGTACTGTGTAAAAGGGTAATAAGTAAAGATGTTTTTATATGAAAATAACTTTTGCTAACTTAGCTCTGCCTAATCTTTAAGTCTAAATTACATAAGGACTTCACCTAATATACCAGAGTTAAATTAACATTTTCCTGCCTTGAGATAAAACACTATCACCAATATTAAGAGCACTAATAAAAAAAATTATTAAATATTCATTTACTGTACCATGAAATAAAATGCAGAGATAAGTGTGAAAATGTAATTGATTCACTATGATAGAGTACAATTACAATGGCATGTGGCAATTTTCATGATTCAACTCAACAAAAAGACTGAATTACAAAGGTGCTAGCAGAAGGATAAGGACAACACTGTTGCTTTCAAAGTATCAAATAATATGAAAATAATAATATAAAATATCAAATCATCTGATTGCCAGATGATTCAGTATTCAGCATTCTGTAACAATTTTCTCTGGATAAATGAATCAATCAGTTTCTACTTCTGAGTTTCATCCCAGGCATCTAGCACCATGATGAATGTGTGATGGTTTAAAACTGCTTTGCTCCTTGTTTCTGCCTTGTATCAGAACATTATGGATGAGAATGTAAGGTCATTTACGTGAGATCAGAAGCTAAATTAAAAGTGGAACAAAACAAACATGCAATAAAATCTTTGTTAGGAATAATTGCAGAAGAAGAAAATTCTGTCTTTGATAATAGTCAAGATAAAGTTCAGGACTAAGCTGCATTAAGAACTGGCAGAACCCAAAGCAGCCGGATAATGCAAGGCAACACTGAAATCACTGAGTTAAGGAGATTCTGAAAGAAGCAATGAGCAAAAAACAACAAGCAACAAAAAAAACAATGACGGATAAATCAATGGTTGCAGAAAACTGCATAATTTCACACATAAAAACTGAATGCTGATTTATTTAATAATGAATAAATGCAAATATCACTTACAATTTAAGAGCTAATGCAATTATATATTAGTTTAAATATTTGAATCTTGTAGGGTTCAATTAGGATTTCTCATAACATTCAAACTAGCAGGATTTATACTATACTGTACTCAACATGTACACCCAATCCTTATACAGCAGCAGTGTCACATACAAATAAAAATAACTACTTGTGAAAATATACACCTTTTTTCATACAAGCTTGTCATTCATTACATACATGGTTACTTTAGTCTACCATGGGTATTTTATTATCTGACTATGAAGTGCTTCACTCTGCAAAGCACACAGACACTATGCGTCTTCCATAACAAAACAGTACAGTCATCCCTCAATTCATGCATGTCATGGTTCCTAAAAAAGCCACATAAATTGAAAATAATCCTTTTTTACTCCTAATATTCCTTTCGGAAAAGTAATCCAAATCCCCATCCAAAATAATGTTGTCTCCCATACTGCCCAAAAACCATTTCACCAGTTCTTCCAAAGGGTGAGAAAATACATCAATGCAGGAATCCACTGAGCACCGTTAGTTTATTGTAAGGACTTCAGTGGTCCATGGTTTGTCCAAGACACATATTGCTTGGAAATAGTGTTTACTACTACAGAAATACTGTTTAACTACTTTATTTCTCACCCTACTTCATAGACTCCACACACACACACACACACACACACACTTTCATTCATTTATTTAAATACGTTCTTCACTTTTGAATGAAATTGTGACAAAAGAATTTTCGATTTTCGTATGATTTTTTTGCCTGGCTTGGATTGGCATATAAACTGAGTGATGGTATTAAAAATCAAATCGCATTCTAGAGATAACACGCGAATCGAGTGTGCATAAATCGAGGGCTGACTAATCAACCTACACACTTTTCAACCAATCACAACATCAATTATGGTAAAGCAAAATCACAACTTACACTGAATACACATAAAGCTATTGTATACTGTTACGAATTTATCCAAAGCAAAAGCTCAAATCATGCATTGATCCCAGTTGCTTCAGTTTTCATGTATGAATTAGATCTGGATATCAAGGGATTACTATAAACATTATAAACATTTAAGCATTAACAAATTAAACAGTACAAAAGCTTTTATAATACAAAAGCCCTTACATTATCATGTATCACATGTTCTGATACCGTTTACAATCCCAAGGTGAAACTGACGATGCAAAAATTATTCACTGTCCTACGCAATTTATGGTATCAGTAATTTGGATAAAGGATATAAATGACAGAAAACTGGCTTAAACAGGGTGATTCCATGAAACAGTTTTATACTGGATGAGGGATAAAGTGTGTAAGATCCAAGTGCATCCTGAACAGTGTGGTGTCATCAGTGTCATTGCAAACCTAATATGAACACAAAGTTCATACAAAAGCTGTTCCTGAATGTATAAATCCAAGAGGACTATGACTGCAGTGGTGGTTCTAAAAGGTCTGGCCCTAGCAGAAGTACCTGATGTTCTGTTACCTTGTACCAGAGCTTTGAGGTAGATGTGTTTACCAACGGGCACCTGCATGTGGGTCCCAGGCGGCAATTTGAAGTGGAACAGGCTTGTGTCATGTGTGACTTCTGTTTTGGAGGTCAGTACACATTTCCTGTAGAAGACCACTATAAAACAGAGAGCATTAAAAAGATTTATATAAAGTAAAGAGAAGACAAATGAGCTGTCTTTTTTATATACCAAAAGCAATAAAGCAAATGAGCAAGTTCCAAAAAATATCACAAGGTGAGACTTTCATGTTTCGGTAAAGGGAATAAACTATGTATTTATGTAAGCAAATAAGCACACAAACAAGTAAATGAACAAAATTAATAAGGGGGGGAAATGTGCTTTTGAAGGTATTAATTCAATTTTCTTTGTACAGTCCATGAACTTTATTACATAAAACTTTTAGAAAAATCCATTTTAGCAAAATGCTTTTAGAATAACAGCATAAACTGTTTATATTACTTACTTATCGTCTTATATGCTTATGCTTATCTGTTCAATGAAATATTGTAACCTTCAAAATGCTTTTCTATACCCAAAAGCTAACACTGAACATTATGGTTAATATTATAAAATCCTTAATTAAAACATTCCACACCATTTTTCAAATGACACTGCTGTAAAGGTATGCTGTGCAAATAGAACGGTATTATTGTGCAGAATTAATAGTTTTCTGAATTAGCAGATATAGCAATCAGTGTAAAAATAAATGTTTTACCGACTATAAGTTAAAATTTAGAGAACACTTGCTGCAAACTAGTTTTTTTTTCCCCCCCTTGAGGTCTTAAAGCATTACAGCAGGAAATGAGCCAGGTCTCTGCAGCTCTTCTGGAACAATTCAAAAAGCCATAGGACACTTGTGGGTTGCTTTGCTTTCACTCTTCTGTCCAATTTGTCCAACATAAGCATTGTTTAGGTGTATTTCAACTTTTAACTTGTACGGGTGCATAACGAAAATCAGGGCTTTGAAACAAGGTTAACGTGTAACATCTAAATGGTTCAACAACGTTCTACTAAAGTATAAATATTTTAGCTTAATAGAGCTATAGTTACATGCTCATTCTCTTTTTCTGAATTTAACATGTCCATAACATGAACATACACATAAATCTTGCTCAATTAAATGGTGAAAACACTTTATATAAATCATTACTGATATTTGTGGCACAAAAATACATTAGGGAGAGAAGCAGAAAGAGGATGGAAAAAGGGGTTCCCAAAAATTGCCACTAAATGCAAGTGCTAATGACTTACCACGGTCCTTCCTCTGCAGAAAGGAATCATGGGACTCTAGTGGCTGACCCAGTTCGGACCACTTGCCGTTGGACGCCTTTTGTACAGATACTTGTACTTTTCCAACTGTACGGGACGTGTGAACTGAAAAAAAGGAGTACACAAATGCCAGTAAAATACAAGTAATTATATTTATTTCTCTTTTAAGTTATATCAAATAGCTTTTATCAATAGATTTTTTTCTGTGCAAGAAAATTAATACAATTGAAAAACATAAGCATTTATGTAAATAATAATCCAAAAAGGTCCAAATAATTTTATTATTTACTTGAAAAGGTGTAATTCAAATTAAATTTAAATTTAATTTTTTTTATTAAGAATTTAGAAGTGAAGCTGGATTGAACTAGGAGTGCAAAAAATAATGGCAACAAGACACAGCTATACAATCTTTAAAATGACAAAATTAAAAAGGCTGGAACACAAGTGAATCATTTTAAAATAAATAAGAGTTATCAACTTGTCAACTTAATATACGTTTGTCAATGATGAGACAGATGATGGATATTTAAAAAGAGACAATATACATTAGACACTAAACATGGTAAAAGAATGAACTGAATAAAGGGAACAACATCAAAAATCTTGAGAGTATAGTTATTCCTTGATTTACAGATCTATGGAAAAATCACTACAGCAAAGTGTCTCACTTAGTGGGACCATTTTGATTTATGAACATCTCCCATCTCGGTACCAATCAATCAGCTAAAATTTTACATGAAAACCACATGACCATTTTTTCAAAGTTTGTGCCTCCCTGCCCCTTTTATTTACTTGCCACAAAGCACAGCACAGCACAAACCTTTAACTGTCCCCTGAACCTACCCAAATTTAGAGGACACCAAGTGCAACAAAAGCCATACTGGAGGCTGGCAAACAAGTGTTACAAATATAAAAATAAAATAACTCATCCCTGTTACTAAAGTATTATTAACATAACAGACACATAGCACAGTACACCAAAAACACTTACTAATGGTTTACTAATTTTCAGCTTACGAGCATTTTTCAAGAATATATTATTTTCATAAACTGGGGGATTGCTGTATACTTTTGTATTTGTAAAGATCAACTCAGAAGTACGAGACAGGGACAAATGGATAGATGAACAACAGTATTGTTGATTCCATTTGTGATGCAAGGACTCCCATGGGACATGTTTGCAGTGTTTGGGGTCTTGTTCCCCTCTTTGCTCACACTGCCGCTTACAGTCAGCTGGCCAGTGGATACAACCAGAAAAGTGATCTCTTTCAAAGCACCGTAAGGGTCAAAGGAGCCAACAAAGTGAAAAGGAGCAGGTGGCACACAGTCTGCTCACTGGTGTGTGTACCTGTGTGTCCAGCTCCCAAACTGGCACAGGTGCCCTGCCTCAATGGGACATAGAACTACACAACTGGGAAGAAATAAATCCTATGGGAAAATAGAGAAAACAGCCAGAAGTAGTCACAACTGGCCAACTGGATTCATTTACAAAGTACTAAACAGTTTGGAAAAGCATTTTCAGTAATGAAAAATTTAGCAAACAGGTCATTGGTAGCATTACCGAAACATACAAATGATTTTAGGTACTGAGCTTTAAACACAACCCAAAAAGTTTGGACTAGTGTGTTTTAATATTCATACACAGATCAGATATCCTTTTGAAGAAATTTTTAAAAATTAATGCATGAAGACATAATTTCACAGGATTAAAACACTTTTGCTCACAGCTGTAGCTTCACAGTTTTTCAGGATAAACACTACACTTTTGCACTTACTCTAAAAACTTTTGAAAAGCTGTCCGTTATAACAAACTCCAAACACAAAAATTCAAGACACTGAGGTACATTAAGAAAAAATGTGCTCCATTCTTCTCTCTACATAAAACAAAACAAAATGCACCGTCGATGATGAAAAATAACCATGAGAAAGAGGGTAACATTTACAGAGCACTCTGGGTATGCGTGGAAAAGGTCAGTACACAAACGGAAATTGAGAGGATCATTGCCAAAGACAGAACCCACGCAGCCAGGTATTGTCAGGTTGTGATGTTGCACCTTGTACAGATCGTATATCCAAAGGAGTTGTAACTCCCATAAAGTAAATCACCCTCTTGGAAATTACAGGCAGGGGCAAAAACTGTTGCGACTAGGGCTCACAGAGATGAACACGTTTCACACCGATTTGTACCCAAAGGTCCCTTTCAAGGAGTTTCGATATACTACTTTTTTTTTTTAAAGGATAGCAAATACGTAACAGTAGTACAGCATCTATATCTAGTGATATAGATTGGGTGACATCAATTCAGACACTGGTAAACAACCATTTGGATGGTAAATTCTCACCACTGGGGAAAAAATAATTTTTAATTTATCTGACATCTACATTCTACATGCAGAAACACATATATATGATTTCAACAAAAAAAAAAAGTAAAGAAGTCATTTATTTCACACATCTTACTTACGAGAAATGAGCTCTTGTACTTCATGAGATAGCTCTGTGAAAATAAATGTTGTATTAAGAAAAAAATCAATAATTAATAACCAATTAATAACCAATGCAACATAAAACAATGCTCTTCAAAGAGACCAACTAAAAAAGAAAAATACAAAAACATGTACAGTAAGATCCTACTTTTAAAGACCATTTCCTGAGCATTACCCAAAACAGTGGGGTAACTTTAACATTATTTCTTACTAGATAGATGCTCAAAAATCTTACATACAGACACACTGGTTTGAAAATTTTATACACTAAAACAAACTATCCACTTACTTTAACTTCTATCCCTTTGAAGCTAATAGTCCAAACAACAGGCAGTATCCACTTGAAAGTGGTTGTCCACTTTAGTGAACTTGACTTTAAGTACTGTATTCAGTGGCATGTATATACTGTGTACATTCAACATTTAAAACGTTAAACTTTATGATTTTAAAATCAGAAAAAGATTGAGAAACTATTATGTTGATGAAAGTGTAGCCATGAGAAAGGACCTTCACTCCAAAAACACAGCAGCATGGCTTAGGTTTTCAAGTTGCATTTGAACAAAACACAGGATTTCTAAAACAAGGTCCTTAGGAAAGAGGAGCTCAAAGTGGAGATGTCTGGTAATAATACACAACGTATACAAATGGCAAAAACTACATAAGTGTGTGTTTATATTATATAGGGGAATGTGATATACATATCTAGGCATTTATATATAATTATAATTGTACATGTATACACTAATGTAGTCACCCACAATTGTGTTTTAGAGTACATTACAGTGCAGATATATATAAATATATAGCTTCTAGTAATGATTCCTGTTGACCAAGTCTGTATCACCAGTAGAAACAGGAACACTGCTAAGGTCTCCCACACCACATTCCCTTTCTGTCACAAAGGTCATCTATGAACATTTCTGAGCTCTGTAGGTTAGATCTGCATCTCCACAAGGTGTCCTTATAATTGCCTCTGTGTTTTCACTTCTTGGGCTATGGTTTTGGTACCAATCATTGCAAAGCAAGCTTAACTACATTATCAGTATAACTCACATATATTAATTTCACTAACTGACAGTGATGTTCAGTGCTTTGCACAAATTAAAAACAGTGCATATATCAAGACTGCAACATGGATAAGCATTGAAAATATATTTTGATACTAACTGATCAGAACAAATGGGAGAATCTAACAAACACTATTTTAGTTTTGAAAACCACCTGTCCTTTTCTTTTCCATCTTTCAAAATTATAGGACTGAAACACAAGTGTGGATGACTCAATCAACAACCCTTATTAATAGGTTGCCTCAATAAATGAACATTATACTACTGGTTTCAGTTCACTTATTTTGCCTTTTGACTCCCTCATTTGAATACATTTAGCAAAGAGCACAGTTTCTGTCAGTAACATTTCAACTTCTAAAAAGTCCTCATGAGGAAATGTTTCATTACTGTAGGCATTAAAAGAAAGAAGAAGTCAAGAACAATCTTTGAACTTGATTGCTGTTAATTTGCCTCCAAGGAATACCTTTGGTACCCTTGAGAAATGTATATGCAACTGCATAACCTGAAAAGTATTATTATTACAATAATTATTGTTGAATAATTTATAGATTTTCTAGTGCAAAGACCTTTCCTCATTACAGCTGATCATTTGTTAGTAAAATAGCTTTACCTCAATCTGTTGCTCAGCATTCCTTCTCAGTTAATAGAAGTATTGTTCATATATAAATGTCTTCTCAGCAAGGACAGTGTATGCTGTACTGAATATGGATGAGAATACTGCTTAAAAATTACATTGAATATTTGGTATTCAGCCATAGAAGAAAACTGAAAAGACGAGGACACTCACGGATGTGGAGCACATAGGACATCTTTCCCAATAGCACCTCAACTCGTATGGCACCACCAACCAGGTCAACAACAGTGATACCCGAGTTAGCAATCTGGATGAGCAACAAATCATATATTGGGTTCAGGGCAGTAGTACTGACAAATGAAGCAATACTTCAGTAAGGCACAATTACCAGAGTATCTTAATGTTGAAAGATGGCTTGTTGATGTTTTGTAACAATATGGATACTGTGAAAATGTGGTAAATGTAGATCAGTGCTATGCTAACAAAAGTTGTAATGGAAGGACAAGGAATAATTTGTCACTTACTTTACGTTTGGTGTACACAACAATGTTTACTGTTGAATCAGTCTGGAACCAGTCAAATCTGAAACAAAAATCAAAAACCTTGGCTTACTGTACACACATCACCCAGCAGGTCACCCACACAGAAATAAAAGAACAGAGCATTCATACATTCCTTATTCCATCTGATAAAGAGCTGAAAACATTTTCCACTGAAGGTTTTCAAACACCTATAGCCTTTAATTCTGAAAGAAACTATTCACTTTTTAAAGCGTTGGCATAAGGTTGGCATATATTACAAAACAAATTGATGCAATCAGTTCATTATTTGAACAAGTGACTCATCATTTGATTGGTCAGCAATCATGACTAATTTAATAACTGGTTAATTGGTCCACTGACACAAACACTGGTAACTGGACCGGCCTTATCCTGGACACACTAATTCCAGAAGAGGGGTGAACGATGACAAACCTAAAACTAAACAATAGAGCCCTTTATTATAAGTTTTAATTTAATTTGGTGAATAAAATTTAGTTTCATACATTAAAACCTCTTACTAGTAGCACCAGCAAATCTGTTTGTGTTTCACAGGGATCCTGACTACAGCTTATTTTAGTCTGAATTATACCTGCCGAAGGTTTTCAAAGACTACTGGGATAAAAATTGCTTTAAATTTTTTTTTTTTCTACACAGTATTACTCCGGAAAATAAATTTCTGAGGGTGAAGTTGGAATGGGTTTTGACGTAAATGGAACTTTCCCCCCTTAAAAAGGGTGAGCTAAGTAATTTCATTATCCTTTTTTTCTAATTTGTGGTGTGTTTTCAAGAATGAATTAGAGTCTTCTAAAAGATGACATGTATATATTGGAAATCAAGAAGTAAACAGTTTATGCGTGGCAAAATATGGCATGACAACGTATGTGTGTGATTAAGATGGACAGGAGCACCACACTACTGTATATATGCCGTTGCAAGTTAACATATATGGTGTGTAAAGTGTATGAATATGGTTTTTGGTCAAGAAAATACACTTACCTGGGACATGGGTTTTTGGGTGGAGGTGGGGGCAGGGAAGTATGTGGGGTCAGCTCAAGAACTTTGGCTTGCAGAGTGAGGGTAAACATGACAGAAAAGAACAGCATAAGCAGACAAACTTAAAGTATAATAATTCATGCACTCATAAGAAGGCAAAGCAAGGGAAGGTCAGTAAATGTGATTATACTAGATTACTTTTTATTGTGTCGCATGACAATAATTTATAAGAAACTAATCCACAGAGACTTGGTTGTCGTGACAAGATGACAATAAACCATTAACAAACATGGCAATGTGATGATAAATACCACACATAAAAATGACTTACAGCAGCAATACTTAAACCAGCTACATCAGTAAAGTATGAAAGTAATGTCAGCAAAGTTTACTGTCTCAGCAATAGGGAAGAAAATGTCAAATTTATACTTTTATTTGAAGGAAGCAAGTACCATCAAGTTTAAGAATAAGGGTATAACTACCTAGTGTAAAAGCAGGGGCAGTTAATGTTAGTGTCAAAAAAATACTGAAGTTCTGCATCAACATAATCCCACAGACCTGCAGACACATTTAAACAGGCAGACACAAACTCACAACGCAACAGGGAGATCCACCAAACATATATGCAGTCGACCAATCTGGGACATACACGAGCACAAACAAAGACATACACATAGAAACTCATGCTTATGTCCACACCTACTCACAAACATGAACATGCATACTGGATTTGTACCATTAATAAATGAGCTGCCCTTGACTGCCATCCTCCCCACCAAGCACTCCTTCAACATGGACTCATAGTTCACCCAGCGGTGGACCTGCACACAGTAAAAATACCATCATGAACACACTTACATTTATTATGTAAGACTGCCTACAAGCAGACACAATCAGGAAACAGAAATTGCAACCACACACTAACATCTCTCATTCTTCATTACACACAACTATCAACACAAAACATCAGTGGTTGTACCCCTAAAAATATTAACACCATATTAGCATCTATGACGGTTTATAAAGTATCGCTACTCTTTACACACTAACAAATCACTCAAAACTCTGTGTTCATATCACCATCATGACTGCATTATTTATTACAATTTCCATATCCCAATAGCACCAGCAGCCGCATATACAGAAGAATCTTTCATTATATGTGTCTGCCTACAACATCTCTAATGGTTAAGACCAATACAAAATCCACCAGAAATGTAGCAAAAAACAGAAAATTTTCAATAACCATTCGCCCAGAGGAAGGGGTAATGTAGTGGCTAAATCTTTAGGGGCAACAAGCAGTATAATAGTTTAAGCTGCTGCTTTCAGTCGTGGAGATTGCAGGAACCTACTACCCAGCTGCAGTACCCTTGAGCAAAGTAAATAACCTAAACTGCTCCAGTAAAAATTAAGCAGCTGTATAAATGGGTAAATTATTGTCAGTAGTCAAAGAACTGCAAGTTGCTCTGGAGATAATGTAATGCAAAAGTGCAATTCATGATTATGCTAGCCCAGCTTACACAAGGGATGGGATGCCTGGGACACAGGCACCAAGGTATAAGGTGCAAGGCAGACCACCCCTGCTAGTAGACAGAAAGGAGGTGTAAAAGCTGTAAAGAAATGATTGCCAGAAATTAAAAAAAAGACATCGATAAAGGGGACATTCTGATTTTATGGGTGACTAAAATGAATGAAAAATTATCAAGGCTCTTTCAAGAGGCCTGTCCATGATCCTGGATGCATTACAACCCCATAAAATAAAGAATCACAAGAATCTATTTTTAATACAACAAAAGAAAATTTAACTTTTTCCATTGACTGCATACCTTTTTGGTCATTATTATCACTTGTTAGATTAGGTGGCACAGATGGCTACTAATAAAAATAACTCTCACACAATGTACTGGAATGGCTGCCAAAGAAAGCATCCACCCCAGGTACCAAATACCTTAGGTATGCCACTGGTCACAGGGCAATCTTACACACTCATACATACACATATTACAGACACGGTAGAGTCATCAATTCTCCAAAACCTATTTTTGAACTGTGGGAGAATTCTGGAAAAAAAACCCACACGATCCAATGATAGAACATAGGAGGTTGGCCTCCTCTGAACTGAGTACACAGCTATAAAGGATGTTATAAAGAAACTGTGACGGAATGGCAATATAGTAGTCTATCCTTTGTCCTCAACTTATAACGTACTTGACATATGGCAGACTCATATTTACGATGGTCAATAATAAAGAGCAATAATACATTTTAAAAATTAAACAGAAAAAAATTGTAAAAACATTATTTTTTAATGATTTCCAGAATTCTGGTAAGTGAATGGTCATCTTACAGTTAATTAAAACATGTATACATAAACATCTTGTAATGTACATGGTACTGTACCTCTACAATGCATGTAGGATGTTACAGTCCAACAACAGCATCTACAGTTAGCCATACAACAACATATAGTACTATCAGAAGACTGACCACTTATAAGCTTATACTAGATGAAAAATATATGAAAGTTTTTATGGAAATTTATTAAAGCATTTCTTGTTTGTGTATATATGGAATATACAACTGACAGATAACAGAGGTGACTTACATGAACAGATCCTACAAATCCAGACAGCTAAACAGGGACTGGCTTCCCAACCAGATATAGTCATAACAGACAAGTAGAAGAAAACAGCAATGTTGATAAATGTGGAGATGTGGTGATTCCAAGTGATAGAAACATCAGGACGAAGGAATGTGTTAAGCAGGACAGAAGCACCAGGGAAAGGAGAAAGAAGAACTGAAGATTGTAGACAGTGAAAACCAAGGTAGTCCCATTGGTGATAGGAGCACTTGGGGCTAAGTTGGAGGAGTGGCTCCATCAGATCCCAGGTATGACAACATCAGTCTCAGGCCAGAAGAGCACAATCTTAGGAGTCCCTAAAACACTGTACAGTACCCTCAAACTCTCATATCAATTTGAAGAAAGCAAGTTACCATCAACAGGGGAAAACTGGGTAGTAACTGGATAAGAAACTGGGTGATACACACTCACCAGCCACTTTATTAGGAACACCATTTTAGTACTGGATAAGACCCCCCTTTGCTCTCGGAACGGGCTGAATTTTTCGTAATATGGATTCAACAACATGCTGGAAACATTCCTTAGAGATTCTGGTCCATGTTGACATGACTACATCACATAACTAGTGCAGATTTGCCAGCTGCACACTCATGCTGCCAATCTGCCGTTCTACCACATTCTAGCTAAACAGGATCATTTTAATACTACATCTTATTATATTGGTGAAATAAGAAAGAAAATCTCAATGGAATCACATAAATAGTTGTTTCTTATTTATTTTAAAAACTAATATAGACCAATGAAAATGTGTATGGAGACACTTGAAATGCTGAAAGATGTAAAAATGTAGTAAAAAGATGGTATGATAGTTCTTCTGTTGAGCTAGTTGACATCCTGATGTGTGATCTATCACAGTAACTTTTTTGTTTCCATGGCGAGCTCCTTCACCCAACTTGCCCCAGTCCTACAAGCACTGTCTCGATTCAGTAACACACAATACACAGCGCGTGCGCGTGCACACGCACACACGCACACACACACACACACAAAACCCTAGATAGATTAAAAATACATACTAGTTCACTGCCGGCCACACAATAGTTGCATCTTAACTGGAAAATGAAAGAAAAATGTAAACATTATAATAAAATTGTTAAATTGCTGGAAAAGATGAACGACAAGAATAATTTTAACATTTGTACATTTGAAAATTTGCACTTTTAAAATGGGTAAAACAAAAGTGCCAGAACATGCTCCTGGTTGCATATGTGGGGGAAGGCATGCACGGCATCCATGAAACTGTAGGTAGGCATAGAGAAAAGAAAGCATAGAGACAGATGCAAGGAGAATAAAGATTATGACTGTATTAATAACGTGCAATGCAGAGCCCAATATACATATGCACTAAATGGGACAGCAATAAGTGGGGTACTACTGTAGCCATCTCAGGACTGAAGAGCATTTAAAACTGCTCCCTCTACCCCTCCCAGCAGCTGTAACAATAACAAAGTCAAGGGGAGCAGTGTTGATGGAAAAGGGTAAGGAGCCCAGCACTGAACCCTGTTGCACACATGCCATGAGGGGTAGAGAGGGAGCAGCACCGAGCTATCTGGAAACATCAACCACTTAGGTTAAAAAACAGGCCATTTCAATTGTACTGTCCTGATGTTCTAGTGAGGAATGCAGGATCCACGGTTGACAGTGTCTAAAGTAACAGAAGGGCTAAGAAAAATAAGAACTAAGCAGAAAGAGCACTGAAAAAAGCGCAATCTTGGTGGAAAGCCCGATCTTGAACCTGTGCTAAGAAAAGGCAGACAAACTGAATGTTTCACAGTTCTGGAAAGGAAAAAGAGTTTGGAAAAGTGATTTTGGATAAAATTTGAGCCCAGAGAAAATGTATTAAACAATGATGAAATGTAGATATTGAAAGCAGAAAATGGAGAAGTGATGGATGGGCAGCAGTCTAAATTAAATGACATAGATATGGAAAACATAGCTACAATGATAAAGGGCACACCAGGGAAAGGCAAAAGATAGATGGAATGGTAAAAGATGAGAATGAAAGTTTATGCAGATTACTACATGCAGAGAGTGGAAACCTTGAACCTACAATTCTAGCGAAAAATAGATCAAAATGGCTGCAAGTCTCGTAGGTGCAATGAATTAGCACGGAGGTCAAAGGACTGTAGAAGTTGGCAAAGTAAAAATTGCTTTAATGTCCTTGTAGATATAAACTGAAGTTACCCAGAACAGTCAGTGCAAACTTATCTACGTTTGGAGACCAATAAAATGTTAAGGTCATCTAAGAATCAGCCAACAGGCCTGGGAAGGCAGTAGAAGATAACCAAAGAAAGTGTAGTAATAAAGATGTCATGAAGGTCAACTAAGGACACAAAAAGTTGGTAGAAAGGGAGGACTGAATAAATTCATCTGTGAGGCAAGCAAACCTGTATCTCTGAGTGCAAAGAGTGTGGCAGAATGGTGTAAATGGACAGTTGTGCAGGTGTATGAACTGTAATAGGTGTTCTATAATTTGGAGATACCTGAAACCCCGTTGAGAGATGCCATGATGTCATCACCCTTCTTCACAACTGGTAATAATGAGAGCTTGAGAAAGACTTCAGACATCTTAGCCAAGCTATACAGACATCTCTCCCTGTTCGCTCACTTACAAACATCCACCAAAGACATGACAACCATTTAAAAAGACACAAACTATAGTATGTAAATGTTTAAAAACATTTGCTCATACACACATGTATGTAAGTCAAACTCAAGTTACAACTGAAACATTTCAACATACACACAAACTACCTAAAAACCCTTTAAAGACACACACACACACACACAGACGAAAACAGAATATTCCCAAGGAATTATGCTTGTAATCAGCAAATCACTGGATGAATACTAATATTTAATTTAAACAAATCCTAATTGAAAGTCAGTGAAGCAGACAGCAGAATGGAGCAACACCGAACCTGCAACTTTTAAACAGCAGTGTTTTAGATGTTAGGCCCAGTTTTAGGGTTGTAAAATCTGCAGAATGGTTTATTTTTACTTAAATTGCAGACAGCCAGCATCCCTGTGTGTGACTAGGGGTAATAACAACATTGATACATGTACAGAACCTTGCCAAACATTAATATGTTGCAATCAGATTTTACACAATGTTTTAACACTGTTATAACCATTAGCTGAAAGAGAAATATTACTTGCATTCATTTTCAGAATTTGTAACAATATTTATACTTTAATATGCATCCAATAAAATGTGGCAAAGTTTTAAATTAACATTTGAATAATTTTAGTTTCTTTACATGTATAATAATACATCCATCTATCAATCAATTATCAATAACCAGTTAGAATGGTCCAGACCAGATTCCAGAAGCATAAGGAATGTGATGTCAATCCATAGCACGGCAAATACAGACACACGTTCATTCACACACATACACAATGGGGAGCTAAGTGACCAATCCACTTTAAACACCTGTCTTTGGACTATGGGAGGAAACCTGAGCACCAGAAGGCAGATTAGATTAAGCCAAATTCAAACCCACCTGAAGATGCAGTACCACGCAGAGCAGCATTGCTGTATACAAAGTGAACCACTGAATAAACCTTTTGGAAATTTCTACATACTATATTACAGGGCAGTGATTGCAAATGAAAAACTTTCATATATTCGCAAAAGAAAGAAGCATTACTTTTGATAATGCAATGGTCATACTAACGTGCTAAATCAGATAGAACAATCACATTTCACATTGAATGCTAAGTGACTTTCTTGTAGAAAAAAAAGTGTGACACATGGGGAAAAATCCCTCTCTAGATGCATTTCAGTTCAAGCAACAGAAACCTGTGAGTCCTAATCCTTGTGTTTTTGAAAAACATTACTCTAAAATTTAGAACGTGGATTCAGACATTCATATTTACATTCATGGCAATTTCGAAATGGAATAAGAAAAAAACTTTGAATAGCCGAATGCTGTGTCCAAAACAGAGCCGGAAGGTAAATTGGAGGAGTGCTTCACATGGACACAGAGGTGACTGTAATTATCAGTCCATTAAGTCACACTGTGATACAGACAGATTAATGACAGAAAGGCAAATCGACAAAACAGATGCAAAAAGGATGTTTGCTAATTGACATAGAAGTGGAAATGTAATTCACTATAATTAATGCTGCTAAAAACTATATTCCAAACATGTGAAGGAAACCGTGAATATGACCGCAAATGGTTTTAAGTACTCTGTGCAGGTAAACTGAGTGTTCTGTCACTTCTACTGCAAACAAAGAAATTAGATCAGTAATCAAACTTACATCTAACGCCTTCAAGTTTATTTCTCTCCCTAATATTGAGAGCCAATACCTTATCTTACTTGGCAAATCATCCATTAATCACACTTCAGAAGCATGATTTTGAATACTGACCACCAGATACCAGCTCATTCATATGAAATGTATATCAGGATTTTCAGACAGGCTCAAATACATTTCAGTCAACTCATAATTCATTTTTGTTTTTAGACTACATAGTTTCAGAATAAAGTACCCTACATTTCACAAAAAATAGTTCAATATATGCAAATTTCTAAAAAAAACTGCATGAACCCAAATGATTACGATGTTCGACCGTACAACGGCTGGCGCAGAAGTGAGGCAAGCAGCATCTGATTGTGTCATCTTGCTGCTTGCATGTCTCATGTGGTCCTGGTTCTAAAGGCTTATTTGTGCTTGCATTGCTCTTGATTTGACTGAATTAGTCTGTCAAAATTTCAAAGCATGGATTTGCTACATCACATTACCTTCTCAACTTTGGCACTGCACTGTATTATTATTATTTACCCTAGTTATAATGTTATGACTGTGATTCTAGTGTTTTTAGATTGTATTAGCGCATTTGTTTTTTTAGTTTTCCACTGAAAGATAACGTTTAACATTATAAATACAGGGTAAGTCTGGCACCCGTGGGGCTGCTTAGCAATTCACGGAACGCATCTATGGCATTACCCATTATTTGTTATGGGGGCAAAAAAATGTTCATATTACGGTATTTTCACATTTCACAACACAACCCTCAAATAAATCAAGAGTTGCCTGTATATGTAACAGTCTATCCTGAACACGGTGTAATCTATACATTTCCGGCACCAAGAAACTAAAACAAATTTTTCACTATAAATTTCTCTTTATAAATCACCACTTGAAGCAACCGCGGAGCAAGACATGACAAAAGTATGTTCTGTTTCTTCATTTCTTTGGATCATACACTTTACACATTCTGTTGTGTTTTTATTTAAAATATTGTATTAAGGCTACATGAGTGTTTTAGATTATTAGCCAAGGCTGCAAAAACATAAAGCAAATAATAATTTGCAAACCTACAGTCAGAAAATCAGAACACTTTCACCTCAAAAAAATCCTAATTCAGCAGTGATGTCTTTAACCCCTAAAAAAAAAAAAAAAAAAAAAAAAAAATCACTGGACAAATTTACAAAGTTTCTGGTTTTACTAACAGGTTAGATAATAATTACTACAGCTGTTGTAACTGTTGCAGCAAGGATCCAGCAGGAACATAACTCTGTGTGTGTGTGTGTGTGTGTGTGTGTGTGTGTGTGAGTGTGTGTGTGTATGTGTGTGTGTGCGTGCGCGCGCCCAAGCAGGTGTATTTGTATTTCTGTATTACCTGGTCAAACAGGTCAGTGCCATCCACTCCAGCTGCCTTCATGAGCTCATCCTCTCCCCCAGGGTGGAACTCCATGTAGGGGCTCACATTGTATACCATGCCTGCCACACACATGCACATGCATCATATGTACAAAATTCAGCATTAGTATTTCTCACAAATGCACAAAAACACAGACATTTAAAGAGCACGGTGTAGGCAACAAAGATCTAGAATGAGGACCATTTACTGACAGGTACATTGAGGCAGATGTTAGCATCCAACTATAACCTCTTCAGCATGTTCAAACTGACTGGGAACAACATCTGCACCTGTCCCTTGCTCAAAATGGACAGCACAGTGAACACATTCTGTGAAACAGTCTCAGTTTATGCCTGTATCACTCAGAATGGTTGCCTAATCTCCGCATTTTAACAGCTCAAATTTCATCACCAACAAACATACCAAAAACCGATTTCATAATTGAGTGTCTTTTGAAAGCACGGTCACATGACCCTATTCCATTTAGAACTAAGCTAAATTTAAGATGGCAGCCTTCCAGATGGTGGAAGGGTGTTCCCACATACCTCACAGATACACCCACTGGTTAAATGCAAAATGGTATTGGTTAGATCAGTCCAACATCAGACATTTCAAAAATATTTGAGTGGTTCCAGACTTTTGACTCTGACCATGCAGTGTTCCTTTCTAATGTTTCTAAGAATGTAGAAATATAAAACATATGTTTAACACACAAAAAAATCGCTGTATAAACAGTTTGCAGCAGGTCTTTTTTTCAGTGGTCTGTAATTTGCCTGAGCAGCTCAGTCTCAAACAGGGTGACACCGTGTTAACACTGGAGTGGGGGGGACACACCTGTGGTTGTGTGACGCATTATGCCTGCCCTCTGCTGGCAGAAGAACCTCATTGCTCATATTTATTTTTATAAATATCCTTTTCTCTTCAAAAATGCAGCCACTTTGCAAATCACACACTTCACGAAGGCCAACATTCAAAATTGCTATATGCAGGAGAACAACAAAATAAACCATTATTTAAATCAATTTCAAGTAATAAACCTGTAATGTGAACTAGGTTTCATTTCCCCATATACAGTCCCTTTTTTTATGAAGATGAAACAGTAGTAACCACCCAGTTCCTTGGTTACTTCAGTTGCTGTTATGTTGTTAAGTTTATAATAATAATAATAATAATAAAACACTTATTTCAACAGTTTTCTCAATAGAATGTTTTAAAATGAGATTAAGCAACCTAAACCACCATCTTTACAAAATAGTTATAACACTAAAGCTCAGGATTCATTAACATTTACTCATCTGAGGGAAACACGGTGCCCAGGTAGGGTCTGCATAACATCCCACAAACCAAACCTATGGTTTTTTCACCAGCATCTGATTTTTAATTACGCACTTATTTCAGGTAAAAATAGTTAAAATGACAACCTTACTCTGCATAATTTGCAATTGCAAAGTGTTGCCTTGCTTACAGTGAGGAAACTTGGTTTCCTGTCCAAGGGACTCAATTTTTTCCACTACTTTTATTAGAAAGACAGACAATATAAGATATGAGAGAGGAATCGTAAATTAATTAAATCTACTGCGCTCTGCTGTGCACATAAATACACAGCACATCAGTGGCAGAAATGTGGAAATGTTTCACTAACCCTGCTATTTAGTTTGATCTGATTTGTTCATTTTTACACAGCAGGCAGTATGTTGACTATCTGAGCTCTTGAAAACCTGAGGAAAAACATGTAAGCAAAAAAAAAAAAAAAAAAAAACAGAATAATCTTTGTTTATTTTCATAGGCACTTCACATTACTTTTATTATATTTACAGTAATATTTTATTTGAATTACATGTTTTTATTATTTAGCTTGACTTAGTTACTTACACATGTATAGTACTGTGTAAAAGTCTTAGGCATCTGTGGGAAAAATGCTATAAAGCAAGGATGGTTTCAAAAATAATGCCATGAATACTTATTAATCAATAAACCTTCTAAAACCTTCTAAAAAAACCTCAATCAGATCAATATTTGGTGGGACCACCCTTTGCCTTTAAAACACCATTAGTTCTCTTATGCAAACTTGCATGTAGTTTAAGGTAGAGGTTGGTAGGTTCTTCCAAACATTTTGAGCAACTGGCCACAGTTCTTCTGCACACCTTCACTGTCTCTGCATTTCCTCCCAGACTGACTTGATCATGTTGAGATCAGGGCTCTGTGGGGACCATACCATCTGTTGTAGGATTCCTTCTTTTTGCTCAAGATAGTTGTGTATGACTGAGATTGGGTGTTTGAGGTCATTCTCAGGCTGCAGAATGAATTTGGGACCAACCAGAAACCTCCCTGATGGTATATAAGAATCTACCTGTACTTCTCAACACACATTCAGGTTGCATGCCTAAGACTTTTGTACAGTACTGTATACAGCAGGGTATTTTTTCTGAAGTACTTCGCAATATGTCTTGAACAAAGGTAGTACGTAAGGAGGGAGAGTCGAACCAGGAAACTACAAGGCAACAGCACAAACTGCTGTACTGCCTGCAGCCCTCCATTACCCAACCAGCCAACACATTCATCTGAGAAACATATAATAAGACCAGAACCAGCTGGTTAGCAGGTGCTTTCAAAGATACTGGGACATTTCTAAGAGGTTCAGTACTGCAGTTTACCAATCAGGTAAAATATATAACTGCAGTTGAAATCCTTTGTTTAGTGGTACAAGGTCTTTTGGGACTTCACACTTAACACTCAACACTTAACAGTAAAAGAAACACTCAGAGGACTCTAGCTGACATCTGTAATTCATAGTTTACACACACCCATTTAATTTGGTTTCATTGCGATGCCAAGGTCAAATTTCCTTACAATTCGGTTAGGTTCTGCAAAAACATAAACTATAGCAATAATTTTAAAAATTCTCTTAGGCTTTTAAACATTTGAAAACTTTATACTTATAGTTTCTTGTTACATTGGCTCCTTGTGTTACAGACCTGTTGTTTTGGTCAGTGATCAATAACAAGATGAGGAACACTGCATATTTTTATGAGATAAACTGCTCATCAATCTGTATTGAGTACATATTTGGAACTTGTAGAGAGAAGATATTTTTATTTTCAGTCATGTAAATTTACATTTTGATTTTAATGTAAGGTCAAATATACTAAAATTAAAAATGATTAAGAATTTTTTTATATCATAGATTTTCTGAGAGTTTAAATGAACCTAAATTGTAAATAGATCATTTCGAGTTATGTACATTATTACTCTTTTGATTGTGTACATAAAAAGGAAGCTGAAATTCACCAAAATGTGATAAACACAGCATACACTGGAATGAATCAGTCATCCATGAGAACTGAATAAGAGGTTGTGGAAATATATATATATATATATATATATATATATATATTTTTTTTTAATTAGTTATACATTTAATGATAGTTGAAGTTAAATACAGTGAAATAAGTCTTACATAGATTTTTCTTTATTATAGTTTTTTCTGAGGTTTTTACAAAACCAAAATAGTGAAAATAAAAATACACTTTCACAAATCCATAAATCCACGTTTGTGTCTACATGTGTTTTACTTCTATCAAGAAAGTCTGTTATGGCCTGAACTGGGAAAATTCTACAGTGCACATCTGTGTATACGTCACTCACCTCGTATGCAGGTCCAGCAGTCATCCCTTGTGTTGTGCCTTCTCAGCTCCTCCTCTGTGACCTCGATGAGCCTCCCCTTGAGCCCAGTCAAGTCCCGTCCACTCTTGGTCACCCTGATCCAGTCCATCAAACTGCGGCCCGGCTTTAGCGCAACCTTCTCCAACGTGGGCATCATGCCACAGAGTGCCGGTGTAACCATGTGACAGGCAGGAGATACCAAACCTTTATGCAACAGCCCCGCCAACACAGAAGTCCTCACTAAGCCTGGTTCCCACTAACAAACTATTTTGGCATTTTACTGTTTGTATTTTGTTAACGTTTCCTGGAAACTATCCATAAGGCCTTTGAATTACCAATCTAATAATTTAGAAAATGTTGACAGAATAAAGGTGCAGGCAGTAAAAAAAGACCAGACAGACCCAAAAACTACTGATTAAAACAGGATTCTGGTTTTGTGCCTGTGTTCAGCACATTCTGACTTCATAACAACCATAAAGTCGTTTAGAGTTTCAAATATCATTGTCACACAATGCTGTCATTGACGCGAACTCCTCAAACCCTATAACCCTATAATCCAATTCTAAACCCCACATCCCAAACCTTGTGATCCTAATCGCACATCCTACATCCTATTACCTAATAACCCTTTGCTTCAACCCATATAACTCAAACCCCACAAACCACACCGTCCACACATCTCCTGTAAACTAACCCACCTTGTTCCTCCCGGCCGAGGAGACGCGCTGCTGCGAGGCGGCCGCAGGAAACGCCTGAGCCGGAGCATTCAACATGTCCACCACTCTTCGACAACTCCAACCACGAAGAAAACCTGTAGATTGACCACTCGGTCAGTCAGTCGATTTCCACCATAGTCACAGTGGACGGGGGACGAATGGACTCTTGAGGCTCCACTTCAGATCAACCCAACTACTACCGACAGAGAGAATTTAACCTGCCGAGCTGCAGCAAACGAATGACAATGCGAATTACGCATTCAGTGGCAGAGCGAAAGAATGTCCGCCGCCAAAAAAATCATTATTTCTCAACTTAATTCCTTTAAAACTATCACGCTAAGGGTTCACAGGAGTTACAAATAACTTCTACGCGAAGTTGACACTATCTCACTTCCTGGTTTTGACAGGAAATAGGGTTTCCGCTTCCTAAGCCACTATGTTGTCGCGCAGTGATGACCACACAAATTCCAAAGCGAAACAGCGACCCCTCGTGTCAACTTCCCTATAAATGCTGAACGTCATACGTCAGTAGGTGTTACCCGGTCTTACTCGAGTCAGAAAGTGGAAAAGTAAACAGTAGTAACGCACATTACACAACCAAACTATATTACCCTTAAAGTGTTTGCAGTATTACATAAATACTGTTGACTAGGCAAAGGTATAGAGAACAACAGGGTCGCTGTAGGTGGAGTGGAGAAAAAGTACTAATATGTCACCAAACTTTATTACCATTACGTTAGTATTGTGTGCAGTGCTGTGTACATTTTTCATGTATAATTTCTTATCCAGTTTGGGTCCTTCCTCCAGCACCCAGTCACTCCACCCTGTTGGGTGTGTGTGTGTGTGTGTGTGTGTGGTGGCCTGTTTGTTCTCATCCAGACAAATTATCTGGGAACTGTCTGCTGGCATACATTGCTCATGTATAGTGCTGTATGTGTGTGAAAGAGATAGATTTTTTCTCAAAATCTTAACCAAATTAGCTGGGAACTGCCTGTAGATAATATGTGTGTGTGTGTGTGTGTGTGTGTGTGTGTGTGTGTGTGTGTGCCGTGTACTTAACATGTCAGGTTGCTGTGTTGCTGTGGACAGTCCTTGCACAAAAAATGATACAGTGCTGAGAAGTCAATAGTATTACTTCTGAATAAAGAAGAGTCTGGGGCTAAAAGTTGCTAAATTTGTCTACTTATTGACAGTCTTTCTTCTTCTTCTTCTTCTTCTTCTTCATATTATTATATTATTATTATTAGTAGTAGTAGTAGTAGCATTATTATTAACTTTTGTTTAACTGACATTTGTATGAATAATAACCAACTGTATGATTTTTATAATGATTCATACAGCATCATGTTCTTAACTGTATTCATTTAAGTAAATTTCATGATCAAGGGGAATACAGCAGAAGGAGGGTTCAAACCAGGAGCTCCAGACAGCAGATGCCTCTAAACACTGCGTCGCCTATTGTAATTTGAACATGCGTGTAATTAATATGTATGTAATTACTAAAAAGTTTCTGCATAAAATTAAGGTTTATATACAGTTGTACCACAGACGGTGGTTCATTCTACTTAAGAATATAAGGTTATTTTTTCTTGCACAGTGCTGACTGTGGTTTATAAGATGGCACAAAAGAGGCGTGGGGGAAGATCATTATTTCTGCCACACAGGTTATTTAATGCTGAAAGCAGCAGAATTGTAATTCCTTTAATTTCAATTTGGTTATAAAGCATGAATTTATTTTACTGAGGGTGTAAAAAATCTTTTAAAAAAGCCATTTAAAAAAGTCTTTCGATAACAATAAAAGTAATATACTTGCTCACTATGTTGAAATGTCATGACATGGTGGTTGAGATGCTAATAGCTGCTGTTTTTCTAATATCTTGTTCACTTTTATAAGAAATAAAAGACTGAAGTCTGTTTTTGGCAGTTTGACTTGTTATTTTAGTTTCAGTTAGGGATTTAATCCTTGCTGTCTTTTTTATTACATTTCAAAGTATATAACCTTGGTAGACATAACTACTTTGTTACTCAACAGGTGCAGGCCATGTGCGATTTGTGCAGCAGCCTCAGTGACAATTTATCAAACATTAAAGTCATTTTTATGACAGTGTCCATAAATTGCCCTGATTATTTGGGTCTTTGTGTTTGGGAAAGATGAGGAAGACATGCCCACCACATCCTCCAAACTGATGCTCTTGCACCTTTGAAGTGCTGTGATTGATTCCCTGGCAGGGCTCCACGCTGACAGGCTCCTCGCGGGAACTTTACAAGTTACATCACTTTTTAAAGTGATTAATTTCACGTACATAACTGCACTGTTACTTGTGCTACATGGTGCTAATTTAACCTGACAGCCTGTGATATAAGCATTTCCCAATTTTTCTTTTTTTAATATGATGACTATATGGTTGCCTGCCCCAAACAATAAATTCTGTCATAGTGCAGGTTTTGACTATAGAAAGCAACCAAAACAGGTTTATTTCTGTGAAAAAAACAATGCCTACATTTTATTGTATACTATTCACATAATATTGATGATGACGGCAATGATGATGACAACAACAATTATTATTATTATTATTATTATTATTATTATTATTATTATAGGCAAAAAATTAAGAAGAATGAAGAAAGTTGATATATGAAAAAATAAACCTATATACCTAAGCAAAACACTGATGTAAGTAGAGGTGGATCATTTTTAGATCATTCAAGGTGTGTTCTATAAATTGATTTTGCTTTAATATTTAACAAAGTTAATATATTTTCTTTGTATTGTTACTATAGACAATTGAAGTGGGTTAGCTGTGGGATAATTGATTTAGTAAATAAAAATGTGTGTGTGTGCGTGTGCATGTGCGTGAGTGTGTGTGTGTGTGTGTGTGTGTGTGTGTGTGTGTGCTCTTGTGTCCTGTAATTATTCTAGAATTTTAGGTTCTAGAATTATAATTCTAGAATTATTTACAGCTTTTATTATTATTCACCGTTGATTAGCTAACACCTTTATCAGGAATAACATTAATAATCAACTTAATATTTATAATGATTTATACAGTATTTATAATGCTCTATACAGCATATTCATAATGATTTAGAACAGGCCGATATTCTTATTGTATTCATTTAGGTAAATACTGTGATCAAGTATAATAAAGGAGAAGCTGATTTTTTTTTTAAAAAACATTACATGAAATCTTCTAGAAGCTTTCTTCCTCACAAATACTCAAAATTTCACAAAATGGCCACAGTTATATGCTGTCCTATTGTGGATTTTTACATTATTTAGCATTTTGCAAATGCATCTTATTACGCATTTTGCTGACACTTTTCTCCAAAGCGACTTACAATGTTAATTTACTTACAATGATTTATCAATTTATATAGCTGGGTACTTTTTACTGGAGCACTTAATGTTAAGTACCGTGATCAAGGGTATTACAGAAGGAAATAAGGTTTAAGCTGATAAAATTATTTCCTGCGAGAAGTTTCTAAAGCTGTAAACTGACACAAAAATAATTATTTTGATTTAATGTTACAAATGCCTATATTTGCCCTAATGTTATAACTTCTCTAGTGCTATAGTAGAGAACACTATATTAGTGTTATAGTCTTATATGATAAAACAAAAAAGAGCACGTTTAAATTTAATTTAAGATTTAGGTTTTGCTGCAACATTTTAAACTTTTCCAGAGATAACCCCATTTACATTTAAATTTTAATGTTGGGTATTTAACAGATTACAGCTTATTAAGGAATAGCTTGCTCTATATATGCATGTAAGAGTTTTCAAAACGTTTAAGGCACAATTTTCAATGCTTACTGGGTTTTGGCATTACAAGCATTACATTACTATTTATTTTGTTCATTTGGTTTGTGTGAAACAACAGATTAATTTTGTTTGAATTGTTTCTAGTGTTTACAGGCTTCTTGCTTTCAGTGTTTACTTTGTGCACGAATAAACATTTGTTTCTTGCCTTGCATTATGTGACTAAAATTTTAACTATATATGAAAATCAAATATGCTCTAATTTACCAAGCAATTTAAGTAATATTATGGCATATAAAATAATATAGTTAGTGAAAAAGGTATATATCTGTATCTTAAAATACTGTAGTCACTCATTACTGTTATTGTTTTTATTCATCTGTCTATCCATCCATTATCATTAACTGTTTATCCTGGTAAGGGTTGCAGCCTTTCCCAGAATCACCGGATGGGATGCCAGTCCATCCCAGGGTTGTTATTTTTATTCCTTTCATGCAGCCAACAAATCATGCACATATCATTGAAGACAAAATAATGTTTTGTTTAAAATTGCTCATTATACTGATTTTTAATTGTATCATTACATCACCAGCTGCAGCACTAGGCCATCAGCATAGCCTAACCTCATTAATCTATTAAAAGAGTTAAGTATAAGCAGTCATACCTGGCAAAAACCTAGAGAAGAAGCTGGTCACCGTAGACAAATATTTTCCTTGTCTTTCAAACTCTTCTTCCTCTTCTTCTTCTTCCTCCTCATTTTCTAACATTCTGGAAGTTATGAGTCTAATTGTACAAATTGCCGGACACACTTGTAATATAAGAAATGAATTTGTATTTTCACAAATGTATATAAAAATGAGAAACTGTATTTAGGTTTCTAATTATTAATCTAATTACTGAAAAAAATACTTTATTGGTACAATATGCAGTACGATTCTGCTACACCAAGGAGAGCAGGATGGTGGCCTGACCCCAATCACAGCTCCCGGCTGGAGGATATAATCTTCTTACGCTGAACATCCAGGGAAGCAGAACGGTGGGCAACAAGCTGCTTCACAGTAAAAGTCTTTCCAGCCACAGCATCCCTGTGAATGTTTGTCTTTAGTATTCATTAAGTCACAAACACATGACGTTTTGCTGCATTACACACTATGGTCATGGTAAAACGCAGGGCTGTTTGTGTGAAAAATATATTTGTAATAAAAATATATTATTATAATAATATGTATAATATTTTACAATATATTCCAAAATTTTCCAAAAAATGGGGGGGAGCAAAGTGGAACACAAATTGTTGAAGTGATTTACCTACAAAAAACGTTTAATAATATTTAAAAAATGTTTAAATCCAGATTAAGCACAGAAGTGCCATGTGCATTATGCAGGTTTATGCTCTATGTTGTGGAAATAACAAGATTGCAATAATTTGAATGGTGTTTAAAAATCCCCTGTCGTGCGCCAGTAGTTGGTCTGGTCGTGTGAGGATGAACATCAGTGGACTGTAGCATTATTAACAATCAAGGTTGAAGGTTCACTTTATTGTCATTCTGCACTTCTACAGATGTACAATAATGATCAAATGGACCTTCATTTGCAAAGTTAACTGAACTTAGATCAATAGCTTCAGTCACTGAAAGTTGGCAGAAACAATGAGCTGTGAAATGGCGGTAACTTAATTCATCATAAAAGTTCCTAAATGAACTTTTTTAATCGATTTCTACACTCACCGGCCATTTTATTAGTAACCCCTATTCACCCGCCTGTTTATGCCATTATCTAATCAGCCAGTCGTGTGGTGGCAGCACAGTGCATAAAATCACGCAGACACGGTTCATGAGCTTCAGTGAATGTTCACACCAAACTTCAAAATGGGGAAAAATGTGACCTAAGTGACTTTTGACTATGACACGGATGTTGGTGTCAGACAGGGTGGTTTGTGTGTTTCAGAAACTGCTGCCTTGTGTCAACAGTTCAGACTCGTGGTGGTGGTGTAATGATGTGGGGAATGTTTTCTTGGCACACACTGGCCAATCAATTATTACCTGAATGCCACCGCCTGAGTATTGTTGTTGACCATGTACATCCCACAATATGGCCCATCTTCTAATGGTTACTTCCAGCATGATAATGCACCATGTCATAAAGCATGTGTCATCTCAGACTTATTCCATGAGCATGACAATGAGTTCAGTGAACTTCAATGGCCTCACCATCACCAGATCACCACCTTTGGGATGTGGTAGAACGTCACGTTGGCAGCATGACTGTGCAGAGGACAAATCTGCACTAATCATATGATGCAATCTTGTCAGTATGGACCAGAATCTCTAAGGAATGTTTCCAGCACCTTGCTGAAATCATGCCATGAAGAATTCAGGCTGTTCTGAGATCAAAGGGGGGTCCTACCTAGTATTAAAACGGTTCTCCTAATAAAGTGGGTGCTGATTATATTTATTGCAAGAACTTCAAGGAGAAAATATCTTATCTTCAGACATTTGTCAGGCTGACTTGACTGAAATGATACTATGTGTGAAGAATTCCAAAGGTGTATGTGACAAATACCTGTGTGGTGCTTCGAAAGAAAAAAGACTAAATGAGGCCACAAGCCAGCAGTGTGTCGTGTGTGGTGGTCAGATGACTCACGGCAGGTACACACCAAGCACTACAGTGTTGGTTGAAGGTGTTAAGACTGCATGAGGGTGTGGACAGTATAACCACCATATGTTAGCCAATCACAACAAATTGACATTTTGGAGCTCCTTGATCTCTTGCTCTCACACACGAATCAAAAACATTAGCAGTTCAATAAGGCGCTGAGTGTGTGTGTGTGTGGGGGGGGGGGGTTTGCAGGCTGCATATGGAGCTCAATCTGAGCCATCTGTGTGTATCAATAACTCACACATCACATACCTCACATGCATCCGTGTCTCTGATGTCTGTGCGACTGTGACTCCCATAGCTGCCATCGCCATAAAGATGATGTGCTACTGGCAGGCGGAACGAGAGTGTCGTCCTGCTGGACACAAGCAGCACACATAACATGTTCTAAACCATGAGTCCAAGTCAGACGGTAAAGCAGTGGTTTCCCAGTTCTGTATGTAAACAGCTGGATTCATATATAATGTGAAACCCATATGTTATCTGCTTTTCACAAATTGCACATTTTTTTAAAATTCCAACTTTCAGGCATGACTGTCTGTAACGCAGAGATAGTAAAGGAGGGCCAGATGTTCTGTCCAGATGTTTTGACCAGATTTCTTCAATCACGGAGGGCTGATGTGTATTCTGGTTCTTGTGCAAACAATGCAGTTGCCTTAACTATGGACCAGATATCTGAACACAAACATTTGTATTTTTATACCAACTTTATGTTTGCAGAACTATTCCTTTAATGTATGATAATAAAAAAAAAACATTTCAATAGAATCAATACAGAAGTCAATGTGCTCATACCTTCTATAGTGCTGTTTTAAAAGTGCTCTTTAATTTAACCCTCTCAATAATTTATCATGATAACTGACCCATTTTTTGTTAACTATAAAATAGACTTTTCTGCATTCATTTGCTCTTCTTGAAGGCATACATTTATTTTGTATTATGTTGAATATGTGCAGTTTTCAAGCTCCATTTTCAAGTACTTTTCAAGTGATAATAATAATAATAATAATAATAATAATAATTTCTCAAGAACATATCTAGAGCACAGGTCAAGGTATTATTGCACTGCAATTAAAGTGAAGCGCATAAAGTGAGTTTGAAAGCCGTGTTGGCGAGTGTGTGCTTATATTTTACATGTTCTACCAAGGAGGTTGTTTCTTTTTTTTTTTCAATACACCTTACAGGTTATGTGACTTAGAGCCCAAAGGCTGCAGTCAGGTGGAGGTGTGCTGTATTTCTCACCTCTTGCCGCCCCATTTTCCCCAGCCTTTAGGTGGAGCTCATGTTCCAGCAGTGAGGGCAACGTGGTGCACGACCTTGACTTCTTTCATGGTCTAAAGTCTTCCTGCCTCCTTCCTGCACCCCCTCAGCACAAATTTTCATTTACACAGTGTACTGCAAGTGATCACTATGAGTTGGATTTGACATGATGGCACTTCCGCCACCACCAGCTCCATCATCTTAGTTCATCATCTAAGGCCATTCCTGCCACATTGATATATTTATACCAGCAATTTTATGGAATACTAAAAAGAACAAAAGGTTTGACTTGTCTGCTCTGTGTTTAAATCCCTGTTAAACCACAACCCAGACTCTGTTTTTCATGAAGCTGGGGAATGTTTTGATGACTATTATATGGTTGGCCAAAAAATGTATTTTGTTGTCAATTTTCACACCAGGAGCTCCTTCTATAAGTAGTTGGTTAATCCAACTGTTTAACTTTCTTCTGCTAGGAAATGCAACATTTGATCTGCATGATTATTCAAACAAATTTTGGAATATTTAAAAACCCTTTTGAACCTTCTTAGACACATGACAAAATATGCTAACCTTCTGCCCCGGTATTATGTATGTGTACAGTACGTACGTATGTATTTGCAGTTTCTCGGTGTAACAGTTCCTATCTATGGATTACTGTGATTATACTTGGATTTGTTGGAAATTTTAAAAACGTTAAAAAATATCAATTAAAAAAAGACTCAGGCAGGTGCTTTCTCATCACCTGCATTATAAAAGTATAATAATTCGTCACCCACACCTGCTGAACATCCAGTTAACAATACCAGATTGTATACCAAAGATGGATTATTTTAATATAAAAAATTCCAATATATCGTTGTGAGCCCTACACTGGGTTACAAATGAAGAACTTGGGATGCTCAGTTCCCACATATACGGGCTTGAAAGAATGACATCTCAAACCCCAAACTCCCAGTGTAATGATGTATGAAACGGTCTCTTAAAGGCCTGGTTTAGCGCTGACCTGCATAGATGTAATTAATCACCTTTTATGCTTGTCTTAGAGGAGCACTACACAAATCTGACATCTGGATGGTGACATCACTGTCATACGTGTATCCAAGGAGACTAATGCCTGTTAAATGAAGGATAATTTAGCCCCCATTACCAACTTCCCCAAAGGAATTCCATAGCTACTGAAGAGTTAAATGTATGTAATCATTTTTGGCCAATGGTCTAATTTTGATCATGAATGCATTCTGAATTGTTGAATAGAAGCTAAGAAATGAATCGTATGCATGGACACACGTACCCACAGATAGACGCAAAGGAATGGGAAGCGGAGGAAGTCAAGCCAAATGGCCAGTTGGGCAGCAATGATGGAGAAAGTCTCCTGATGAGGGGAACACCTGGAGTTGGAGGCGTCGCGCAGCAGGGCTCCAGGAAAGGCCGGACACGGCGAACGACAGGCCGGAATTCAGCAGATCAGCCCCCTGTCCAGCACCGGCGCATTGGGCACAGCACAGTAAACTGGCCCTGAGCACCAAGCTGCAGGGCAAACATCTTCCACAGTGCTGTCACACCACACACACATACAAGCATACAGACAACATGCGCACAGTATACTCAATGAGCACAAGTTGCAGTACATTGCTGGAACAAATTAAAAAACTTTTTAAATATCGCAATTATTTGCAATGACAATAGAGAATTAATATTTGTGTTACAGTATAGAAATTACTTTTTCTTCGTTTTCTTTATTTTTTTTAAAGTTATGCAGATGTTTTTAATTTGCTTTGTATTTAATTTGACTTGTATTCAAAGCATCTAACATTTATGTATTATCATTCAGTGGTGGATTCACACTGTACTTGACTGAGGAAACACCCTGAGCTGCTGAGCATTTCATCATTTTCTGGTTACAGTGAGGGTTCCTTAGCAAAAAGAAATGTTTAAGAAAGGGAAGTACGTACTAGTCAAGGTGGGCATTAGCAGTGCTCTCGCTTACCGTGTTCAGACAGAGGGGGCCACAGAATATAAAATGTGAGAGAGAAACAAGGTTAGAGTACATTACCTGGAGGAGATAAAGAAACACTTTTGAACCTGTTGTTTCCTGTTCCTGCAGTTGTACTTTTTTCAAAAAAATACAGAGGAAATTGAAAACGTATGAAAACAGCAAGGTTGTAATAATGCCACACTGGGGCATAAAATTGTTTGTATTAAGACTCTTTGGCTTGTGATACAGCAGTAAAGTGTTGCACTGCACATGTTAACAGGGCCAGAAACTGGACACAGTAGTCAAAGTGTAGTAGACTACTCTGACCAGGGGGGGCGCTGTCTGCCTCATGTGGTAATTTGTTGGTTGGCTGTGTTGGTTGGAGCTTGTTAGAAAGTCAAAATGCTTTAATATGCCAATGTGCATGTATTTATGCATCACAAAATGCAAAAACATTTGAAGAAAAAAAATCCTAAACTTTCAAATCACTCAGCAACAACATTATTTCTAAGCGGTCACTGATTTCAAAACCCAGTTTACTGGCAAGCAGGCATTTCGGGGACCTGGGCAGCAGGGGGCAGTACAAACTGGCAAAAAGATCTATTTACACAAACCAATCTCCTTCTTATAATCCATTTTTATTCAGTACGTCATGAAATTAATTTCTGAGCATGAGAAAAAAAGGGCTGAAATCCACCCAATTTCAGGAGCTGCTGAGGCCCCCTGTCGCAGACCCTCTGCGGAAATAGAGGGCATTGCTGATTTAGCTGCACCCAACCAAAGGCAGCATCTACAGACAGCATCTCTCCTTCCAGTACTGAAGCTTACAGCACATTTCACCCATGCTGCTACTCGTAACAATAGTATAAATTTAATATTACAGTGGTAACAGAGGCACTTTGCTGTCGATGATGTTGTTAAATCATTACTAAAGAAAAAAACATGCATATGGAAAATAAAAGTCTTGAAGGGATGGATCGATAACATCACCCCTTTATTGTATTGTACTGCATTTTGATAGTCTAGTTCAAATAAGGGGGATATGTTTTTATTCTTCTGTTTACTGCAGGAAGCGTGGTAAATCAAGTGAGAGATATGTAGTGAACTCCATAAAAACACAGAAAGAAATCCCCTTATGGTTTGTGCTTCTATAAATAGGTTCCAGCATGGCCCTTGGATGGTGAAGATAATAATAATAATAATAATAATAATAATAATAATAATAATAATAATAATAATAATAATAGTTATGATTATTAGTAGTAGTTGTAGTAGTAATGGACAGCATTACCATCTTTGGATCCACTGTTCAAATCCCACCTCTTGCTGTGGTCTTCAACAAAATACGGACCCTCCTTGCCCCAGTAAAATTACCCAGCTGTATAACTGAGTAAATCGTTGCCAGTATCTTCACATCGTAAGTCACTTTAAAGAATCAATGTAAGTGTGACAAGGTTTACATGAATACTGCTTCTCAAAGTGCTTTACAGTAAGAAGATGATAAACAGTGACACCAGTTAGCAATTTGCAGTGAGAAGTGTTAAAACACAGATACTGTAATAATAAAAACAAACACTGAGATAGAAAGGGGAAAGAAAGGAAGCAAGTATCTGTGTGAGGTTAGGGAGAAGACCTGTACGCATGTGTTTGTGTGTTAGTCTGAGAAAACAGGGCTTTGAGGGGGTGGTGCACAGCTGCATGTAAGAGGAGGTGATAGAGAATGTATCCCTGTATGGAAGCACCAGGGGGGAGGAAAAGCTCCAGAGAAAAGATGGTGTATTATTCTTATGCTCATCATGTGACCTACCAAGGTTCCAGCCCCAGTTCCTTAAACACTACGCCACCTGCTGACCTGTGCGGTAGCAGCCTTCACATACCAGCACCTCTCTGCTATCTCACCCATCAAGTCACATGCAAAATTTGAATGAACCAACCAGCTTGGGCATGCAATAAATCCAACATAACTCTGCTGATGCTTTTATTAAAATTACCAATGTTAAAAAAAATCATAAATTCGCAACTGTGTGTTAGTTTTCTCAACGAAAGAGTTTCATTTGATTTTTTTTTATAAAAGAAGGATATTATACATTACAGAAAGCTTTTCACTAATAGATGTAAGAAGATAGGATTTTTACTATGCATGACTGAGGACAGGACTGACCGGAGTTCTCGCATCTCACCTGCTTCACGAGTGTCAGCATTAACCTTTTTTTTTTTTTACTGCAGCCAACAAAATCCACTAGATCTTTATCCATCCATGAAATCCTGTGTTACAGTCATTCCGCAGTATAAAGGCACAAAATCACATCTAAATATTTACCTGTTGTTGTCTGCTCTGTTTATGAAGTGCAAAAGCAATTCCCGTCTTTCTCTGCCGCGCCCCCTCTCTCTTCAGCTCGGCCCAGAAAGCAGTATAGATAATTACAATTTCACAACCAGTTGCCAGATCATTACCAGCTAATCCCCTATTTCATCTGATGAGTCACGCGTCTGACTTAAAATGTTGCGGGACAAAATGGGTCTTTTCTTCCAATGCCGACATCAGTTATCTTCAGGGCCAGAGGGACCAAAGGACAAAAAGGCCAAATGTAAACCACTGGCCAGTGGGCAGACATCTCTAGAGGTTCAGAGGGACAATTTCTTGGGCTTTACATCATAGGAACAGACTGACTAGTGAAGCTGAAACCTTACATTTTTTTTTCTGCCCACAGCATTTTGAATCTGTAGAGTGGACTTGTGGTTGGTGTCTCTGTCATATGACTGCACATAAATAAAACATATACTTTAATTTCTCATAAGAAACGTGTCAAAAATGGCAGTGCTTGCAACAAAATATTGATTAAACCAAAAGGAAAAATTAAGGACAACTGGAAACTGAATCCCTGACCCCAGGACAGAAGTGACATAGTACATCATAAATAGTGTATACATACAAACTGGAGCAGGGAGTGGAATATGGACAACGGCTGGAATGACACCAAGCTGACTTCCACCATCCCTGGGTAAGTGGAGAACCTGGTGTGCTTGCTTATGCATTGGAATCCCTTTCGCTGGCAGCAGGAAAATTTCCATTTTTGGAATGACAAAGACATTAACATGGCCAAAGCATGTTTACAATTACCCAGTGCGGCAGTAAAACAAGATATGGTAATTATGAATGAAAGATAAGTCAACGATCCGTGAATTCAGCAACCGGCGGCGTCTTGTTGTTCCTGAGCCTCGTCTCGATGGTCCCTCTCTCTCTTTCACCAAAGATAAGGGGATTAAGTCTGGGGTGGCCACTTGGGCAATCATTTGTTGTGTCAGATCAATGAGGGCAATTCATGGTCCCACTGGCGCTTTCAGCTGGCCCAGGATAGGAGGGGCCACAAGCTGACAATCCACCAGGAGCTAGAAGGCTGACAGTGAGAAGTATTTTATGTAGAAACTGTGGCCCTGTCCAAGATAGAACTGCTGCATTCACAAGACATCCAGATCCATGCATCTATATGTCATACATTTACTTGTACTATATGAAATACTGCATGTTCAAGTCCTGTTTATTTAGGAGCAGCAGGTGGCATAGTGGTTAGAGATGCCCTTGAAAGACCCAGGTTTGAATCTCACATCCTGCAGTAGTACCATTGATTAAAGTACTGACCCAGAAATGAAATCGTAAAAATGATCCTATGGTATAAAATGGGTAAATAGCTTAACACTGTAAGTCCCTGAGCTGAAAAGCATCTGTTAAATATATGAGTGTAAATTTACTGGTGAACTTGCATATTTTTGAGGTATCCAGCTTTCATCCAGCATAGACACCTTTAGGTCCAGCATATGCAGTTTCATATGCATAATTTTTTACATGAGTTTTTGGAGCACATGAGAAAATATATATAAATAAACAATTTTATATATATATATGTAAGATATATATATATATATATATATATATATATATATATATATATATATATATATATATATTCCTTACCAATTCTGCAGCTCATAAAAAAATTTTTGTAAAATATTTTTTGTACTCTCTTATGTAGTTGCATGCTAGGATGTCACTTATAATGTCAAAGCAAATATTTTGTTTCATTTCACCAATATATTGTGACTTGGAAGAAAAATTGGAAACAATCTTAATGAGCGGAAAGATACTGGCACAAAGAATATGATGTTCACGTCCAATTACGCATTTCCGGAAAACTATTTTTAGGTTACGTTTTGGCAGCTGCGTGCTTTAAAATAATGCCACATACTGAAATAAAGCTCTTTCCAAAAATCAGAAAAGCATTTTTAAAAAATGGTATTAATGAATTAGAATGTCCAGTCAATGTAATATCTTGATGACCAAAGTCCAATCATGTACAAAACATTTTTTTTTATTGTAGGATATTATTGTTAAAGGAGCTGGCCAGTGCTGAACAAGGGAATATCTCTGTGACAACAGCTCTGTGAATCATTCTGCATAACCCAGTAGCAGTAGCAGCTATAAGCTTTCACTTGCACATGCTTCCTATATTCGTTGTTACTGCCACATGTGTGACACTTGATGCAGGAGCTGAGAGACAGAAATACAACAACAGAAAGCTGCTATGGATTCACATACTATTCTGGGCACAGAGGGAAAACTAAATTAAACTCTTCAACATTCATCTGCTAGCTGTCATGCCAGTGTGCCAAGAAATTTACGGCACTGCTTTTACCCTTATTACTGTATCACTTCTCAGGTAGGTTTCTGATTGTGGAACAAGCACACTGTTTCTATGGCAACGGGGAGAACGAACGGTTTCTGAATGCTCAGCAGGCTTCGTTTTGTCAGCATTCAGGCATTTGTCAAAATATTTTTAGTCATTTTTTTGACCGGTGCTGCTGATGGTGCTGTACACATGACGAACATTCCGGTATTACATAATCCCCCAGCATCACCACAGTCTCGTTGGCAAGTGTTCCCAAAAGAGCAGCAGGGCGGCAAGTTGTCTAACCGTAAAAATACCATTAAGCATGGCTTTTCTGGCATATACTTTGGTGAGGATCATATCAGATCTATGAACTATTTGAGACGGATTGTAAAGTTTTGGGCCTGCACTATAATTAAATAATCCAAGAGACTCCACTGGAGTTGACTAAGTACACTTATTTATAATGGGTGGCATGGTGGTATAGTGGTGTTGCTTCACAGTACCGGGCTCTGTGTTTAGGTATAGGTTTGAATCCGGCTCAGTCCATATGAAGTTTACGTGTTTTCCCCATGTTCATTAGAAGATGTGTTTGAGATAGATTTGTGACTCTAAAAGGAAAGTAGTTCATGTGAGAATGAGTGAGAGCGAGTTATTCCGCTCTTCTGGGTGAATGACTGTAGGAAGTTTAGTATAGTTAATCTAACCATGGACAAAATAATACTTAACAATAATGGAAAATAATCCTTTTATTTGAGATATTTCCCCAGAACACAGGGTTGTTTGTTAGAGTTGGCCCCTCCGATCAATCTCTAAAGGGAGGAACTGCAAAGAAAGGCCACATGACTGATCTTGGTTGTCACCAGCCAGACGCAACCCACCCCCACAAAGGCTCCGCCCTTTGACCACGTCCCAATCGATCAGCTACCGTTCACAGGCCTGTTTGTGATCTCTGCTGTGGCAGAGTTCAGATTGAAAAGCAACTGCACTGTGGCAGGGGGCAGGGGGATTGGGGCCTCAGTAACGCACCTTTGCATCCCTCGGGAGCTGGGCAGGCTGACACCATGGTAATCGCCATGGAAGGTCTCGTCCATCTTTCTGGGCAGCAAGTCGCTGAGGAATGTCAAGAATTGTAGCTGGGGGGTGGGCAGGGAGGGCAAGGATGGCAGTGAGTGCCCTGTCAACGTAAACCAACAAAAATAAGCCCTCCCCCTAGGGGGTATACTGTGCTGCACCCCACCCTCGCCAAGCGTCGGTCAGTCAAAGGCCTCTAAAGTAGTAAAACAGACACGGCGGGGTGCGAGGTTTGATTTCACTGGGGATCCGGTGGAGTAATAAAAATGTCTTTAGGAGATCAATCTAGGCCGTTGAAGACAGTCAACTCCAAAGACAGCAGCTGCGCAGCTTCAGAGCAGGATATTTGTTTCGGTGTCTTTCACTTTATTGATTTCAAAGCTGCATTTAAGTCTGAAAAAAGACTTGATTGTAAAAATACTTGTAACGCATTTGAGTGTGTTAGGTTACTCCGTCCTTCTCTTCCTCTCCTCTGTGTTTAAGCAATCTTTCCGGCACGTATTGAGCCATCGACAGTAACTCACATACATTCAGATACCTGTACGCATTCAGCTCCCAAGCATTACCTGCACTCAGGTGTATGTATGTGTGCATAGATACCTGCATGTGCACATGTACAGACTATCGCACTCTAGTGGACGTTTCACCTAATATGCATGCAGACACGTGAAGAGGTGGTCGATGTGGGATGTAGGTGGCCTTCCACTCAAATCTGGATGAATAAACAGTTATTTTTGCTGTAATCCCTCCAAAGCCTCTCCTGTGTGAGATGAGCGCTGTCACTCACAGCTGTAATCTTCAGCAGTCCCTCAATTCATATCGATCCCACTTCTGATGCTGCTGACTTCTCCTCCGCTGCCTGTGTGTGTGAGTGGATGTGTGTGCGAGTGTGTGCTCTTGCTCTGTCTGTCCGTCCGCCGGAAAACCCGCTTGTGAGCTTGTGACCGAATGCAAATGCGAGCGCCGGTGCGCACCCGTTTCAGCCAGTGTGTGTGTATCCACTCCCACTGGAGGGCCATCGTGTTGCTCACAGTCATGTTATTATTCCATTAGAGCAGTTCTCACCTTTCTTTCTGGTGTTAATTGTTTTCTAGGGTTTGACAAAACGAAACACGTGTCACAGTATTCAGACAAAAATGTCAGGATGTGTTTTCTCCTTGATGCCCAAGGGCTGCAAAGCAATGTTTGCTGGGCAATATAATACAGCTTCACAAAGAGATGTTAATTCTAAGTGTGGTGTTGTGGTCTGGTAACAGACATGGTATCTTGCACAACTGGTACCACTGCAACATCCTTATGGATTTTACTGTTTCCCACAATGTAATAGTTACACAAGATCTTTAGAGGAATGCAAACACATCAGAATAATCAATAACCTCTATATATATATATATATATATATATATATATATATATAATAAATTACACAGATTGCTTACGTTGCGGACTGCTGTATTATCATTGGTTTTGACATAGAATGTTTGATGCAGATACGCTGGTCTTTTTTGCCGTTGATTTTGTTGTTTTTCTACTATAGCTGTTTCTCTTCGCCGAATCTCACATTTGGCTTTGCAAAAAACGAAGCAGAAACAAAGAAAAACCAAAATTATCCAGCTACTTCAGATCAGATGCTTAGATTTTTTTTCTGACAGGATTTGTACACCTTAAACCTTTACACCCGACCATTTAAAGCAATTTTATGTGCTCACTGTTGAATATCTTCACAGAAGTAACTCTTATTTAGTGACTATGTCTTAAGTCTGTACTTAGTTGCTACTTTTTCTGTTCACAAAAGTTGGTGTTTTTTGTATAGCGGCAATTAAAGAACTTGGCTTGATATGAAAAGGTTGATGGTTCACATCCCCAGACTCCTGCCAATGTTCCCTTGCCTCCATACATATCCAGTGATATAAATGGATACGACTGTAACCTTAAAACAATTACGGCCATTAGCTGAGGAAGTACTGTATATAATTAAATAATGTTGCTTGAACGTGAAAATAATGTAGAAATAATAGAAGTACAGGCTGACGGGGGGCTTGTTCAGATAGACGGCCTCTTTCAAACAGCCATTCTTAATGGAGTTTCTATATAGGATGAGAGCGGGAGGTTAGCGGGGCACATGCTTTGAGATGCAACAGATTGAAGTTTGCCTCCCGGGAATTAATTAAAGTTTTAAAAGGCCTCTGGAAAATCTTGGCTTGAAGCACCATCATTTATACACATTTTCACTTGAACCTCAGAGAAGATTATTCACAGGCCCAGCGTTCTGTCATTAAAAAAGGCAGCTGAGAAACTGCAACTAGCTGAAAGTTGCTGTGAAATGGTCATCTCTTTTGAACTCTTGATCTTTGGTTGTTTCTGTAATTTTCCACATATCTTGTACATTTGCTTTGCTAAAGCTCTCGTTAATACTTTTCCCACACTTTATATTTATTTGTCCAGCACACACTGTTCCGCAAAAAAGCCCACACAGCTCACTTTTGTACATTTCCTCAGCACTCGTTTCTGCAGTAACTTGGGTTTAACTACAGCAATTGCTCGATATCCAAACAAAGCTTCAGTATAACAGCTCTTAAAAATCAACACCTAAATATTGGTATCCAAATAGAAAATTTTGCTATAATAAATTTTTATTCAAAGAATATCCATAAGAAAATAAATTGAAGCGCTAATAAAAATGAAAATAAATTTTAAAACTCAAGTACACTGTTCAGTATTGTACAATGCATTGTAAAAATAAAAAGTAAAAATATTGTATGTACTGTAATACACTGTGTTGCATACTATTTTGGATTTATCCAAAGCTAGTTTGAAACATGTTTGCACCCCCACTGGTGTCTTTTCAGCTGTTTCCATTAGTTTTGCTTTGTCTGAATGCATTTGTGCTGTGTTACCACATTTACTGTGCATTTCATTTTTTAAATAAACCTATTTGTTCAAATGCCAGTTACTGTGTCAAACAAAAATGCAGACATTACAGGCTACTTTGATACACTTCCCTTTATTCGACATCTGATAAAACCCTGCACATGCTCCCTCTCATCTCCCATGTGTAACACAGCGACACTGGGGGGATTAATGTGAAATGTCCTGTACTGTAGATACTGTACCACACAATGTAAACATCCAGGTAACTGGTGTTTACAGTTTTTATCATGCTGAAATTATGGGTTGATAGTGATTCTGGGTGCATAATTTATTTATTTTTTAAATCATTATTATTTAAAAAATTATTAAATTATTATTTAAAATAATGGAGAGATTTTGGTGTCTGATCTTTTTCAGGGATGAATTAGATTCAAGTGCTATGGGATTTTTGTGCTCCAATCAGATAAGGTGACTCTCCCCCCCCCCCCCCCCCCCCCCCCCCCCCCCCCCCCCCCCCCCCCCCCCCCCCCC
>UFQX01000487.1:226210-315869 GCA_900497675.1 Arapaima gigas | reverse complement strand
CCCCCCCCCCCCCCCCCAGACCAACAGCCCTGAGGGATTTCAACCTGTAACCCCACAATCAGGTCCCAGTGTCTATAGTTTCAGTTGCTCAACTACTCCACCACAACATTGACAACAAAAATATTGTACCTCAAATATTTGTACCTCCAGTGGACAAACAATGGACATGCTTATTTGATGTCAATAGTAAGGATTCGGTAGGAGGTTGTAGAGATTATGCATTTTAAAATTTTTATGTAGTCTTAAGTTAATAAAAATAATGAAACCTTATCAAGTAATTTACTTTAGCCTTGCCTGAGGATTTTACAGAACCTATCCCATGAACAAATCAGGGGTCTTCTGTATTGTCGACCTTTTATCATTTGTGCCTTGATGGCTAAAGCGACTTTGGAGTTACAAACAATTCGGATTCCAAATAGACTTTAGTCCTAATTTTGTTTGCAGGTTGATGAGCCAGCGAATTTTTCATTGCACATAAAGCAAATTTTTTACAGAAACACAGCTGAGATGTACTGTTCATCGGGGCATCTTATGAAAAGCATGCTCACAGGATCACTGACTTGTTTTTAATTAGAAACACAGAACTGTAAAACTGTATTTGTCAAGTAGTGCCCCAGAGCGAAGCAACTTATTTCCATCCCAGTGGGTTAATGGCTAATTATTATTTGTTTATATTGAACACAAATACTAATTGAGATGTGATAGTGCTGATGACTTCTGTATTCTCAGTGCCATCAAGATGGCATTAATAAATAAAGCTAATGCCTAATGTATAACTTTAATGGAATTGTAGGCTCCAACTCCTGCTGACACACAGTAAAGGCTTTCCTCTAAGAAGGTCCAATATTTGCATATACTCAAATCATTTGCCCTGCTCATCTGTAGATTGGTTTATCAAATTCATTTGGTTATGAAGACACGTTTATCCAACACGAACTAAGGAAAACTTGCATACGTACAAAATTTTGACATCCCAGCACCCTTTTACAAATGCATTTTGTGTTGCGCTTTTCAAAGATGTAGGAGCAGCGCTACCTGCCCAGGATCGTAGACCCGTAACCCTTAGGTGATGAGTCCAAATCTTTAGCCACTTCACTACTTGCTTACATATTTTCACTATTCCATGTAACACAATTCTATAAAACTCTGAAGGTGCTGCAGAATCCGGGAAACACGGGGGAAGATGGAAGTCTGGTATCCTTGTCCATTAACATGGGAGTTAGCTATTCCTGGGAGGGGGGGCACTTGCACAAAGTCACCCAGAACTCGTTCTTTTCTACCACAGCGAGAGAACAAAGAATCCAAGGAGCAGCATTTGTTCTGACTCTGGGGGTCAGCAGCGTGTCATTTGCATTTACATAGATCAAACCAGGCTGGGGGCTCACACACATGCCGGCCTTCCGCAGTCCGCCTCAGGGAGAGCAACTCTTTGCACCACACTCCACGTCAGGCAAGCGCCCAGCAACACATAAATACAAACACTGTGCTATATGCCGTACATAGGACCAGGGCTCAAAGTAAAGCTAAATAGAAACAAAAGAACTATACTGGATGCATTAAAATGCGTTGGTACTCAGTGAAAACTGCTGACACCATCTATTGTACCCACTTCTTTTTCTTAGACAGATATATAGATGATAGATAGATTTTATTTCTCTTTATGTTACACTTAATTCAAACTAAAGCCCAGCTAGAGATGTACAACAGTACAACATTTTGTAAAGATTAGATAGATAGATAGATAGATAGATAGATAGATAGATAGATAGATACGATGTGCGTTTTTGTAAAGAGGTGGTACACGTTGTTTGTAGGTATTTTTATACTGTGTGAGTGTACATAATATTTGAGAACTGTATAATGTTTGTTTTTGTCCCTGTTATTTTAACTTGTGCTTATTACTTCTATATAATATGTCATAACTTCTGCAAATATGTGTTGTCTGTGATGGCTTCTCATTTGCTTTAGCTGTCACGTTTTGAAAGTCCTCTGATTCGGCCTCTGATGATCTAAACTGTTTTGATTGTGTTTTGACTGTAAAGAAAATGATACTGATGTGTCAATGAGCATGTAAGTCCTTTTATTGCTGCGTGCCAGGTGTGTAGGTGCGCAGCTCTCAAACCATTCTCACTGGTTCCACAGGGCCCAAAGCTACTTAGCGCTGCTGTGTTAAAGAAACAGTCAGTATATTAGCGTCTGGTGTAAATTCCCAGTCTCTGATAACAACAAGACAAATGTTTACCAACATGTGAGTCTGAAATGTCACGACTATCCCGAAGGTAAATATCTCACCTCCCTGAGATAACAGGCTGGGACGAGGTTTGAGGGGCAGGGGGTGGCGAATGAACCGAGGTAGCATTGGGATCGGTGTGCATAGCCAGGTAAACATGGGTAAAAAACTGTGAGCACAGCTGAAAGTGCTTAATTCCACACTCTCTGGCTTTCACAGCTCCAGCGTTGCTCACAGGATGCCTCAGGCTTGTTTTCCTTATCACAGTTACAGCTCATTTCAGTAAACATGACAAGCCCCTCCAGTCTATACTATCATCCAAACAAATAGGGGGGGCTATTAATTTAATTACTAATATTAACTCTGCGTTTGGTGTGTGGGATAAATCTTTGTGGATGCTAAGGAAAAGAGATCCAGTTATTAACTTAAGATAGGCAGACTTTTTATTGCGTATTAATATGTGAAAGCAGGTGGTGTGTGTGTGTTACAACAAATAGGGCAGCAGGCAAACAGAATATGATTTTTTATTAATGCCGTTGTCGCTACTCGGTTTAGTATTCACTTTCAAATTCCCATTGTTTTTCTCGCTCAGATCAATTCCCGAGACACCCTTCTAGCACTGAAACAAAAACACTTGTGCTGCCAACAGAAATCAATGAATCAGTTAAAGGAGAACAACAGAAGGGGACAATGATGAAGGAAAGCCCTCAAAGTTTTTAAGAACAAAGTCTGTATGCAGTCAAGAGCAAGTGTAAAGTTAAATACAAATTAAAATTGCGGCCATCCATCCACATATACATTTTCACGAAGCGTTTTTCTAGTCAGGGTCATAGAGAGCGGGTTGGAAGCGGAACGCCTGTCAGTGCATGACAGGGCACCAAATCTAAATAAACTGGGGGTAAAGAAGGTCTTCTGGGTGAAAAATCCACATGGACAGAGCTGAGACAACAGTTAAACTACAGTTTGGAAGCTATGTGCACAAGAAGAATGTGAAATAATGTATAATGTAGACTGCATATTCAACTGTATACCAATGTTTACTTCCCTAATATCATGAGATGTTGCACTTACAAGCAGGTGTAACTTGTAACTGCATGTAAAAATGAGGTTCTCAAAGTGTTTTATAGTTCAGAAGAAAGATTATTCGGTTTCAACTGTAAAAAAATGTTCAGCAAATATTAAATGGTTTGTGGTGGTGGGTTATTCCTTTTATCTTTCTTCCTTCTTGCTTTGCTTGTTTCTTGCTTTCCTTTGCTTTTACTCTTTATTGCTTCAGGTCACATGCTCCAGTTCGGATCGCTTGTGTTCTCAGGGAAGACAGTAGTTCTGAACTACATTTTGGGAATTTTACATCAATTGTTGACGAAAGATTAAAACTCGGAAGGTAAGGGGTTTAGGTCATGAGCTTGAGAGGAAGAAGATACTAACATTAAAAAAGAGAAAGCACATACTGCTCTAGTGCATAAAACCCATCTCTGTCCTACAGAACATTCTAAACCTCAGAGAGACTTGGTTGGCCAAGTTTATTCATCTTCTTTTATTAGCCACAAAAGATACACAGCTACTCTGACCAACAAAAACATCCCTTTTATTCTTGTCATCAAGAGGAGGTACAAGGCAGGTTAATCTTGATCTCTGGCTCTCTTTTTGCTTAGGGCTGTCACGCCCCCAGGTCCGAGCACCTGACACCTGTCCCGCCTCCTCTTTTCATTGGCTCATCGCACCTGTCTTTGGTTAACTTAACCCTTTAAGTACCTGAGCTTTACAACCTGTCTTTGCGAGGTATTGCCATGTTCGCTGTGTGTGTACTGAGCGCTATTACTCCTTGTTACTCCGGCTATTGACCTGTTTCTGTCCCACGGCCTACTCTTGTGTTTACTCCTTGTCTGTTTCATCACTGGTTTCGGATTGATTCCTGGTTTGGCCCACGCCCGATTGCTGACTACGTTTCTGGATCTACCTCTGTCATTAAACGGATTTTGACCATGCAATTCTACACGTGTCTGCGTCCTGATCGGCCCGTGACAAGGGCGTAACCATCTTAAATGTCTTTACTCCTAATGCAGACTCACAGTTCATGTCCATCATGGTGCTACTATTCAGTCAGCATTATAAAGGTTTTGGACATTTGCATATTAGACAGTGACTTAAAATCTTCTAAGTCAATATTAAAATCAGTTTGTTTGAAGAGCATGACTACTAGTTTAGGATTGGTTGACATATGGAGAGAACTAAACCCCAACAATAGAGACTATACTTTTTACCCTAAATCTCAACAATCCTAGACTAGGCTATGTCTTTATCCCAAATGACTTTTTTAATACAGTTAGATCTTGCCAAATAGGCCCAGTTGTACTGTCAGACCATAGACCTGTGCATTTAGAGGTCAGCTGTCTAAAACTATACCTCAAAACAAGAGAACTGAGGTTTAATCCTTCCCTTTCAGATAACAAAATATTCTGCAGGGAATTTCACAAAACCTATCTCTCTTTGGAACGGCGCTAAAGTTGCTCTGAATGGTTTCATCATTGCCTTTGCCTCCCACGAGAAAAAATCTACACGAAGAGCAATATAAAAAAATTGGAGTCAGAGGTGAAGCACCATGATCAGGAACACAAGCACCCTGCCACTCTGTAGAATTGGACAAGACCAACTTGGCCCAAGGCCACATACCATTTCTGTTATACAGACCATATTGGTACACTTTTACTTCTTAAAAACAGAAGTAAAATGAGGAATATTGTATACAGACACTATCAATTAGGAAATAATCCAGGCCGTCTTTTGGTTTATCAGCTGAAGTTATAAAAAAGTGAGAAGTCTATTAAAGCTAGACAGACTCCCTCAGGGTTGATCACTTACAAGCCACTAGCAATAAATAATACTTTTAGAGACTATTACAAGTCCCGCTATACTGCTCAAGGTCTAGCCACTCCTTATGAAATATATTGTTATCCAGAGCAATTCACAATTGAAGCAATCTGGGACAGTGTACAATCGATGCGGTCTGGGAAATTGCCAAGGCCAGATAAGTATACAGTGGAATTCTAAAAGACCAACCGATACAGACTTCTTTAAATGTCTACAGCTTTGTCATTTTATTACAGCTGCAGACAAAGAAAGCAGACACCAGACAGAACTAACTGAAACAGCGAAACAACTGTTGGCAGCGAGCAATTCCAGAGGCTTGATTTCTGCACCTTATTCTATTTTAATAATTGTTGACAATAACTCCTACGGTGCTTTGAAAGAGACATGGGAACACGACCTGGACATGATCGTGAATGGTCAGCTGTATGTACAAAAGTTTTGCCAGCGTGCACCTCCGTAGGCATCCAGGAGCAAAACTTCAAGTTAATCCACAGAATCTGCCTCCCTCTGTGCTTCTTCATAGGATGTTTCCAAGGACATCTGAGAAGTGTTTTCAGTGCAAAGCAGCTAGCTCCTGGCACTTTGAAACACCTATTCTGGGACTGTGAAAAGATAGAAGCTTATTAGAAAGTTCATTCAATCATTCAAAAGACCTTCAATGTGAAGTTTCATTTGTCGCAGTCTATTTTGCTGTTAAACCACGACCCAAACCCTCTTTTTGCTGAGGTCATGGAACGTAGGCTGTTCACTCTGACACACTCGGCAAAGAGATGTATTTTAAAACTCTGGTCTACAGTTGAAGTTCCTTCTATAAATATGTAGATGTTTTTGAAGTGTTTTAACTTCCTCCCACTTGAAAAATTAACATGTGATATATATAATAATTCAAAACAATTTTGGAGTGTCTGGACACCCTTCTGGAAGTTATTAGACAATGTTGTATGACCACGTGACCATCTTTAACCACCTGATCCTCAGGCCCTCACTGTATGTAGACGGAGGTGCAGTGTCTCGGTGGACTGTCTCTGCCTGCATATATTGTGGCCAATAAAAAAACATGAGAAAAGAATCAGCCACATGCACTAGAAGGTAATGTGAAATTTTATAGCACTTTCTGAACATTTTAAAATCTTAATATGTCATCTTAACACTTTAAGTTCTTATTCATGTGCAGTTTTTTTGTTATTTTTCCTAATTTTAAAACTTTGTTTTAGTGAGTCATTGTGAACCATATCAATACGTAAATAGTTAAAACCATATATAGATGTTTCATTGTTATTTCGTAATGAATTTAATGTGAATGTGGGTCTCAGTCCAGAACTGCATCTACTTTCAAAACCAAAACTGAGTCAAACCTTGAGCTTGGAAAGTGGAATTTCATTCTGTCCTCTGTCAGCAATTCACAGGTAAATCTCATCAGTGTCAAAGTCACACTAATCTCTGTGTTTGGATATCATTTTAGAGAAGCATGAATGTATTACAAATCCATCACTTCACAAAGACAAAAAAAAAATTGCAATGACTTTATAGGTAATAAAGGCCCCTCTGTATCATTTAAGACATTGATCTTGCCCTTAAAATTGATTTTACCCTTGCTAAATGCTGTTAGTACTGTTATTGTCACTGCTAAATATTTACATTTAAATTGTGTCTATGTACAGACACCTCAGACTTCTCCTGTTTCCCATCAAAAGTACCTACTAATATATGTTCCCTGTAGGTGTCAGTGATCAACAGCTCATTCATTCATACTGGACCACAGCCACTGATCTCATTTAACTCCAATAAGCCCATTCAGTAATGTCATCCAATTAGGTTTTTCCCGAACGGTGTTTGAGTTATGGCTCAGCACATAGATGTGTGGAAGAGGTCAGCTGCGGCTGCCTAGATCAGTCCTGAAGGAATTCAGAGACCTCCAAGCTCCATATAGCCCCGTGAGTGGGACACTAGTCTTCAGCTGTGTATGTGGGTCAGTGAATGACCAGCAGTCTCTCTGACTTAAGGATACTTTATGACTTTGTTCATACGCTAAGCTAAGGCTTCCTTTGTAGAGGGAAATCAAGTCCATCTCAGGAGGGCATCTTGGTCTTGATACTGACGCCTCCATGAACATTCATTTTAATTGCAGCTGTTCGATCCCTTGAGCTGGTTTCCCGCTCGTGTGTGCAACCATTTGCTAAACAGCACAGACCACTTCAAAATGTGTCCTTGCAAGGACAGCATCCTCAGCAACAACAATAATAAAGATAAATGTAACAGCAAAGACAAAGTAATACAACGAGTAATATGACTTCACTTTTCAAATTAAATAATACAGTTACACAAAATGCCCAATATTTATCTGAGAAGTACTATATTAAATAACAATCATATTAATAGCGCATTAAACTAGTCTGCCAAGGTATTGTTATTATACTACTACTGCTGCTACTACTACTACTACTACTAATAACAATAATAATAACACAGTTGGTTATTTAGTTGAGGCCATGAAACATAGGCTGTTCACTCCGAAACACTTAGCAAAGGAATGTATTTTAAAGCTCTGGTCTACAGTTGATGTTCTTTCTGTAAATATGTGGATGTTTTTGAAGTGTTTCACTTCCTCCCAGTTGAAAAACTAACATTTGACATACATAACAATTCAAAACAATTTTGCAGTGTCTGGACACTGTTCGGGAAGCCATTAGACATAGTTGTTAATGAGTTAGTTTTTTTTGCTGAAACCATTGCCTAGGAGACTGGGTCAGTATTGAAACATTTATTAGTACTTGGTGTTAGAAGAGAAAAGTGTCAACCGGTATGGAAGTGCAGAGCCTTACAGGGATCTGTTGGTCAGGCTGAGGGTCTTCTTCATAAATTGTACAAGCAATGGAGGAACCGTCAAGAGACCAGAGATGAGCAGTTTGACTGTGAAGAGGAATACTGTATACCAGATGAGTAGGAGCTAGTCCTTATTATCTGTCTGGAACTAAAATTACAACATCTAAGAAAAAGGAGTTATGATCCATTATACAAAATTTTCACATTTACAGGCTTCCCAGGTATAATAAGTGCTTTTCCTTACAAAAGGTCTGTTCATAAGGTAAATTCTTGAAAAATGAACTCATAATTGACAAAAATTTAAAAGACAAATATAAACTTTGGTGTTTTTTCATCAAACATGCAAAATTGCTTAACTGCTTTATCTTGTACACACGGGGATGAAAATCTCTATCATAACCAAATCCAAAATATCAGAGCTACTCTGGACAACTTCAAATCTAGGCTTCAGACTCAAATGTTTAAAATTGTGTATGCATTTTTCTCCTTTTTCTCTCATTATTTGTCTTAAAATCAATGTCTTTTTATTTTGTTGTTTTACTCTGTTGTTCTTGACCAACTGTTGGTTCGAATCCAATTCAGTCTGTGTGGAGTTCTTCCCTGGTTTTTATGTTGGCTTCTTCAGGGTGCTCACTTTCCTCCCGCAGTCCAAAGACATGTTTTAAGTGAATTGGTAACTCTAAATTGCTCTTAGTGTGTATGTGCAGGTGTCATTGCCCTGTGATGGACTGGTGTCTCACCCAGGGTGCATCCTCCATCAAGGTCTAGACACACATCCTGACCATGTTTACCAAGCTTTTACAATCAAGATGGACAAATTTCTATCCCTACCTGGCAAATTTTGACAACTGTAGACAAGGTGACCCAAAAAACTGGTTTACAAGATGTTTCCTTGTGCCCGAGGGTCTTCTTTTCTGTTTGAAGGTGTTAGGATTCCTGCGAAGCATTGCTGTGCCTCCACAAACCCTTTACACCATCACTGTCTACCGATGGACTTCATGGAACCCTGGAGCAGAAGACTAAAGTCCAGCTAACATAACTGGCACCACGGTCAACCTGGAAACTAGAGTCAAGCACTGGTGGTGTGAAAATATGAGCATCGTATACATATACCCCCCACCACCTCCAAACCTTCATCTAACCAGCAAACACATACCAGCCTAATCAGCTTAGTGTCTAGGAGAAAGGACTTGCCTTAGTACTACTGCCCAACCCCCAATAACCGACTCACTTTCTTCCAGTCATCCTAGTGGAGGTCAGCCTCATCTGTCTCAGCATGGTGCGGGACCGTTACCCCATCGCTTCACAGCTATAAGTGTCTGAACGTATGCGGATCCACCTCCACCCATCCCACCCATTCCCCCAACCCCGCCCCACCCATCTTGGCCCCCAGAGGAGGATTAATAACTAATTATGTCAGGTCACTCATCCAGATGGCCTCTCAGATGTCCCATTGTCTCTGCCTCACCTCCCACGTGCCCCCTTGACCTTGGGTCTTGTTGTCCCTGGCAACGCTAGGTCACCAGGCTCTCCAGCAGCCAGGGTAAGGTTGGGCCAGGCGGGGCGTCAGGACCCTTGCTAGGGAGGAAGAAGAGCCAGGAGTGGTCTTTAGTTGTTATTCGAGGCCCATCTCACGCCTGGTTAAACCAACTGAATGGCCCAGTCCCAGCTGAGAGGGTGTCCGTGGTCACGATGCTGTATTACATGTTTCACAAATCAGCAGATGGCTCTGTACATAGAAACCCGTGGCCACTGGAAGAACATCAATGGCCATAATGTGATCTTTTTATCCCATTAACGTCAGCAGACATAATAGAAGGGAATCTGAAAATATCTGTGTGAAAGGAATACATCCCTGAGAATGGGGAACAATTGTATGTGAACAAGTCTCTGCTGTCGAAGAACACAAATTATGGATTCATGAAGCCTCTTGTTTTAAGTCTGTCTTGTGGGATCTGGGCTAAAAATCCACAATTTAAAATTTAAATCCGCGCCGAAAAAGCCGCAGTGAAGTGACCTGACTGTGTGCTGCTCAGGGCCTCACTGAAATAGCGCAGGGGAGGGAAACGGAACAACATCCAGCGGCACATTAAAAGTGTTCAATGGAGAATCAGTCCAAACAATTTTGGACATAATAAATACCCTGGTAATAATATATATCAAGGAGTTTTTTGACACAAATAAATTATCCTCCTTATTTGTAGACCAGCTTGTTAATTTTTTTTCATAGCCCGACCAAAATGACATATTTATTTTTCTTGAACTGGCAAATGATCCAATTTTCTTGGTTTAAGGAACAGAAAGAGTGAGCAATTTTTTTCATCCCACCTTTTCTGTAATCACAGCGCAGGGTGGTGGTTCAGACCTGGAAGGCATCCCAGCATGCTTTGGGCCCCAGGCCTGTGTTCACAGATGGGAAGCTAACACAGAGCCTTGGGGAGGACTCGCTTCATATGTTGTTGTACATCGCAGCGGTGCTCAACACCACTCCCCCACTGAAGTAAACAAACAGTGGATACACACTTATCCCGGGCCCACCGTTCCAGCAGCCGGCATCTGACTGCAAATCCAGGCGATTACCTAAACGGTTCTGATGTGTAATGTATCAGTAAGCATAGCTTGCATTTTGTTATTGTTTTTATTTCCCTCACAGAAATTATGGCCTGGTTCTTGCACAAAAGATCTAAATAAATAAAAACAAATATTAATTTATCATGACTCATTTTAGCTGCTTCATCCACTGAAGCTCTTATATAAGCACAACAAGTAAAGTAATATCTGCAGGAATGTTTTTTGTGCTCCCAACTCTAAACCTAACATTAACCGCTACCCATTTCCACTCAACTACCAGTTTTATTCTTGCTCACTAAACCAGCATTATGAGGTGTTTGAATTCTTCTTCAGGAGGAGGACAAGAAGGGGCTGCTACTGAGTGCCGCATCGCTGACGTTTCGTCCGTGTTCAGTCCAAAAAAGTCCTGGTTCGATTCTTAAAACGCACAGATGTGGACTTCAGAAATGGACCCTGTTCCAAAGCACCAGCATCGGCCTGACAAGTTGTTATCGACAGCAAGTGAAAGACTAACGGTTATTTTAAACGCTTTTATTTATGGTTCAAAACCTGAAAAGAACATTTTTGAACAAAGGACTAAAGCTGACTACTTTGAATGTTTAAGTACTTCATCAGTCATCGCAGGGAAGAGAAAAAAGAATGAGGAATTATTACTCACACGCTGGCTCGGAGACAGACATCTGTGAACACATGCTGGATGCTCCGTGTGCATGGAAGGCCTATCACCTACAGCCTTATGCCAGAGGCTATACAGGTCAGTTTAATTCACATGGGGAGAAGATTTTTTATCGATGTTCATATGTCCAGGAGAATGTGTTTAGCACATTAACCTATTGTTTAATCACTGGTCGACGCACACTGCTTCCATGAGCTTTAGACCTTTTATTTTTTCATGTTGAGGCAAAGCGTGGCGATGTAGGTCTATTGAAATTGCGTGTTGCATTACTGCTAGCTCAGAAAAAAACAGGCATTCCCTGTACTCCACTCTGGTGCTGGGATGGTGCTTAGAAGCTTCCCATTTATTTTTCAAAAAACACTTTGTCAGTTGATCCCAGGAATAGACGCTGCCAAATCAAACACGCAAACAAACAAGCAAATAAAACAAGCAGGCTGGGGGCCGGCGATGGGGGGAGACAGTCAATTATGGGCTGAAGATTTTCTCTTGTTTTGTGGTAAATAAGTTTCCAATTGTGAAAACATAGCTGAGCTCTTTGAGGGAGGGGGGAATGCTAATTTCTCTCCAGTAAGCATTATGTAGGACCCTCCGAGCATTCATGCCAAGGTTAAAATTTCCATTGCAAATATGAACTTTGCATAAGTGCTTATAATGGTAGCATCCCCGTCTGTCTAGTTATTGTTTTTCCACTAAGTAAAGCAAAGCCGACCAAATTCCTCAGCAAATATAAACTTTACTTAAGTACTTATATTGCTATTTCTTTCGCACATATGGCAGCCAACTCCACAATGCGCCGCTGAATACAAAGCAGGCGGCCTAAGCCAGTCTCCTCATCGAGACAAAAGCAGCCAGCCCTTCAAAGGAATAATGTCCCTTTAACAGTTAACAAGAATGCAGAATCTTTTAAACGTGACAGTGTTTGAGAATACTTAGCTTAACAAGACAGAATCTCCATCCTTGTGCTATACTCCAAAACTCTGTCAAAAAGTGCAAAGGGGTGAAATGAACCTCCACAGCGTGTCCACGCACATTTTTATACTTAACATTTCCCAAAACTAAACGTTTGGCTTGTGACAAACCAGAAGCACTATGCTACTTCTGGTAAACTCAAAAAAACTGCTGTACACTATAAAATTAGACCATAAAAAAGACTATAAAATTGTTCACTCACTGAGATGCAAGACATTTAAGGTACACTAACCCTTTAAGGCACAAACACACACTTAACTGAATAGTTGCTACAATGGCAGTTTGGGAATGCAGGTCCAGGAAATGATTTGCCACCCAGCTGCTGGACTGCAGGCGATAGGATTAGCACCTCTGTCCTTGTGGAGTCCACAGAGGAGCAGGATGGCCAGAGACATTTTCTCTGGTGACACACAAGTCAGTCTTTCAGATTCAAATTCAAATGGCTGAATTCACATAACAAAAATGATACATTGCCACAGTATCAGTTATGTATGTGATAAGGAAAAAAAGTAGCTGTAATAATATTAATATTATTAACAATAGCACAAACTGCAATAATCAACATCATGTCATCATCATCAGCTTTACAGTGTTTTTCTAACCTGGGTTGGCTGTTTTCTTCCAAATGTGGTGTCTCCAACATTATCAAGGTTGCATATCTTTAGCTATCAGGTTCATTCCTCAGTGTTGGTCCCAAGCCTTGGCAAACAGCCTTGGCAAACATCAGGAAGACTGACAAAACAACTCCATAGGCAAAAAGTTATAAAAATACAGCAATACCTTGGTGTTTGAACTCTCTAAATCCAAATTTTGACTATAATAGCTCTTGAAAATAAATGCCTAAATATGAGTATCCAAATGGAAACTTTTGCAATAACAAATTTTTTGCAGAAGCTTAAAGACGTGAATAACATTAAAATACATCTAAAAATCTACTATATGTATTGTAATAAACTCCATTACGAATTAAGCCGAAACCAGACAGGGCACATGCATGGATGTTTTCAGCTGTTTCTGCTTGTTGTGCTTTGTCTGAACACTGCACTGTCACCACATTTGTTTTTTTTTTTTTAAATAAACACTGAACTTCCACTCCAAATCCCTCCTGTGTGTAACGCAGTGACATTGAGGGACAACTTACGTGAAATGTCCGGTACTGCACACACTGCACCATCCAATATAGACATGCAAATTAATGACAATATTAACTATTTTCTAATCAGTTTACAGTGTCTACAATGCTGAAATCATGTTATATAGCTGTTTTCCGATGGGCTAGGAGCAAATTTATTTACTTATTTTTCCCGTTTAAAATAATGGGAAATAGGTACTGGGTATCCAAAAAATTCGGCATCTGGCAAGTTTTCAGGGATGAATTAGACTCGGATACTGAGAAATTATTATATATTAATATCTTGTAGAATAATTATTTAACCTTTGCAGCTTAGATTGTTAAATAATTAACTTTTCAATTATTTGCCCATTTATACAGCTGGGCAATTTTTACTTTATTAATTATGGGTAGGTGCCCTGGTCAAAGGCTCTACAACAGGAGGAGCACTGAAACTAAACACCTTTAAATTGCAAGGTATTGTATCACTAGGCCACATGCTGATATAGAAATATATAAACAGTACAGCACCCAGTTACCCTCATTTTTCTGCTTGATTCTTCTCTTTTCTCTCTATTCCTGATTTTCTCTCTCCTTTCACAAACTGTTCTGTTCCCTTTGTTGTCATTTTGCATTAGCCTCCTCTCTTTGTCATTCTCACCCTTCTCTCTGATCTCTTGCTCTTTCCCCTCTCCTCAGATTCTCTGAGTCCTTCCCAAGTTCAAGTTGCTTGATTTTCCTTCGAAAACATCACACCTGCTCCTGTGCACATTACTATAGAAACATTGGTTTCTAGCGATTAATTTACTATAATTTACATAAGCACAGATTCTGACTCAAAACTCATGTGCATGCTTGTAAAATTATTTTTTAAAAATCCATAATCAGGTGCCATAATAAATAATAGCATCTCATATGTTTCATTTCTTTCCTTGATAGAATATTAGTGGGGATATGAAGGGTACTGTCTTCCTGAAAGTATCTTTAAGACTGCATTTCAGTCAAGTCAGCTGATTTTCTATATTAAACATTGCTTTTTTCATCTGTCTGCCATAAAGCTTAATGATGTCCTGCACACTGACCATCTAAACACATAAAATTATTGGTACCACTTCAAGTAAACATGGTCCTTAGTCAAGTGTAAAACGTGTGATAATGACTAGGAATGTGATTGGTTAAATGGTGTAAGTCAACATTAGGTGACCTAAGTTTAACAATTGCTTTATAAACAATTATTATGGGATGCCCACATTTGGACTGGAACACCAAAAACTTAAAGCTTCTTTGAACACAGCACAAGGGAGAAAGCATAGCCTTCAGATGGGACAGGAGTCTGTACTGTACAAACTATACAGTCAAATATAAAGAAGGAGAAGGACTGAGTTATTGCTTTCCTCCAAGGGTCCTGGACACACAGAGTGGGGAAGGCACACACGGGGGGACGAGCCCGACTCTGTCCCATTGGCTCATCCGTAATTACCTTGTTAATATATTAGCGTGTGGCATTGATTACCCGGCTAATCCGATCACACAGCCACCATCGATCCCTCATCGAGTGCCTTCCGCACAGATGGGTCAATAGCACTGGTAGAATTGGCTCTCTCACAGCTAATTGGCTTATGAAATAAGCCAAACATTTTGCTTTTTCTTTCATCGCCTGGATCAATGGAGGGATCAGGCCCTGAATTCAGATGACCTCCTAGATCAGCGTCACCCTATTCCCACTGTTTTATTCCCTTCCTCCCTCCCTCTTTTAACCACTCACTCTGTTTTCTCCTCACCCACTCTGCCGGGCCTTCTCTCCATGAAGGAGCCGCGGGCAAACCTCGGGATTGGATTTTTCAGGAGGCCACATCTGATTCGCAGCTGGTAGGACAGGGGTTCCTGGTGCAGCTGCGAGCCATAAATCAACATTGGGGGGGGTGGGGTTAATGGGGGGGCATGGCGTTCTGAGCTGAGCACTGGCATGTGCTTTGTCAGCCATGAAATAAAGACGTAGCAGATCGGGGGTGGGGCATCGGCAAGATCACCGTGTTGAAAGTGTAGATTTGCATCAAAAACAAATCTCTGGACTGGTCACTCCCCCTCCGTCCAGCAACATGTAGTGTCTGTTTTTGCAAATCTCCCAATGACCCATGCAAAAGACTTCTTGAACGTTTTACTGTGGGATTTTCTCCCCTGGTGGCTTATGTCCAGTCCATGCATAGGACCAAAAGTGGAATTGTACCACTTCCCCATTCCCTCACCCAGTCGATGAAACCCAATACCAAGGCTAAGTGCTTGTAACGGTGTAAAACATGCTCCAGCTATGTACCCCTTTACAGGGCCCCTGCCGACTCTCACACTGTAGTCTCAGAATCCACCAGTTCTCTCCCTGAGTGACAGACAGCCCTGAGCTGAAGAGCCCAGTTGCCCAGGAAGGTGCCACTTCCAATCCCATAAAAATGTTCAGGCAGCCTGTTACCTCTGAGAAACTGCTGTCAGGATGCTTGTCCAACCTTGCACCTTACACCTACCAAGCTCCCACCTCACGCAGATCCCCTGCACCTCTTCACAGCTCCACCACTTAGGTGCAAATTTGGGAACAAGCTAGAAATTAATTTTCCAGTTGGTTGGGAACACATTATTTATTTAATTCCTTCAGGGACCCAGCAACAGCAGAGATAAAAACACAGTAATGTATCTCAGGTAAACAAGCTCTGATAAATGCCGTAGACCTTATAACATTTTAGCTGCTGCATACAATGAATGTGCCTCTTTAGTTGCAAATAACAGTAATCGTCACGTTTTCTGGAAAAGCGGACGGAAACTAACCGACTGATTGCGATGGTCTTTGTTCATCGAGATTAAATCTTCGGTCCAAAAATCAGGATCTGAAATTCTCAGCACCCCTGACTGTTAGATGGGCACAGATGTCACAGGACAGCCTGATTTTCCAACCCACATCAACACAAACAGAGCATACAAACATACACACCAAACAAGGGACATGGGTCAAATTCCAAAAAAAATTCTTTCCCTGCTGCACAAGTGCAAAATCTGTGGTATTTATTCCCACCCTGTACCTCTTCACCTTACAGCAGCATAGCCCTGATATTAATATGTTTCTGCACTCACGCACCACGGCAAAACACCTACACAGTTTGTCTCCCGCCAAGTGCCAGCGACCCTGGGGTTGGGGTCAGAGGGGCAGACCGTGTTTGACCAGACATATTGCACCTTTACGACCCCATCTGGCTGACCTCTGCGTCACTGTTTGCATGAGCCCTTAGATGGCCCAGTCAGTCACGGTGTTCTCACACGGTTTTATCTTTATTACATATTTACCCTCCAGACACATTTAAGTGTACAACGGTACACACTATAAAGAGAAAAAGCACCCACAAGGAGGGTAAACCCAGTAAAATAGACATTGTGTGGCAACCCTCCAAAAAAGTATTTTTTAAATGTTATTATTTTTTTTACAGACCATTATCCTGCTTTACTGTGTTCAGGGTTGCTGTGGTCCGGAACCTATCCCACAGTCACTGGGCAGGAATCTCTGAAGCTACACCCTGGTTGGGATGCCAGCCCATTGCAGTCTGTTGGGTTGACGTTTGCAATAGTTTACTTTTTCTCCATCAGAGAATACATTATTTCAGTTACATTTACCTGCATTCCTTTAGTGGACTGTTTTCTACAAAGCAACTTATAGAGTTGAGTTACCTACAATTATTTACCCCTTTACACAGCCAGGTAATACTTTGATTAAGGGCACTACAGCAGGAGGTGGGATCCAAACACAGGTAGTTCATGGGAACTCTAACCACTGCATAACTCATTGCTATATATTATCACATATTATAATATTATTACCATCATTAAAGGAGGAAGGGAGGACAAAATGTTGAAATGTGTGGAAGAGGCCTTGAACTGACAAGACTAGATGTCCCAGGGAAATGGGGGTTAACTGGGTCCTATAAATCCTGAGAGGGATTTCCTGTGCAGATCTGCCTCTGATAAATAACACAGGACCGATGGGACCAGGGGCTTAGAAGTAAGGAGTGATGTTGGCAACGAGGGCTTCACCAGACAGGCCAATGACAACAGACACCACCAGATGGGCTCCCAGGCTAAGCAGGGCCTTTCCTGCAGGCCCTCGCAGTTCACCAAGCACTGAACACTTAGGGCCGCTGAGATGCCTGAAACACAACTGTCTCCTGCATTTCACCCTGTTCCCAAAACTGCAGTTCAAAGCAGCTGGCATGCTGTAGGGGGCTCACAAGGCTTACTTATCTGGAGTGATGTTTTATATGACGCACTATGGTATATCCCTCAAGAGGACTTGTGCTAGAAAGATAGAAAGACAAAAAAGACATGTATTGCTGTGATTTTTTTCTTACATAAATAGAATATACCATATGTTCAACATAACTTTCCAAATCATTTTCCATTTATCTCCCTGCCTAGTCTCTTTCAGTTGGTTCCCAGTAGTTGCCAATATCAAGTTGAAGACTCTGGTTTTGGTCTATAAGTCTATCAATGGATCTGCACCCTAATACCTGTAGGACCTGATCACTAGCTATACCCCAGCCAGAGTGCTCTGCTCCTTCATTTCTGGCTGCTTGGTGGTCTCAAGCATAAGGTATCCAAAATAAAAAGTCTGGATGGTTTTGGATCTGGCTCCAGTCTGATGGAATGAGTTCCCTCTCTCACTAAAGACTGCTGAACCCTTCTCAGCATTCAAGGGTCTCAAAGCATATGTATTTCAGACCCACTTCTCTCCAGATCCTCTGCCTGCTTCATACATTTTCAGTACATTAGCTGCTTAAGTTTAAAAAAGCTGGTACTCCCAGTCAATTTTGAATGGTGCTAATTGTATACTGACAAAAGGTTGGTATTCCCATATTCACTATATTTTGGGAATTGCATGTCTGCATCTCACAATCTGCTGTTGAAAGACACATTTGTTTTTTTGAGTTGTACATTGCATTGTACATCTTCTACCAGAAAAAAGTAATTGTAAATAACAGCTTAACTAATTCTACATTTTGAAGCTGTGATTGTTTTAACACTGTTCCAGCCACAGAACTTAAAATGGATGGAAACTTGCTCTCCACGTCTGTTTTGAAAAATGTTAAGCAACTTGAATAAAAGTAATTATAACTTAAAAGTTATAGCAATATGGTACATGTATGCAATCTGGTTCCTGCCATTTTTATAGAAATTGTGTGGTTGTGTGTGACATAGAAGGAGTCAGAGATGATGACCATTGTAAGAGCAGAAGTGAGATAGATCTCATAAACCATTGGTCCCAAGCTTGCACAGCTCCTTCCTCCCTTCTCCTAAGGTGTGTATGGTTCAAGCAAAGATTCTTAATACTACAACCAATCATGTACGAATCATCCATTCATTCCTATCATTAACTGCATGCCCTGAAGATTGTCAAAACAATCTGGAGCCTATCAAAGAAGCAGAATTGCAGGACAATTTAACAGACCCTGGATGGAATGCCTCATCCAAATTCAATATTGGCGTGCAGAATGGCATATCAAAATGCACCGCTTTTTGGACATTGTCTTGAATGGGTTACAACACCAGAAGACCATGTTGGGTGCTGATATGTCAGCAAAGAACCAGAAAGTGCATCTCCAGTGGTCATTGGAGCATCAAAGGGAGGTGTGGAAAAATGTTGCATGGTTGGATGAATCCAGATTCCTTTTGTGTCATGCTGATGGCAGGATCAGAATTTAATGCGAGCAACAGGAGTCCATGAAGCAATCTTGTTTGATGTCCACAATACAGGCCAGTGGTGGTAGTGTGATGACGTGGGGAAAGTTTTCTCAGCTCATGTGCACAACACATCTCAACTTCACAGCTGTCCAAGTTCATCTCTTCATGGTGTCTGTTATCTACACTTAGACAGAGGCTTCCAGTATGATAATGCACTATGCCACAAGGCACATATCATTACCAAATGTTTCCATGAGCATGACAGTTAGTTTTCATTGCTTCAATGGCCTACACAGTTCCCTGATCTCAACCCTATCAAGTTTCTTTGACATGAGGTGGAAAGGGTTATTCGTAACAAGACTGCATTCATCCAAATGAGGCAGCTACATAACACAATCATTTCTGCACTGTATAACATACCTGTAGAACGCATCCAGCATCTTGTAGAACCCACACCAAGACAAATTCATACTTTTCTGAAGGCTAAAGGACGTGCAATACACTACTAGACATGTGTACCTAATAAACTGGCAACTCTGCACATGTAAAATGTCTGAATGAAGACTTCAGCCACAAAGTCTCTCTTGGGACTTGGGAACTGGCAACTTTGTTTCCATTAACTATGCAGAATTCTGCATATATTCAACTGCTTTAATGAAAAACCAAGAAGACCACAGAGAATGCCAGAAGAATACAGAAAAACTGTGGAAATGGATTGAAATCCAAAAATTGAATTCAAAGCTCATACTCTCACCCTGGGAAACCCTCTTTGTACTGAGTCTGAGCATAGAGCTCTGCATATATTTCCACTGCAATGAAGAAAATGATGTGGGAGCTAGGATGGAACTTGAGGGTTCACTCAGCAGTGGCAGGCGATCGATAGCTATGGGATGAGGGAAGTGTTGGGAAGGGAATATGGGGGGGGGCATGTAGAAATGTAACAGACCATGGGAGAGATGACAGGTTTATAAAGCAAATACCCCAAATAATGGAATGGTCAGATTGGACACCTGAGAACACACCCTGTGCACAACCCTGCCCCCACATCCTTCATCCTTCTTTTCTCATGTAGTTTGCTATGTCCAAGATATTCTAAGATAAGACCAAAGGATGAATATCTTGGAGATTTCTTGACCATATACCCAGGTAGGGTAGAGAATGAACATTAAATAGTGAGGTCAAGAAAAATAACTGCATTTCTAACAGTGTGGCAGACACAAGAGAAGTGGGAGAAAACACCGAAAAGTACGAGTTTTTATTGCATGCTTAAGAGCAAAAGTGACAAGGTGTGTATTGTGACTGGGGGTAGCGTAGTTTTAAGCACAATTACCTGACCGTAAAAAGACCCAGGTTTAAGTCCTGCTTCTGTGGCAGTACCACTGAGTGAGGTGTTTACACTGAATTGCTCCAGGAAAAATTACTGTAAAAATTAGTAAATTATTGCAAGTAGCTCAGTGTTTAATCCAAAAATTGCATATGATTTTAAAAGAAAGTTTCATCTAAATGTGTAACATCAGTACAAAAATATTTCATGAGTGTAGACTTGTGCTTATGTGAATTTATGACTCTGGGTGTGCACAAGTGTGTGAACACACAGCTCCCATGCTGGTATGTACCAGCAGAGTGTGAGTGGTCATGGTTATGCCTTGTGTGAGAGCGTAGGGTTAGAGCTGAGGTTAAGATGATGAGCAGATGTGAAGGAGGAACTTGCTGAAGGCCCAAGAAGTCCTTGGACAGAGTGACAGGTCAGCTGGGACTTGATGGTTGGGGGAAGACAGATGACTCAACTGGGGGGGGGGTCAGAGGCATGGAGCTGTCATACCTGTCACCATGTATCTGATACCCAGGGCTCTCAGTGTTGCGCACAGTTCAAGAGGGGTCAGTGTCACTGACACCCTACATGAGGACTCCCAGCATGCCAAAAGACAAAACCAAACTCCTAATACAGTCACAGTTTTTTTGGATAAACAGACACTGATACAAGTGAGAAGGTCCTACATGATATGAGACACTGTAAGACCATACCTATGATTCAGGCTTCTGTTTGGGGAGCAGGTCTTAGGTTGTTGTTGGAGGTGCTCTGCATGCATCCAGCTTTCAGGTCCATCCCTGCCCTGTTTCCCCTGCCCTCTAGGGGGAAGTGTTTTCTCACTACTACTGTTGAAAGTCTTGTGTTACACTAAATGGCCAAAAATATGTGGACACCCCTTCTAATTAATGGGTTTGGCTATTTGAGACATACCCATTACTAACAGCAGCATAAAATCAAGCAGACAGCCATACGATCTCCTTAGACAAACACTGCAGTAAAATGGGTCATATTAAAGAGTGACTGCATAGTGATGCCACCCTTCAAATAAATCAGTTTGTAAAATTTCTTCCATCCTAGACCTGCCCCAGTCAACTCTTAGTTCTGTTGCTACGAAGTAGAAACTTCTAGGAGCAACAACAGCTCAACCACAAAGCGGCAGGCAACACAGGCTCACAGAATGGAACCACTGAGTGTGTTTGCATGTAAAAATTGTCTGTCCTCATTAGCAACACTCGGTACCGAGTGTCAAACTGGCGGTGGACCAACTGAAGCTACATCTACGTGTGTTCATTGTGAGCTTCGTGAACTGGGTTTCTGTGGTCGAACACCTGCACACAAGCCTAAGATCAATGTGCACAAAGCTAACCATCGGCTGGAGTGGCAGAAAACACATCGCCATTGGACTCTGGAGCAGTGGAAACCCTTAATTCCAGCAAAGGGAAATCTTAATGTTGCAGCATACAATGACATTCTAGAGAATTGTGTCCTTTGAACTTTCTGGCATCAGTTTGGGGAGGGAGGCCCTTTCCTGCTTCAACATGACAACCTGTGCACAAAGTGAGGTCCTTAAAGAAATCGTTTAGTGAGTCTGATGTGGAAGAACTTGACTGGCCTGCACTGAGCCCACATCTGAACCCCACTGAAGACCTTTGGGAGGAATCAGAACATCGACCATGAGCCAGACTCCATTGCCTAACATCAGAGCCTGAAATCACTGCTGCTCTTCTGCCTGAATGGGAGTAAAATCCCCACAGTTCCAAAATGTAGTGGAGAGCCTTCCCAGAAGACTGAAGGCTGTCACAGCAGCAAAGTGGTGACCAGCTCCATGTGGTTTTGAAATGAAATGTTTAACAAGCACATATGGGTGTGGTGTTGACGTGTCCACATACTTTTGACCATGTAGCGTATCTCTACTTCTCTGAAACAGGCAGCCTCGATGAGGCATGAAAAAGTTGCATGCAAAGTCTGTTTATTAAAGAACAGTATACATCTTCTTGTTTTCCACTGGCCACCAGAAAGTGCTATATCTTGTCATGTATATTGCTGTCTCTATGTTTGTTAGCTTATGGTACTTGAAGTTGCACGAGTGTGAGAGGGCTGAATTCTGAAGATGTGTGGCTTGAGCTGACATTTTTTTGATATTGCCAATGTGTGTAGGACTATGTATATGTCCTTGTCTATGTGTATGACTGAGCATGTATACGTGATGTATGCTTGTGTGTCCAGTGGAACACACGTGTATGCATGTGCATGTATTTCCAGCGGAGCATAAGTGTGTGTCTAAGTGCAAGAGCAAAGGTGTCAAACACTTGTCTGTCGACTTCCCTGGTTATGTAGACTTCTTATGGGGAAAAGGCCAGACTCTGACCTGGAGAGGTCCATTTCCAGCTCACAGCCCACTTCTGAAAGTTTTCACCCAGAAGCCACTTTCAAGAGAACTCATGACCAAGACGAAACTCAGGGACAAGATTCAGAATTTTACCCAAGAAATTCTTCCACATTTGCAGCCCCAGTATTTGTGTCCTCTGACTTTAATTTTATTTTCCTGAACTCTGCATTTTAGCTCCATTGACTGACCTCCCTGTAACAGTCAAATAGTTCAATATGTGATCCAAGCTCATGCCATGTTCTGTTGCAAGTGAAGGATTTTGAAAATTAAGTTTCTTCAGTTCCAAATACATGACACCAACCCACTGGCCTTTATTTTTTTATGCCTGACCTAATAATGTCATAACCCATTGGGAGCATCATAAACAAAAGTTGATGAAGTATCAACAGAGAAGCTGTTTAAGATGACATTGTTACCTGGAAACTGAACGCTGCAGTGCATTTAAAAAAAACCGCTCAGGGACAAGAAAATCTTCCAACATATAATTTTACTAAATGAAGCCACCTTGGAGAACAGTCTTAGTGTAATCTTTGTGCTGAAGTGGGTAGATTTGGATGCAGTAAGAAATAGCTTACATTTTCCACAGAATCTTCTCCACCAGCTTCTGCAACTCCAAACTTCTTACACCTGCACCTAGAAAGCAGTCTGCTCCTTCTTTCAAGCAAACCAAACAAAATAGCTTTACATTTATTACCAAACTGTAATGTTTGTAGCGTGTAAATAAGCTGGCCATTCCTTATCCTGTTGTGTCTAGTGTTTTCAACAATGCAATTCAGTTTTGTAAACTTCAAACAGAATTCTTGGAAGGGCACAAGGCTGTCAACATGCTTTGGAAACTACGACCGTTAGAGAAGGTAGAGCGTGAGGTGTTTAAGCTGAGCACCCTGAGTTTGGGGAGTGATCAGGCATAAGGTGGTACAGGGTGGATTAATAGAACCTTTTTATTGAAAGCAAAAAAAAACAGTTCAACCAACACGTAAATATTTAGGCAGCATCTGCATCTATGCCATTCCAAGCTCTGCGGTGTGATGAAGTCCTGTTCTCTGGTAGTATATTTAAATAGAGCAGCCGTACCTCAGCCTCAGCTCTTACTCAGGTGCCACTAATAATCCTGGAAGTCAGCAAGGCTCTGCTCCTACATGCCTCAAGAATATTGCCCAGTGTTGTGTTTTTAGAGCTGTCATGAGCTTGAAGGATGCAGAACTGCAAGCTTTCTGTTTTTTGACCTCTGTTTCTGCTCAGGGTTGGGAGCTACTTGGACAGGTTGAGACCTCACACTCCACCCAGTCACAAGTACACTGCCAGTAGGTGTGCGCTGGAGTAGCATAGTGTTCTATTGTTTGCACATCCAACGTCCTAAACAGGACGGCTGAGATATTGTTAGAATATGCAAAAAATGAACAATCCGATGACAAGGGCTTAAGCTTTTATCCATCTCAAGAGTTGAGAAAATACATTTCTATAGGAGACCAAACAAGATAAATTTTCAGTTTAACTTAACAGGCAGCATGTGGCGTGGTGTCAAGAGCTGTTGCCATCATGTTCAGAGATGCCTGGTTTAAATCCCACCTCCTTACTCTAGTGCCCTCGCACAAATAAAAATGACCTGTAACCTAAACTGCATGAATGGGTAAATAAAGGCAAGATCCTCTGGAGAAGAGATCAGCTAAATTAATTAATGTAATGGAGCTTTGATCTGTCTATCAGTGGTCTGAGGTCCATGGTGGGGAAAATTTTCAAATGAATATTACATTTGCAGCTGAAATGATGGGCTTGACATGGCGCTGCCACTGTAGCACTCATCCAGGTATGCCATAGTTCCATGCCAACCTCACATGCTGAAAAACTGCTAACAAAGTTATGCATGGTTTCCAGTACATACTAGTACCTTACCTTGATCAAGCTGTGCTTAACAAACTTTAACATTTAGCACTGAGTTCCATTTAATACTTCCTTTCAGGTGATATACATCATTGTACTGCAGGTTTTTACCACCGAACTCAGCAAAGGGTCACATTCTGTCCAAACAGGGCCTAAAGCAAGGACTTCACAGCTTGGTGTGCATAGTTTCTTCTTCATTCGCTGGGATGGTCAGTTTCTTTGTGCACTTGTGCACACTTGGGTGTGTGCATGCATATAGGTGTGGGTTTTTGAACACCGTACACGTGTCTGTGTACACACAGCTGTAAGCAAGGCACGGGAGCCATATCAAGAGAGCTGGAAGGCCTACACTGAGTAAACTGCAAGGGGTGAGACATTCCTATACTCAGGCACTCCCCCCCCTCCACACACACACACACACATCCAATCCTTCCATCCTGATTCCAAAACAAAGCAAGACAAACAGATGGGCCCCACATCTGGAATGGCTCTGGTGAGAACCTTAATTGACTTGCAACCCACCCGTGTGTCTTTTTCAAGGTTCACATAGTTATCTGGTGCTGAGTGTGCCACTGATGCACTCAGAAATGTGAGAAGAATTATGCCGTTTGGAGGAAACCCAAAGGAAAACGCAGACATTTCATATTAAAACTCAAATTTGTTGTTATTGTATAAGCAGATGTTGTTTTATGCAGGGAATTTCTTTAATTATTTGTGACTAATGAGAGGCCCTTGAAAAATCCAATTTAATGTTCGTTTGTTAATAAGCCAAAACAGAAAAAATGTTTTTGTCAGCTTGGGAGGTAGGTAGAGGTAGTTCAGGAAATCCATTGCCTAGGACCCTGCTCATCACCTGGGTGAGCTGGTCAGCTGTTTCAGCTTTCATAAGCATGTTAGGAAAACCTAATACAGATCGCTGTCTTCTTTATCAGTTTGTGACCCAAGGCTTCTGAGAGCTCGCACCCATTTCATGAGTCATAACTCAAATCCAGGCCAATAAGTTCTAATAATTTTTTTGGGAGAATAATGTTCTGCCATGTCCTTCATGAATATGGACTGAACATGGGACAAGAATAAGGAACATGTACATGTGATAAACAGAGTGAGGTTAACATTAAGATCAAGCCAGAGGGATCATCTTGAGTCACCAGTTAAATGCCCCACATCAGGATTGAGGGAAAGTAAAGTTATTCCTTACTCACACATATCCAACAGACATTTCATTTTAACAAAGGAGTTTTTGACAGATAAAGAGACTGAGGGTGTGAGATAGGATTTGTTTAATTGACTGTTTATTTTTATTTCCCAACACAATGGCTGGATGCACTAAATCAAACAATTCATTTGACCCACGTCTGGTAGTCTCTGCTATCACTACAATCGAAAGGGGTTGATTTGCAGGGCAAGATGACATGAAGCTGAGAGCTAAATCTAGATACAGGGAGTCCCAAAACTTGTATCAAAATGGCTTTTGCTGACCACATCCATCATCCAATGTCTTTGGTCCAACATGGTGTAAATAAAGAAAAGAAACAACTGCCCCATATGCCTCAGGAGTGAGCTTCCAAGTCAAGTGTCAGCAGGACAGTCCACATGCAAATGGGGTATTGACAGGGCAACAGTGGGTGGATCAGACTGAACCAGCATGAGAGTGGAGACGAGGTGTAGGCATCATCTAACTGGCTTTATAACCCAAGGGTTCTAATCCTAACTTTAAAATTGATAGGAATTTTGAACAACTAACCATAGTAAGTCAGTTATTTAGAAGCACTGACAGATCAAGCATGAGGCGCCTGTTTAAGGTGCAGATTTTGGCCAGATTTTGAGTTTTGGCAGTTTAATTCTCAGGAGAAACCAAGCTGTAGGACTCTTGAGGAAGGTATGGATACTCAAACTGCAGCAAACATCCTATGTTTGTCAGAAAGATGCCTGCTGAGCAGCAAATACATTAAAATCTATCAGTCACAGCCAAGAATCATTAGCACAAAATACAAAACATCTGAGATTCTATTTCCACTTTGTCCGCCCTACTGATGCTGAAGGCATGGGGGGACAAGTCACCTGGAACAGCTACAGTGACCATAGGTTTGAATCCCAGGTGTGACCTTGTGGTGCGACAGAAAAACTATCCAGATGTAGAAGTGTGCAGGAAGCGGGCCAGCGGGTGGCGTAAGCTTGATAAATAATGCATGACACTGTGTGCAGGAGACCTATAGCCTCCCTGTAATCTCCAGCGCCATCATTAGGGCCTTAAAGCGGGAGAAAAGATCAGGAACTTTCAACAAGCAGCACCAACTGGCACCCGCGATTAATCTCAAATCCACTCCACAAAAAGGCAATTTGTATTTTAAAGAGTCAAACACAGAGTTCTGGGTGGGCGGCTGGGCATGCCCCCCCCAGGTATCCTCACCACCAAGCTGTTGCACGCTGAATGGTGGCTTTTTTATGGGGGCCATGTGCTTCACCGAGGCTGGGGGGCTTTGTGAGGAACACAAGGGAGGCACGGCTCCTCTCAATGGGGGTGATCGTCCCGGGATGGTCCCCCTTTGTCTGCCATTATCTCTTTAAACATGCAGCTCCTCTGGCCTCAGAGAGACAGATGGCCCCGAGCTCCCCGCCACCTCCCTGACCCTATGCACACACATACTGAGGTGCACATACTGTCAAATTCAGACAGAGACAGAAGTGCAGACCCAGGCAAACATACAGAGCAGCTCACTATGCAGTGAACCAAGCACACACAGACACACATATTTGCAAATGCATACAGATGCAAACCAGTAAACACATACCATATGTACTAGAACAAATGCGCCTCATATATCAGTATATATTCACCCTTAAACACATGCTTATTCAGAGGCTTCACTCATCCATCATAGGTAAAAAGATGGGGCTTGGAACTGCAAATTATCGTCCCATCTGTGTCAAACTTACGTCCAGGGGCGTATCCAACTGGAGGTATAGTCACAACAATGGACAAACATCCGTCCACCTGTACTACTCACCCGACTTCAGTGGATGTGCCCTTTGTAAAATGTACACACATATGCAGCGTATAAATCCAAATGGACTCTGTGATTTCTTTTTTTATTAGCAACACTGGGTCACAGTTGTAATTTCCTGGCTTTTCTTGAGCTTGTCATGAGTGACTCTTAGCTCTGCAAATTCCCAAATACAGTAAACTATGTCCACAGCATGAGTGTATTGGAAGCATTCGAAATACTGCCTTCTACAGGACTGTATGCAGACATTATACAACATTATACAACATAAAATGCATGGATACGGATTCAGGATGAATGTAAAACCTTCCATGACCTTTGAAGTCAGATAAATTGGCCTTTTAAGTAATCAAATGAAAAAAAAACACAATAATAGATAAAACCCCCCCACCAGACTGTCACAACCCTTGATCAGAACAAGTGGTTAAGGAGAATGAGTGAATGAATGGATGGATGGATAGATGAATAAATGGATGAATGAATGATCCAAGTTATTATGTAACTGTGATGGGAGTGACAGGAACTTGGTGTTAATCTGTGTGAGGCGTACCTGGTGTTTATTACTTTGTCCACTGTAATTCTGGAATGTGTCACTCTCCATCTGTCAGGACAAACTCATGTGTGTTAGAACAGGCTAAAAATATGGCCAGATCAGGCTTTAAGGGTCCTGTTTTAAGGAACTGTTGATTTATTGTAAATTGTTACAGTAAATGAATTTAATTTATTTAATTGCTCAAAATACAGTAATTTGTGTCTACTGACCACACCTTTACTGTTCACATCAAGGAATAAGCAGTTACTGATATTGAATGAGCTTATATTTATATTTAGCTGATGCTTTTCTCCAAAGCTGCTTACAATGATTTACCCCCTTATACAGCTGTGTAATATTTACTGTATCAATGTAGGTTGTGTACTTTGTTCATGGAGGTGGGTTTAATTTTAGATCCTACAAATTCAAGGTGGCAGTTCTGCTAACTTGACTGCTGCTGCTTGCCCACAATGAATGAATATGTGAATGAAGTGAGCTAAATGAGTCTTTCAGCAACTTTTTGCCAGTTCATTTTCTAAATAACATTGTTTTGTGTTTTTCACAGCAAAAAGATGCAACGAACAACACAGAATGAATTTTACACAGAACATACAATAAAAAGTTATTTTTTTTAACTCTGATATGCAATAAAAGAGCACTAAAACAGGGTCACTGATACAATATACTGCCTTACCCTTCCTTACTCATATTGGCAGTTCCATATTGTGTCCCACTGACTGCAGATTTCCATGAAACTGCCCAGCAACCTGAGCACAGGGCTGAGGTGGACCCCCATGGAGTTCCCTTTTCTTCTCCGGTTCTTCTCAGGATGGAAATAATGGCAAAATTATGGTTCAAAATAACACCATAATGTAATCTGTCACACACATTTGCATAAAAAACAAGGGTAACTGAAAGCACTTACATTTAAGCATTTGGCAGAGGCTTCTCGCCAAAATCACAAAAAACTCTATGTAAAAAAAAAAGGGAATCGACCACGGACATGGGACTTTGATACAGCTTATCTGTTTAGAACAGCTGCTATCATAGCACACTTTTCAGCAGCTACCTACTGAAGTGACATATGAATATGTACATGGGTATCACTCCTCCTTATCTCTCACCACTGGTTTCCTTTAGCTGCCCATATCAAGTTCACAGCTCTGCTTACAGTGGACAAGTCTGTTAAAGGATCTGCAGGCCTGACCACTCCCTACATCCCAGTATGAGGGTTGTCCTCCTTTACATCTGGCTGCTTCATGGTACCACTGACGTGAGCTGAAAAATCAAAAGTCTGCACGTTCTAAGTTTTGAACTATCGCCTTCTCTTCCTCAAATCTGCTGATTCCCCTTCAATATTTAAAATGTTTCTCAGAACTCATGCCTTGCAGATGACTTCTCTCCTCATATCCTAGCTACTCCATAAACTTAAGTGGGGTTGTACCTCTTGTTTTCAGGAGCTCAAGTTTATGGTAATTTGTGATACGTGCACATATGTGCACCACTCATGGTTTAAAATCATGCAACCATCAAGCATTTAGATACTCAAGGTCAAAATTATGATGAAGTTCCAAAAATTTTTCTAAATGAGACCTCTAGACTATTAACCATCGGGCGTCAGGAAGAGAGCCTCTCCTGTCTTCTGCTTCAGTGTCAAGTGAGATACAGTACTGTGCAAAAGTCTTAGGCACCTGTGGGAAAAATGCTATAAAGCGAGGATGGTTCCAAAAATAATGCCATGAATACTTATTTATCAATAAACCTTCTAAAAAGTGCAGTAGACAAAAAAACCTCAATCAGATCAATATTTGGTGGGACCACCCTTTGCCCTTAAAACAGCATAAGTTCTCTTATACAAACTTGCATGCAGTTTAAGGTAGAGGTTGGTAGGTTCTTCCAAACATTTTGAGGAACTGGCCACAGTTCTTCTGCAGACTTTGACTGTCTCTGCATGTCCTCCCAGACTGACTTGATCATGTTGAGATCAGAGTTCTGTGGGGACCATACCATCTGTTGCAGGATTCCTTCTTTTTGCTCAAGATAGTTGTGTATGACTGAGATTGGGTGTTTGAGGTCATTCTCAGCTACACAATGAATTTGGGACCAACCAGAAACCTCCCTGATGGTAGATAAGAGTCTACCTATACTTCTCAACACACATTCAAGTTGCACGCCTAAGACTTTTGCAGAGTAGTGTACCTCAGAAGTTTTGTGCAGTTTTCAGAAGAAATAGTTTCACGTTTCGCCAGCCATAGCAAAGGCACATCAGTTGCTTTATCCTGGCTTTATCTCAGATTCTTCAAATAATGAGTCCCCCAACTAAGCATCGGAACCCCTCCTCACATTCAGACTTTCCAGTGGACAACCGTTTTGCACCAGTAATTCCCTGCGATTTTTGGAGGAGATGAGTTTGTGGAATATATTACCCCAGTAATTACACAGCAGTGGAAGCATACCTGCTCTCTTCAGCCCAATTTTAGCCATGTGAAACCGCAATTAAACCAGGCAGGAATCCTTCAGCTGAGCGGAGAGCTAGGAGCCGCTGCCATATGCCAGGAAGGATTGGAGACTAACTGTTGTGTGAAACTTAATTAGCTCTCAATTGGCCCCGATAAATGATTTTTTAGAGCGTCCAATCTGTGTGTTTTTCCGACTGTAATCATGTCAGTGAGTGCAGTGGGATAGTTTGTCTTCTCTCATCAGCTTCTTTTGAACACCCACCCAGGGCTTGGTCACCTGGGCATGCCTTGTTACTGTGAAGGCTCTGCGATGGTGCAATCTGCCACATATTAATTGCATGCTGTTTGCCCAGCGCGGTACTTGCGGTGGGAACTCGCAGAAGCTGGTGCCAAGTGCAACAAGAGCCGCGTTTGTATGCAGGGGTGTCTGTCGTATACGGAGGGCCATCGCAGTCACTGGGGACAGGTGTACTCGCAGGTCACCATCATGGGGTAAAACACATGCATTCACTGTCACGCCCAACAGTAGGGGTAATGAGACACGATAACTGCGTCACAGAAAGTTAGGGATTCATCTAATACTGGCTGACATTCGTGTCAATCAACTGTCATTAAAGTCACAGGGGGCCATGACATGGACGCTGGATGCCACCGCATCCATGATGAATGCTGTGTGCTCCTGCAGACTTTTGCACTTTGCACATACGGAGAAATAAAAACAAACGCCGGGTTAATGTCAGACTGAGGGAGCAGAAACACTGTCAGTTGCCACACTTTGTCCACTAACCACATGACTGGCTAAAATGACCCCTTGTATTGGGTCCTATGACTGGTACTGTTTTAGTTAAACAGGTGGAAAATGTCAATATGTTGTTATTTCATTATACGTTTAATAACCCATTAAGAATTAAAAATAAGTACCAAAGCTGCACAATTAATTTAAAAACCTATAATATTTGCGGCAGCTACAACCTCCTCCTGGATTGTCAGGCGCAGGTGCAACAACATTTTAGCTCGGTCACTAAAGTGCGCTTCAGTGAACGCGGCTCGAAAATGGCACGATTGTAAAAGTCTGACCGCATATGGCTTTAAATGGCCAATGACTGTATAGTTCAGCCGAATGGCCACAATTCACAATCGTAAAAAACTTAACTCTAAAGCACTTTACAATTCTTTTTTTTCCTTTACCTTTTCAGAGCTCTTAGTGTGTTTACATGGTTCCCATTAACAGATTTTGTTATTTCTGATCCTTTGTGTGTAAATGTTTAGTACAAATTATTGTAGGAAATTTCAGCGTATGTCATCTAAACCTATTCACAAATCCCCCTTTTTAATACATACTGTGCTTTAATTTCAATATCAAACCTCAGGTAAAAAAACAGACTATTAGGACTACTATTAATCTCAGTCACTCATGTCACTGTGATACAAAATAATAGAATATTATGTGTTTTGACATTAATTTGAAAAATCAAGGTATATTGAATAGAGACGTGTGCCCTTTAGACGAAGTGGTGGTGCATGAATTAGAGCAGCATTATTCAGCGTGCCTTTGGTACAAAAACGTGGCAGAACACGGGTATCTAAAGAAGCCAACAACTGTGCTTCAGCAAGCCTTTGGAGGAGCAAATGAAAGATAACAATAGTAGTGTCTGACGCCCACACAGAACACTAACCTCGGACCAGGAAGATCAGGAGGTGTCAGTTTCCAGGATATTAGTCAGGAAAGGTTGTGAAAATAACACCACGGTTCAAGCTGTTTATAAATCGTGCGTGAAATTGGGAACAGAGGGATTATCAGCGTCGTAAAGGGGCATTAAGGCTTGCACCCGCGTCGCCCAGGAATGCGTGAGCTGAGAGCACTGCACAAATGGAGGGGATGTTGGTTTCCCATCCCCACCTGTGTAGGGTGTGGTGTGTGTGCGTGTGTACGTGTGTGTTTTGGGGTGGTCATTTACCAAGCATGACTTCATAAAGATGAGGCTGAAAGGACACGGCCTTCCAAATCCACCAAGTTAGACTGAGCGTGAGCTAAAGGGTGTTTACCATCGTGACCCAAAACCATCTGACCACTCCACTGATCTGAAGCCAGAACGCTGCAGGAAGCCAGCCTGGGAGAGCCACTGATAATGTCATTTCCTTTCAAGTTCTGCTAGAAATATATTACCTTCTTGAGTAATTGCATTACTTAAATATAAACATGAAACAGAGACTGGTCTGCGGATAACTTTCCTTTTCCAAGTAGCTAAGTGAGTGAAGCACAATCCAAATATCAGAATAACATTTGGCTTATAAACCCATGGGTCATGGCAAGTCCAAGGAAACCCAAGACAGGTTGCTGTCATAAGTCACACTGTGTGCAGTTGTTTTAGGCAGACATTGTTTCCATGGTGTCTGAGACAGGGTTTTTGTTAAATGATAAATCACTTATTAAAAAACTCACAGTCACTTTATTTAGTCCTCTGAGTTACTGCAGTCTCCTTTGAACCATGAGCATCTTTTTTTCTGTATTTGTCTGGTAAAATCAGATGACAGCAGCAATATTTGCATGCCTTGAAGCGGCACCTTCGAACAGTATTGAACTAGTGCAAGGCAAACATCACATAAATTATAACTGCATATCTAGCTGACAATTTAAAAAAAGTTAAATGCTCATATAAAAATTCATGACACTTGCCCTATAAACTGCAGTTTCGTGAAAAGTTGAGCTGCGTCAAAACTCTCGCTGACGACTGGTATCGTTCGGCCAACAATGCAGACTCAGTCTGACTGAGAATGCTGGGAAAGTTGTGCGATATGATCGTTTCTGGGGATGTCAGCAATGAGTACATGGGTTTTGAACTTGAGCCCAACCTTCTGCACCCACCAGTGTTTGAGGTCTGTCAACAATATCACTTTAAATAAGACTAATAAACTCATTGTGGAACTGTGTTAGAAACCTTTCTCCGATGAATGTTTGACTACTGCTGCCGACACTTCCACTGTGGCCTTTTCTGACATTTCCACACAAAGACTTTTTTGGGCTGAGGAATATTAAACATCAAAGCCAATCAGGATAATCCCAAAAACTAATACTTTCAGCTTTGCCTGAGTGATGAGGATCAATACTTTTAGACAACATGATCTTTTCACAGGTGAAGCAACAAAATGCCCAGTATAAAAGGGCCCAGAAACTATCAGCAGTTAAAAGCAGTTGAAAAGCTTGCCTTTTTCCACTATACTTGAAGATTTAAAAAAAAAAAAAACATTGCAGTAGATTCTATTTCACCAGACGTGTTATTGATTTGTTAAATGGAATTCAATTTGTTTGCTGAGGTGTGAGTTTCTTGCATGGTTTCTCAAGAGGACGCATGCATGGAAAGCATAGTGTGTTTTGTGTCAAGATCCAGGCTTTATAGGCTGCAGGTTGCCAGAAGCTTTTTTAATTTTCAATAAAATAGCTACATATGGTAAATGTAAAGCTGGTTTCTATATGTTCATGCTAAGAAATATGGCCTTCGAACTGTTAGATGTTCTGTTTTGGGACCAGTCTGATCCTTGCTGGAGGTATTTTTTTTCACCCCACCACCCTTTGTGGACACGCCTGTGATGCTTCTTCAGAAGAGGAGAGCAGAACAACGTTTCTGATTGGCTGGCTCAGAAAGGGTGGGGCCAACTTATTTTTACACTCACATAAATAGTCCACATCATTGCTAGTGGCTGCATTCCTTCAGGGGATGAGAACATCTCCCTCACCTGTTTACACCCCTGGACCCAGTGCGGTGTGGGATCCAGTTTCAGGAGTTGGGTCACCCTCAAGCTGGCAGTAAATGACATGGGATTAACCACAACCTCCTGGTAATGAAACAAGTTTTCACGCTATCCACTGGTACCTCTTTTGTCTGTTGGTGTCCAGCTCAGCATGGCACCTCCTCACAGGGAGCACCAAACAGAAGCTGATTCGCACCATCACTGTTATCACCCGATGGTCATTGTGAGGCGGGAACTATCTAGCTTCTTCTCTGCAGTCTTCTACCAGTGGAGGGATATCACTTTCTTAAAGAGTCAAGAATCTATTCAGCTTCTTGACACATAATGACACAATAACAATGAAGTACAGCATGTATGTTTTGAATGAGTTAACTTGTTTCATCCCTAAGACAAACAAAATGAAAATAAACTGACAGTATTTGAAACCATGTTTGCCATGCAATATACTATAACCTTATCTGTGAAGATTACACAGCAAGCTAAAATGACATGACTTTGAAAGCAAATATTTTATTTTTGAAATAGAATACTTTAAATATAAAATATGGCTGCTATACAGATAGAGATATTTTGGGCTCTACATACTGTATAACAGACAATGTATTACCACATTTGGGCTGTGTCATATATTAGTTGCCTTTCTGAACACATGTAAAATGTAAAAGCACGTGTTTAAATAACAAGAGCACAGAAAATTGTTAAATTTTTTCAGTGATATTTCAAGCACCGTGTTCTGCAATAATGTTCAATGATCAACTGTATTGTACAATTACTGTTTTACTCTGTGCCAAACTGGTTCTAGCTGTCATCATTTTGAATTCAGATTAAAATATTCAACACAATAAAGAAATATTGTTCAGGATGTGTTATATTGGTTTGTGTTAATCATTATGGTATTAACAACATTAAAAATCCAAACACCACTGATCACTATAAATGTTTTTTTTATCTGTTTCTATTGGAAACTACATATTTAAGTAGACCCTGCAAAGTAGAATTTGGATAAATCTTCTTACAGCTAACTGTAACTGTAACTGTAAAATGATTATTTTTATCATTTGCTAAACTTTTTGTGCACCTGTTCTATACACCGTGGACCTGAGGATCTTTGTTTTACACTCCTTTTGTGTGCCTCTCGTACAAGGGTGTTCAGAAATAAATTATTTGCGATTTTTCTTTAAACAAAAGCATGAAATTTACTGAAAGGCAATTGAAAAGCTTGCGTACTTCAAAAGAAACCTGTTAAAGTGTGACAGACGTACAATGGACAAAAGCAACAGCCATCACCTGGACCCGAGCCGGGCAGGAACCGCTGCGGGTTCTCAGGTCTGACCAACAGTGGGGGCAGCATTACTGCCGTTTAAGTTCCTGGTGTTTATTTCACTAAACGTGTCCTGTGGTCACCAGACACCTACATTCACCTTATAAAATGATCCCCAGGTGAAACTGCACTCAAGCCTGTAGCCATTTTCACTTCAGTATGAAGTGCTGACATGGTGTACAGTGGTGACCACGTGTGCTTTCACTTTGTCTGCAGTAAGCTCCCTGTTTGTACCTGGGGTCTGGAAGCTTTACACACATTTTCCCTACTGCTAATGGGCCACCCTGTTAATGATTACTGGGTCATGCTCACAGGTAAGTCTCAGATGAAGCATGGTTGGTTTCTCAGCATGTTGTGTAGATGTAGCAGCCAAGGTTCAGGCAGATGACCAACCTACTGTGCTACTTCACTGCCTGATGGTGAAAGGATTCTATCAGGAGAACTCACCTTCAAGCATTTAAGTTCCATCCCAACACCTTAATTTTAACTGCTTTCAGGGAGAAGTTTGTGATATTTCACAGCATCTTTTAAACTCCCTACTAGCCATCTCAAAGCCCCCAATGCTCATTCTAAGTTTTTTTTAACAAACTTTGACATGAGACATGGAAAAGCTGCATGTTCACTCCAGATTCTCACTGTTAAAAGACACATTGCACGAAAGACATGTTTAGGAACATTAAACATGGAAATTTAATAGGCAGCAGAATTAAAGATCACAGTGCTTCTGGTTGGTTATTTTGGTTTTGGTTTTGTTCGAACCTATTTCATTGGTGACGCAATCTCCAGCGTGGTGCAAGAAGCATAAGAAAAGTGGCTGAGAGACAGAATAAAGGCTGGACGCCACCCTGAGCGAAACAAACAAAAACAGTGCTGCCATCAGTCCTGGCAGGACTCCCGGGTTCTAACCTCCCTGAGTCCACTGAGGCCAGCACCTCCAAGAAGGGTTGGAGTTGAGCTGCATCCACTGGAGCTGGTTACCCTGGAATGGAGGCTGGGAAAATTGTCAGAGCCAATCAGATCTCCCTTGAGATGTGTCAAAGCCTATCAGATCTCCTCCAGGAGAAGAGCCAAACAAGCGTCTCAGTGGAGGTTGGCGAGAGACAAAACAGCATCATGATCACTAAAACTTTTTTCTCTTTTTTAAATCACTGTCAGACAGCAGTAACTTCTGTCTTTAATGGTGAGTGTAATGGCACTGCATCTTAGTTTTCTGGAAAGATCTGCATACAAGCAGAAAAGCAAAATAAAGAAAAAAAAACAAATTAACTGTCCGCTTCTTCCTATTTCTCATTCAGTGAAAAATGCCATTTCACTAGATGACAAGTTACGCGCCTGAACCAGCGAGGTCCTGAGGGTAGCCCAGTAATTGACACATGCATATTCAACAGTTTGGGCCCGAGACCTGAAATCAATCACGCTGTTAGGGTGACCTGTCAAGACGCAACCGCACACACATTCCCCTCATGTGGGCTGCTGGTGTCCCGGTTCCCCATTCCTCTGATCTGGCTCTGCTTTCTTTCCTTCTCGCTCATACAGTCAAGTGTAGACAATTATGTCCAAATTCTCACATCTGGAGTTATGAAAGAGATGAAACTGACTCGCATTCTGTCATCAGCAGTATCTTTTCTCTTTGTTCTGGCATTTTTTAAGGTCATGCTCCATCCTGTTTGTCAACTTTTGTCGGAAACTTGTATAATTGATTTTCTTTGGAAAGTTAGTCATAATTTCAGGGTAATTCAAGAAAACATCAAACAAAAACACATTTAAAAAGCTGGGCATTCCTTTCATGGGCACATAGATAAGCCCCGAATGTGTTACTGACAACTATTTGGCAAAACTATTGCCTGTGAATATCAACGTAGCAACTGTGTAAATGGCAGCTCATTTTTCATATAGAAACAGCAGAATGTTCACTTGCTGTGTCACATCATCTACTGAGGTCTTAATTCGGTGCTTCGTGATGTACAGAAAAAAGAAACACGCTTGTCTCTCAACTTAAATGTCTTTTTTGGTCAGCCAGTGTATGGCTCTTTGCATACTTTGCATAGGACTGCGAGTACAGAGAGAGGCAACACTGCGGATTTTAGAAGAAGAGATAGAGTGACAGAGGGCAGAACAGACAGAGAGGGTCATGTCTGGCAGCCTGACTTGAGAAATCCTGATCCTGCATTCCCACTGTGTTCGGCCTGTAAACCTGTCGTCACACTGTGACCCCGAACACTCGCGGCGGCAGGCGGAGAACACGGGCCAATGTGGCGAAGCGTCGCCGCAGGGGTGTCAAAAGCCCGGCGCCTGTTCTGCCCTCCGGCCTCAGGCCCTGCTGTTCCCGACTGTCACTGCCCTCCTGGTTGTGGGAAATGGGTGTTCTGCTGTTCTTTTTCCCCCTAATACAGCCTGAGGGAGAAGCCTTCTTCAGCAGCAGCTCCGAGCTCCGTGACATGTCAATTAGTGAACAACCCTGTTGGTCTGACTCAGACTTTCCCCCTCTGCCTGTCCTGCATTCTCAGGCTAGACTGCCTAAACATCTGAGCAATCCTTTGTCAGAATTTGCTTGGAATTAAAATGAGTGTCCGCTGTTTAATTGCTGGTTGAATCCCTGCTATTGAAGCAGCTGCCTATTGTCATGTGGAAGAATGGATGGTATTTCCACATTTGACTGAGGCTGGGCTGTTGATACTGACATGTGCCACAAGAAAAGGCCCCTCTAACACCACAACAGTGGTGCGCTTGTCCACTGTAACCCCACCCGGCACGGCTGCTGCCTCCTGCCCCATCCTCTAGAGGCATCATACCCCTGGCTTTGGATCAGGATGGCTCCAGTATGACTTGGCTCGGGGAGGAGGGTGGCTGGCAAACGGAATGGTGACTGGCACCAGGGTGGTTACAGAGCTCAGCACTGGGCACTCTGACAGCACATTTCCCCCAACAATTCCATCTGTAACCAAGGATAGAGCACTATCGTTCCTGTGGAGCCACCTTCCCTGCACTTTTAACACCCTTGGCTGAGATGACCTGTCAGGAAGGAATCGCCAACGCTTCAGACGGCTGTACCTCCTGGAATGAGCCAGACTCAGAAAATCAATTCCCAAACAAACACCCTTGCAGACCGAGATTGATCCAAATGCAACAGCTGTACATGTTCTCAATTCTATAAATAAACAGAATATTGCAGCGTCAGGTGGAAGCAGCAGTGGAATAAATGCAAAAACCTTGCGTTACATGTCACGACTAGCAAATGGTGTTGAGCACGTCCACCACTTACTGTCATCGCATGTATATCAAAGGCACTCAATTTGATTTATATTGTCTTCTGAATTACTAATTAAATAATACTTGTCAGTTATAATTTACCTGAATCAATTATAACACTGAAATTTTCAGCATGTCTTTAAAAACATCTTATTAATGTGTCAAAAAGATACGGACAATAAAAACACACCATGAAACATTATAATAAAAATGGAAATGGGAAGGAGAAAAATGTGTGTGCTTTTAGTTTCATTTCTTAGAAGCCACCTTGAAGAGACAGTGAAGATTTGTGGTTCTGGCTGGCGGCGGGGATACGAGCAGGCTGCTGAAATCACTAAAGCAAACAGCGGGACACTTGCAGGGTGCGTGACGGGCCCTGTGTGTTAACTGACCTGTCGGGCCCACAGGATCGATTCTAATCTGCTCCTTTATTACACACACATATATAATGTACGGCTCCCAACTGAGCTGTTCAAATTGTTGTTTAAAAAAGGAACATAGTGTGACATTTCCAGCACTAACAGCGTTTGAGATTTGGGGTATTTAATTTCAGATTTCTTTATTCTTCTGTTCCTAAATTTTAGGTACTGGCAAAATAGGACCAAGAAGACTTCAAGTGAAGAATCCTTTCGATCTCGTATTTTTGACAGACACAATGAGTGTGGGACTAATAGAAAAAAATAAAGATTCCTGTAAGTGAAAAATAAGACCAATTCTCAGATACATTAAGATCTGCTGTTGAAAGCACTTTGCTTTTCAAGTGTGACTTACAACGTATTATTATAGCATACCCTGGCCTGCAACTTACCAATAATTTTACAGCCAGCTTTTCTGGTATCTAATAGAAGATACAATAAAAATGCGGTTTCATTGTGAAATTAATCAGACATCTCCAATATATAACCATAAAAAAATGAAGCTTACCTGCTAAATACAAACTGAGCTTGAATTAGTGCAAATCTAATGTGATATATTTTTAATGATGAACTGTTGAGGTCTCCCCGATGCAAACAAATACATCGTTTTCGCAGATTTTTTATTCTAAATGTTGCAAACGCATGCCATTATAAGTTAAAAATAATTTTTTTTAACCGTTTTCTTGTTCTGCAAAAATCCACACATGAAAGCACAAGTGTTTTGATTGCAACTATATTTCAAAAGCAAAGGAAAGCATCTTTCCATTCACATAATAAATACATTTTTTGCACTTTTACTTCAAATCTCATTGTGCTCAAGATATTTACATTATAAATAAGTGTAAAAGAAGAGCCACCGTTCTGATATTTGAAGAACACTGGCAGCCAAATCAAACAGTCTACGTTTAAATACAAGGGCTGTAACAGTTTGCGGTGGCAGTTATAAACGTTTTCGCACAGCCCGGCACTTTTTGGCCTCTTATTGTTAACTGAAAAAAAAAAGTTTGACCCACAAAGGTGTGAGGGGACATACCTACAGGCACCTCTTGCTTATAAATTCTGCTCACTTCCCTCTTAAGGAATGGCCCGTGCACCTTGTGGATCACACACTGGCCACCGTCAGCATTTTTTCCCCCCTCATGCTCTGAAACAAGGATGCAAATTGGACCCAGGTGCTTCTGGTCTTAAAGCGCCTTATCGTCAATCCTTCATGGCCCATTTACAGGTACAAATCTGTGGGAATGAAGAACTGCAAGATTCTCCACTGCAAAACAAGTGTGTGGCAACGTCAGACTGTACCCAGTCGCACCCCACTTGGATTTTTTTGGTGTCAATGATTCACCACCATAAAACGCTAAATTAAACCCCGGTTGGGGGTGCAACTGACATGGACCCACTGGCAGGTCACAAACTCTGGTTAATCTTTACCTAAAAAAAGGAGAAGGTTTACAAGAGCCAGTGGATGACACACTGAACACTACAGAAGGGTGTTCAAATGTGTCCTGTCTATAGTTTGGCATCTGGATATAAGCTTCAGTTGTCCGAGTTCAGGACTGAAGAGCCTGATAGCTGCGGAGGCAGAGAAAGGGCAAACACACTTGCAAACCAGAATCAAAAAGAGCAGGTGTCTTATTGGGGGAGGAAGGCTGACGCTCTGCAGTCTCAGTTGTCCTGGCTGCCGTCAGCTTCCATTGGTGATGATGACTGATGTGCCCTTGTGACCCTGTGGCGGGTCGGGTGGCACGCGCAGGTGGGATGACACGTCGTAGTGGCTGCCAGCACAGCCCAGGGAGTAGCCCCTGAGCCCCTCAGTGTCGTACAGGTGGTCCAATGTGTAGCCCGTCAGAGAGTAGGGCGCATGCCGGTCCAGACACTGCCGAGGGTGTGGAGCACCGTAGCAGGTGGGAGATAGCTCTGCCGGGAGGTAGTCCCGTGGCTTGGAGAGCCGATCAGACGCAGGGCTTCCCATACGGGACAGCGGAGTGGGGCTGGCACCAGGTTCACGACCGTCTACCGGGCTGGCAGCCCTCACGTCACGGTGCTGCAGACGTACAAGTGCCCCCTGTGGGAAGTGGGCAGGGTAGGCAGGCCCGTGTCCTTTACCCAGACCGTTGGCAGTTCCCTTGCGCAGCTGCCTCCGGCTCTCCTCCTCCTTGATCATTTGCTGCGTCGCCCGGATCAGCGTCTCCATCTTGCTAGGCTCGTGCGGGCTGCCCCGGAAAGGGTCACCGCGGTAACGGTCCCCTGAGTCGCTGGCTGAGCCCCCATCCGGCGAGCTGACCACGCTATCCTCATCCCAGTGACCCCTTGCTGTGGAGAACACAGGTCACGTGTCACGGCTGACTAACAAAAAAATCACCTCACTGGCGAAAGGTGTGGGACGGATGAGATATTCAGTTAAGGGTGCACTGCCAGCCTATACTCAATCCTTGACACTTGTTTTAACCTTTTTACCTCTTTTGCAGATTGTTCCCAGAAAATAAGAATAAGAAACTTTCTTTTTTTTTTAATTTGATGACGTTTTACTGTATGTAACTATACTGAATGTAGTAATAAAATTCAATTCACTATTCTAAATCTGAGATTTTTTAAGTCTAAAAACAAAGGTGGAAAAAAGGGTGATTCTTTAAACTAAAAAATTATATGTTAGCGTTAACTTGTTTCTTTTTTCAAATCTGGTCTAAATTATAATTAACGGCAGAACTTAGAGATCATTTTTTTCTAGTATTTTTTAAGATTTAATGGGTGTATAGGGCAATGGGAAGCTATTTGTGGAAATGTAATTTTCACGAGGAGGCTGTGCACAGCGTAACGTAAAGGCTCATCCACAGTTATTCTTGTCTAATTCATTTCTGAAAATGGCTCTTATGGCCAAAATCTGGATAGCAGGCACAACTGTAACATTAATTTAACTTGGAAAAACCATTCCAAGTTCACCCAGAAATCATTCCATATTGACTCCTACCATAAGGAAATAAAATTGTGCAGCACAACACCATAAAAGAAACAGTTAAAAGCAACATGTCAGATCAGTAATAAAAATAAAGACTTTATCAACCAAAAGCAACCTTTTTTTGTCTTTCTCCATGTTCACCTCAAGCTCTGTTTACAAACTATGAGGAATTCTCTTACATTTTGCCCATTTCTGGACTTTGCCCCTGAGGTTTTCTTCATTTCTCTCTTCTTTAGGACCCATATTCACAATAATTTGCACAGACTAGAATATTAATACGGTATTAACATCTGTGGTATGAATAAACGGATGTTCGAATACCGAACACACAGACACCGAGGACGAGCGTATTTATTCTCAGATGGGTAATGGAAAATAAACCGTCTAGTATGTAAATGTTCTGCTTTGTGTGCTGCCTGTTGCCATGACACCAGACCTCAGGCCTTGTGGACTGAACTCACCGTGAAGGCTATGGATGGACGCGATATGGGGCATACTGTCGTAGCCCTCGCCATTTTCTGGGGATGACTTGGGCACGGGCAACACAGAGCGCGCTGGTCCCCACCAGCTGTCCCGCCCGAGCTGAGGGGCGCCCAGGAAGTAGCGTCCAGCCTCACACCGGGTGTGGTCGCAGGACTGGCCATGGGCGTGGGTATGGCCGTGCCGGTCCTCGTGCAGCGCCAGGCCGTAGCAGAGTGCAGTTGGCTCTGAGGGTTGCCGGTAGGCACAGGACAGGTCAGGACCCTCCCCGTGCTCCAGGAGCTGCGGTGAGGCGGAATCTGTCAGCGGGCTGCCGCCCCAGGGGCTGTCCTGGTCTGACTCTGAGCGCTCTGTGTGGAAGCCCGGGTACTGCAGAGACACATGATGGACAATGTCAATAGCTGCTCTGGACCCCACATGGATTACACATCCTTGTCTAGTCTTCTAAACCTTCCATATGGGAAGGAATAGGGAGGCAATCCCAGGGTAGGGGTCTCCCCAGATCATCATTCCTGCGTGTCTTTCGAAAAAGGGACACTATATGAGATTCTCCCTGTGCGAGACTCACCTGCGGGTATGGAGAGAGTCGAGATTTGGCCTTAGCCCGCACCACGCGCGCCTTGCTCGCCTTACGGCTGTCTGCCACAGTTGACGCTGTGCTGGTGTAAAACGAAGGTTTGCTGCACGTCACCTGATCAAGGGACAGCTGAAGCCCCTTATACTCTGTGTCCCTGGAAAGAGAGAAATTCTCATGAAAAAGCTCAGGAAAAATAAATCTGACAATGGAATTAATTGAAGCCACTCAGCAGTAAAACTGACACGGATTTTGCACGCTGCTTTGATCTGTGCTCTGCGCTGCTGGGTTAGATGCCAGACCACTGCTTCCCTGACTTGGAGCAGTGGTAGTAGATGAGTGAAAATTAAGATGTAAAACAGTATATCCATTCAGCAGCCCATCATAAAACCCAAGGCATCTTAACGCATTAAAAAACAAATTTACACTTTTTTATCCTGAAGAAATCCTTTGAGGCAGTACTGATTCGGCAAGACCCGCCTGTGTAATTGAGGAGGAATTGCAGACATGAACTATTCTAATCCATCTTGTGGATTACACTCCATAGACCTGTAAGAGGTACCAATTAGGAAGGAAATGTTCAACACGGGCAGGGAAATCGTCTCGGTGTCAAGTTAGCTTCCCTGGCAGAGTGAGCATTCATTTACTGATGTCGGCAGGGTTTACATTTTTATCATTCAAGTGTTTATTTGCGGAAATTATGCCTGAACCGGACAGTAGGGAGCGGGAAAGAAAATCCTGCAGACAGAACATTACACTTGTGACATTATTAGAAAATTAAGCTTATGGGACGTATGTAACTCGCCTGACTGACCATACGTAGCATCTTTTCCCCAAGGCAACAAAACCGGTAATTCGTTTTGGAGAGAGTCATAATTTAGATTATAAGAGGAAAATTCACCATTTAGAAAATGCCGTTTAACAGCAAAAAATATTTTATATCATATTTTATGATTTAATGCCTTTAAAAGTGGCTTTGAAAATCATTTTAAAGAAAAAAACATATGGCTTAAGTCTGTAAAGCTAACTTACATATATTTAACTGACACTTTTCTTCAAAGGACCTGAATAAATTACCCATAAACATTTCTGTGTGTGTATGCATGTATGTGCAAATTGAGGTCCACAGTGGGTGCGTTTGCTACGTTTTCACTTGCTCGGCCACACCAAACACTGCTGTCTGTTTCTGAGGGCCACAGAAGGTACCAGCGTGCAGCTTTGCTTGTCCCAGACTTACATTCAGGGCTGTTGCTGGCTCGCAGGATTGTAAAAGGCTTTTCTTCACACACACCCGAAGGGATGTAGTCCTCAAATACACAGTGAGATTAAGGACTTTGTCGAACTGAGCCTCGGCCCACAACCAAATCCTGGACACATTGCAACCAGGAGGGAAAAATCGATTTCTAGTGAAAACGGGTATAGATTTTTCTCCCTGCAATGGATCAGCTGTCGAGGAGGAAACAGGCCTCCAACAGAACCGCTCCCACCAAACACAGATGTGTTGGGCTCAGATTTAATTTCTTCTCCCTCCCTCATTGTCTGCAGTCAAACACTTATCACTCCCCCTCCACACAGGGAAGTTTGGGAGACTTTCCTCATGTCTGAAAGTGCTTTCAGCCAGGTCCATAAACAGGGCTTGACAGCTCAGATAAGCGCCATAAGCGGCACAGATGATCCACCGTCTGGGCCCAACAAAGACTGTGTACACAGTAGTGTACAGTGCCTCGTCCCACAGAACATGATAAGGGGCCACAAAGGCAGCTAGACACAGTAACCTGCCACTGCTTCAGACACTCTAACAACCCTTTATACCAGACATATTAATCCACTGGCCCCTGTTGCAGTTTGTTTGATTTTCAGAGACATGTCGACATACACAGTATCGCTGCGCATTCAACCAAGTTCATGTCCGTTTAAAATGATAAATAAGACAGTTGCACACATGCGAATCTCAGAGATTTCTGAGTACACCTAACAAAGGCAGCGTGTTTCCAAAAACCCCCTTTTATGGTGAATTCTCATGAATTGGAGACATACTTACCACTAGCGTCACTGGTAAAAATTGTTATGCATTCCTGAGCCCCAGTATTGAGATCTATTTATGCTAAAATATCATGAAATTCCATTCAAATTCAGTATTTAACAGTAATATCGTAACACAACACGATTCAGTTCCCTTCATTAGTTACTCTCTGATACGCTATGACCATCTACCTGCGCTTGTTCAGCTCTTTTGAAGCTACTACATACCATACACCTAACAACCTCTCATAAACACAACATACATACGTATGACATTTGCTGTTTTATATTCATTCAAATTTTAATGGAAAAACAAACCAGAACAGTAGAGACCAAGGTAAACAGAGAAAATAATGCAAATGAATTCACACTCACTGAACAAGTCAGCGTTGCTTTTAACAGTTCAAACGGGGGCCATGATTACAAAGATTATAACAGGTGAAACTAGCAAACAAGGGGTAACGGAGCTTGAGAACTTAACACAGCACCAACCAAACTATAACTGTGAAGAAAACTGCATGATGGCTATGGTGTCACACTGCTCAGTTGTTGGGAAGCTTGCAAAATCCAAATTCAGTCCTCCCACAATAAAAGAAATGCTTCATAAGCTGAAGAAGGGGTATTAAATGAAACTCATAAAGTCAAGTTCTCCTAACCTGAAAGGGGATATCTTGGGGTATGACTTCAGGAATTTGATCCAATTGTTCTATTAACAGGACGCAAATTATACATTGACTGGGTGACATGGTGGCACAGTAGACGCAGCTGCTGACTCACGTCGCCTGGACAGTGCAATTAAATCTGGGACAGCATGGGGTTTGCATGTTCTCCGCGTTTCTGTGGATTTCTTCCCAGTCTAAATGTATTCTTGGTAAACTGTTGACTTTAAAGTTACCTTTTGTGTGGATGTGTCACATTTGTCCGGTGTATGGATGGATAGTTGCTGCTACAAGTGAGCATTTGGCTGCGCTGGCCACAAACGCTGCTCTGAATCACAGTTCGACTCCAAACACAGGAAGAGCAGTCGCTTTGCCGCCAGCAAACTCACCCATCCAGGATCCATTCACAGCAAGACTGTACCATTCCTAATTATCTTTATAACCTATCAATTATGGGTCATAAACACATTTTTATGGCTACACAGGCCTCATTTGTATTGGCTGTATGTAGCATAATTACCCTGAGCTAATTGAAGTCTGAGCATCAGCCTCTCTGCTTTAATGGGCTGTTTTATGGGCCTCGTTCATTTATCCCATCAGCTATACTTCTGCAGCAACACTTAGGAATGTATTGCACTGAATATAGCACTTGTGGAAAGAGGGAGATGAGGGAGGGGGAATGAGGGAAATATCCTAACTGCACATTCACATTTAATCCAACAGCTGTATGTTTTCAGTGAAAAATTTCACACCAAAATACTTTGCATCACAGTGGGAAGGAGTACAGAAGGTCAGGGACACTTTTGCAGCCAGAAACTTGAGCAATGAGCAATACTATTGCTTTGTTGGTTACTTGTCACTTTTATCAAAAATCATATTTGCACACTGTGGTCATTTTAATGAAGTCTCATGCTAGACGAATTGCACAAGAAAATAATAGCGGTGGTCCTTTGGAGACTTGAACCAGCCCTCTGGTTCAATCTCAAACATACAATAGAATGAAACACAATATAATAGTTTGTTCTTATACAGCGCACTCGCTTAAACAGAGACTCAGAGTGCTTTCAGAGGTTACACATAAAATAAATGACAGACCGAAAGCAAACAACATACCGGTACATATACAACGTATCTGTAAGTTAAATAAAGAATAAATATAGGACATACATGGATTAGAAATATACCAAAGTACATTATGATGGTTAAGTGATAAAGAAGTGGCCAGTTGGCAGTAGAGGAGAGAAAAACAAAAACTCCAGACTGATATTGAACCGGAGGAAAAAAAAACAGTTCCGTGTCTTAAACAATTACACTCCCTGTGGCCAACCTGAACCACTCAGCCTTTTCACACAAATTCTGCAGATAGCGCCATCCAGCATGAACTTTTTAATCTGATTCCACCTCATGTACAGTCATTTTGAAGTGATCTATCTAGTCACCGTGTTCCTAGGGCTATCTAATTCCAGCAGCCATCATCACACAGAACATGTCCAGAACACATCACACGTTTGAGTAGAAAAGACTAAACGACTCCATTTCACACATTTATCGTCGTCTCCTATCCTTCCAAAATATTCAAACCGGATGGTAATGGTCCCCGTGTCTTTTCCAAGAATACTTGAAAAACAGTTTGTCACCTCACTGTTTTTATATTTAAAATTAAAATGTTATAAATTGTACACCTTAAGCACATGATTTTAATTAATTATAAATTTAAGACTCCAAGCATATGATGTTAAAGAAGACACAATTATTTCTGCAGTGAATTTGTTGAAGCAACTGCTAAATCAGTTTGAGTAGCGCACATCTGCTTTTTTTTAATATTTGCAGCACAAACACTAATGACATTACGGTCATAATGCATTATTATTAAATGATATTCATCTGAACTCAAAAGCTAAAAATGTCATATCACAAACATAGTCATTTTACAGCTTTAAAAAGTTCATTACATCTGGTGTAATTAATCCTCTGAAAACAGGTGGTTTCTCTAATTACCTATCAAAACACCAGAGAAATGACACCTGACATCTTTCAAAATGTTTTCAGTTCACATCCTTAAAATACTTTTACTAACATGCTGCATATAAATGCCCACATCTGATAATGAGTGTAAGTGGAGGACAGAAGGTGATTTCAGGCCCAACAGGTGGTAGGATGTACAGCAGAAGGGAGCTGAAGAGGCACAGTGGTAGACCTGGCCAGGAGAGCCCAGATGGTGATATCAAAGGAGCACACCTGTACAGGCTCTTCAAGCCAATCCAATCAACCACATACTCTACTATCTGGGTGACACAGAATGCCACCTTTGGTTTTTCATTTACAAATATCATTTGGTTCGTCCCTCTGTGAAACACACCTGATTCACTAAAGGTACATTATACAGAAATTAGCACAGTAAAGCATCGTGATTTGGAGTATATTATTTTTCATTCTGCCAATCTTTCCCAGATGCAAAGTAGCAAAGGACACTCACGTGAGGACGTAGTTGACGCTGACGATGCAGTGTGGCCGGGATGAGCGGCTGTTGTGCACTATGGTGGCATAACTTTGCACCCAGACCCAGCCGCCGTGCTTGGCCAGAAAGCGGTAGTACTTGGTGGTCACCTGTCCCTTCACCAGCACTGGAGTGAAAGACACGGGGAAGTGAGTGTGGCTGCATACAGGTGTCGCTGTAGTCTCCATAAAGCCACGGAAAAACCGCTCACTAATAGAGAGATCAGTTCCTGCTTCTCATTTTGAGACAACGCTGTCATTACGAGAGTAATAACACCCAGCAATGACAGGCAGCGTCAAATGTGTATCGCCAACTGCTTCGCAAATCCGGTTGGTAAACTTTTTTGTCATTTGTACACATTAATAGGCAGTAATTTACTTTTTTCCTATCTGAGACTAATAATGTCTGGGGAAAAAAAAAAACAAAACGGTATTGAGCTTAACCACCTGGTTGTGCCATACTTTACAAATAATTCCTATTTAAATATAATAATACTGCACAGTGGGAATGAAATAGGAATAATAAAGCAACAGCAAAACAAACATTATACAGCCAAACAGTCAGACTACTGGAATTGGAGGATAAGCCAGTGCATTCCAACTAAATTTTAGCCAGATGGTAGGGAAAGAGGGGCAGTGAGGTAGTGAGACTGACAAACCTAAACACAGACAAACTGTCAGACTGCAATAACTCTGAGAAAGAAACGTGGCCGAAACCAGCCGACACAGTTGAGTGGAGCAGTCTGACAAAAGTAAACTAGGAGATGATCATTCTGCTGTTGAGGACAGACAGGTAGAACTCACGCAAGTGATGGGCACAGCGGAGGTGGAAAGTGTCGCAGCTATGGACGTGGTGGTACAGGGTCTTCTCAATCAAGTCCTGGGGCTCATAGCCTGTCAGATCTGCAACCCTGGGGATGAGATGGAGAGAGGGAGTGAGAGAGGACACTTTCAGTGTGGGGTCTTACACAATGTCAAAGTCTGTCAGCTTCTTCTGACTTGTTTCCATCATGCAGGTTTTCTACAAGACTGAAAATATTCCACTTCATTTCTAATAATTCAGATATTTTTGCTGAATAAATTATATCAATTTAGAGAACAGAAAACATAAAATAAGAATTCAGGAAATGCTCTGTGGAGTGTTCAGGTAAATTAAGATAACAGGATTAGCTACAGTATCCAAGTAGCAAATCTAACTCTCACTCTTTAAATATGAAAAGTATCATGACATGGCATTGAACGTGACTGTTCTATTATTACTTGGTGCGGACACCTGAATTTAATCAGTTTTCTTCAACATTTTTACATTGTTTAAAAGAGTTGTATGACTATGCAAAGTCTCAACCAGTCATTTCAAAGAACTACCTACCAAGTTTAATGAAGCCAAATCCACCCAAAACTTCTTATGCACATGTTTTAAACACAAAATTTCTCCTATAGCATTTGAAATAAATAGCCATATTTAAATATGTTTAAATATACAAGTCTGAAATATACAAGTAAAATTTAAGTATGCATTTAAATATGTGTGTGAAAAGCATATTCGTTTTAATCTGTACAGAGAGTAAGATAAACATGAAATAGGAAGGATCTATACTATCTCAACATGTAAACACAGTACATGTAAACTCTGCATCCAGGCGTGAAGCTGAGAAGACAGTGGATGGTGAGACCTGCCTGGAGTCGAGGAAAATGAGCTTCATGTCCAGACTGGCACGGAACATAAACATGTTGCTGTGCAGCTTGATCTCGGTGACAGCGCTGGGTGGCAGGGAGTGGCCCACAGCCACCAGGCCCACGTTCTGGTAGCAGCCATCAAAGGGCGACATGTCCAGGCTGTACTGGCGGATTTTGAGGTAGCCACTGCAGTGGATCACCTAGAGGCATCAGGGTTCAGGGTTCAGGACACATAAGGGTGAGCCAAAAACAGGCTACCACTGCTACTATTACAACCATTCCTATTAGACCTACTAATAAATCTACAGTATGTTTACATGATACTTTTCTCTAAAGTGACCTACAAGTTGACAAAAGTCAACAAAAGTCTGTAGTTTGTCCAATACTACTGCTTCACCCCACATTATGAGTAACTGCTAGTTATAGTAATAATAACAAAACAAAAACAACAACAACAACATAATAATAATAATAATAATAATAATAATAATAATAATAGTTGCTGTTTTGTTATTGTTATTATTATTATTAATATTACCACTACTACATGTTTGTCTTATGTCTTATGCAGGATTGCCCACTTCGGAAACCCTATGGATATGGACTTAAAAATAAAAGACATATTACGGAATTCCATAAAAACAGAAACAAAGTAAATGAAGACGCGGACGGAGACCTTGTACCCCCCGCAGGTGAGTCCCGCGTTCCTCTTGGCCAAAACACACTTCATCCTGAGGAAGAAGGAGCGCTCCAGCTCATATTCTGCAGCCACAGAGGACACATGTCAGCATATCGCACGTATGTATATTGACACACACGCGCGCGCACGCGAACGTGCTAACGTGCCATGTTGTGTGTGTACAGTTCGAGAGCGTGTGGGGATCGAGCGCGCGCCCACCCTGCACGAGGTGCGAGTGACACGGCTGGTGCGCCGTCAGGACCGCCGTCATTTCGTCGTGGTCCGCGGGGTGGATGTACTCGTAGATACTGTTGCCGGTCAGCTCTACCTGTTAAACACACTGCGGTCACGAACACACCCCCCATCACGAACCCCAGGCATTAGCGCGCCGCGGGAGCGCGCACGCACACACGCACGCAGGACTCATACCTGTGACAGACCCAGGTGCACGGAGGCTGTTTCCGAGATGTACATTATTTTCCCGTCAGGAGCCACGACGAAAATGAACCCGTCGAGTGTCTGAGGTAAAAAAAAAAGAAGATGTTAAGCCCTAAAACGGATGAAATGTTAAAATATATGTAGAATGATTGCGCGCGCTTACACACACACACACACACACACACACACACACACAACAGAACGGGCCTCCACGAGACTCTACTGTATCCTATACACACACCTCTGTATCACGAGTTTAGCGGTTTAGTTACCATAACCGTTTCACTTTTAAACGATTAAACGTGTGACTAGGACGAGCATCGGGCGTTTAACATCCCACAACTATTTTAAACCTCTTGGTTTTAAATATTTTTAATCAATAAATGTTCATCGAAATAACAAAATAATTCTGAATGTGGATTGGGGTATTTTAGTTTTTAAACGTCTAAAATCATAAATAACATGGAGCGTCAATTTAGGGGGCTGAGAGCGCGTTACGGAAAAATCACTACTAACCGTTTTATCGCGTAACCCTCATTTATGGAAATACATTTACGGAAAATATACATTTCAATTGGTCACAGAATAAACACACAGCAAACAAACATGACTAGCGAGCTCGGTTACATTGCATAATATAGTTTAAAAAACGATTCAACGCTTCCAATATATTTTTCGTTCCTCCTTATGTCACACGTCCCAAAGACGGGACACACACACACAGTACACCCAACCTGCATGTATGTATACACAATTCATTAAATATATAATCTATGTAATATGTAAACATTTATAATCTTTTGGTATTTATAATGCAAGGAAGAAATGATTTTAAAACGTTCAGCTGCACACTGACTGACTGTGAGAACAGGTACAGCGACCGAAGTGATGCCGCAGTAGTCAGGCACGGAGGGCCCGGCGCTCACGTGCGTCCGCGAGCCCGCGCACTGACACAGTAATACCGTAAACAGAGCAGCACGTGCGCGGCCATTTCCCTGTGTTCTTGTGTTGTTACAGCGTCACTGCAGCGCGCGGATACAGTACACTGCTGTACTACAGTATATTACAGTACTTAACGGCTGCGCACAACGGCGCGTTCGGATCGATTACTGCAACAAACGCGTGCTAATAATGATTAAAAAAATCTCAGCGGGAGAATAAAGGTGATTTACAGTCCGAGATTCTCAGAATAAATGAATTACAACAAAGGTCTTTTATACTTTAATGGATTTTTTATTACCAGCAGCCAGCGTATAATAAATAAATAAAACACCAATAATAATAATAACAATAATAATAATAATAATAATAATAATAATAATAATAATAATAATAATAATAATAACAACAATAACAATACGCGGACACACGGACACAAACTGTCTAGGACGCGTGAAATACAAAATGAAATGCAATATTTTTTTTTCATAGTGTCTCTTCAGTTTTCCGTGTTACCTGCAGCAGGTGTGAGCCCAGTTCGCGACCCACATTGTCCAGAGAGCTGCTTCGGCTCACGTGACCCCAGGATTCCCCGAGACCTGCAACAACAAATTATTATTATTATTATTATTATTGGTGCCAGGCCCGAATGGTATGTAGTATAAGAAAATATAAAACTGAGTATTTCATAATATATGTGAATAAATATATATATAAATGAATGCAGAAGCGGACACATGATAGTGTGATATTGAACATTTTGGGAGAGACAGTAAACATTTTGGTAGCGGAGCTGGAAGGCAGGCAGATCGCTGCTCGGTGCAGAAGAGAGCAGGCAGAGCAAACAGGAGCGGGCGGCATGTGGGGGCCGAGCAGCTGTAGGAGCACAAACACACGGCGAGCGCCCTTTAATATTAACCAAACACGCAGCGCGCGTTTACAGAGCACAAACAGCCACATTATTCCTTAAGCACAAGTCAAACAGGCCTGTAGCGCTGCTCGCCGCGCCGGGGAAATGCTGTCATAAATAGTTAACGAGTTTACCGGGGAGCTGTGGAGTCCCCTCGCTCTCTCTCTCACACACCTCCGCATCACTGTACACAACACACACCTCCACATCACTGTTCTCACACTTCTATATCACTGTACACTGCAACACACCTCCGCATCACTGTACACAACACACACCTCCACATCACTGTTCTCACACTTCTATATCACTGTACACTGCAACACACCTCCACATCACTGTTCTCACACTTCTATATCACTGTACACTGCAACACACACCTCCACATCATTGTTCTCACACTTCTATATCACTGTACACAACACACATTTCTATATCACTGTACACTGCAACACACCTCTGCATCACTGTACACAACACACACCTCCACATCACTGTTCTCACACTTCTATATCACTGTACACTGCAACACACACCTCCACATCACTGTTCACGCACTTCTATATCACTGTACACTACAACACACACTTCTATAATACTGTACACTGCAACACACCTCCACATCACTGTACACAACACACACCTCCACATCACTGTTCTCGCACTTCTATATCACTGTACACTGCAACACACCTCCACATCACTGTTCACGCACTTCTATATCACCGTACACAACACACACCTCCACATCACTGTTCACGCACTTCTATATCACTGTACACAACACACACCTCCACATCACTGTTCTCACACTTCTATATCACTGTACACTGCAACACACACCTCCACATCACTGTTCACGCACTTCTATATCACTGTACACTACAACACACACCTCCACATCACTGTTCTCGCACTTCTATATCACTGTACACTGCAACACACCTCCACATCACTGTTCTCACACTTCTATATCACTATAACCTATACACACACACCTTTGTATCAATGTACACAACACACACCTTTACAACACTGTACAGCACACACACACACACACACACACACACACACATGCACACACAAACACCTCTATATCCCTGTACACCTCACGCACACCTCTATATCAGCGTTTACTGCACATACAAACTCTTAGGTAGGACTAAGGTTATGGTCACAGAAAAAGGTTAACATTATTTTTTCACAAATTAAGCAAAAATCCTAAGAAACAGCGGTCTGTAGTTGCAGTACATTGACTTCATGTTTAATATGTAAATGAAGTGCGTCCTGGTTGTAAGTGTCGCCTTGTCATCTGAAGGTTCTTTGTTCGAATCCCACTGCTGCTGTAGAGCTCTTGATCAGTGGACTTACTCTGAACTGACTGTAAGAACACGCTGCCGTATAAATAAATCACAGTACGATTCATGGTGTGACAGAGAAGGCGGCTCTGAACAGAAGTGGCAGCTACTTTAAAGGTTAAAGATGACAGTAGGTGTTCGGGCGCTGCTGCGGCGCTCATGATGGTTATTCTGCCTTTCGATCAGGGTCGGTGTTACTGCTCTTTCTGAAATTAACAGTGGGCGTTAAAGGAACACAGACTGATCCCGCCTCGGAGTCACGGCGCTCAAATGGCCGCAACATGAATGCGCAGGTGTCGCGACATGGACACGGACACGGGCAGCAACCTACTGTTTACTGGCACCAGTGTCACAGGGTTCACTGCTCGGTGGTTCTGGAGCTCCACATTATACCCACGTAATGATAATCGTATTTGAACAGCACAAAATGTAATCATTTTAAATAAAAATGCTAAAACTAATAATAGGTTATTTATTGCGCGTAATGTTACAGTTTTAGAATGTCCAAAATTAAATAAGGAAACAATATAAAAAAAATAATAATAATCTTGGCATTTTAAAGCGCTATTAATTTATAAAGAATGTTTTAATTATATTAATATTACACCAAATGATCAAAGAGTATGTTAGCGGACGTAACGGCGTTACTTTGGTGCGGGTGTTCTCTTTGTACATTAAGATATTAATGTGATGCCATTATCAAAATAATACCTATAAAACTTATTACGCGCGTTATAATACGAAAATAATATTCTATGACAATATTAAAATAAAACCTGTTTTGTTCGTTATATCGTGAGTATAAGGATGAGTACCAAAATACAACATGGTTTTTAAAACTTCCTGGTTAAAAATTAGGATCAGAGTTCAAGGGACCTAAGAGAGGACAAAGGTTGGAATGTGTGTAAGTCGGGGGACCTCGCTGAGGGACATTATTTAAAGTGTAAAGCTGAAGTTCAGCGGCACGTTCGGCGCGCCGGAGTGAGTGAAACAACAGAGGAAGTGAGCACGTGCTTCTCCGTACGACACACCTCATCTCACCTCACCTCACCTCACCTCACACCCCCACCTATTGTAGGCCTACCAGACAACAGTCTTATAATAATAATAATAATAATAATAATAATATCAGTTGGATCCGACTTACTAGAAGTAGAATCGTTAACATGCGTATACATAACAAAATTCACTTTAGTGTTTACACATTTCAGCACTGGAGAATGAAATACTTTAAAGAATAGCAAAAAGGGAAGAAAGAATACAAGAAACACAAGAAAAAATATCTTTCAAATCATTCCGTATCTTATTAAAAACAGTACAAATCTCGGTATATACAGTTTTAAAATGACAGAGCTTCACTACAAAAGTCATGAGTTCATATCCTGGAAATAAATGGCTGTGGCATAAAGAGAAAATTTTAAAAAAATATAAGAACATAACGAGGAGATTTAACGACACTTTCGGTTAATCGCGCGGGGAAGCGATCTCGGCGCGTGACTGCCACGCGCGGTTCCTGTTTAAGTTTGATACTGTTTAATATAAGAACATTTTAATTTATGATTTTGCACTTCATTAGTTCGTAAATTCAACAGAAATTAACGACCTATTAAAATTGCAATACATAAAATATATTTGTCTCCATTCTTTCCGCGAGTGGCGTGTTATTACAAGCGCTGTTGATAAAGAAATAAGACGTGTTTTGTCGCTAAGGTCGTGACACCAGTCGCGTGCGAATACAACGCGGAGCGCGAGCCCAGCGCAGCGCCTTTCCCGCGATTATCCGGGTACTGGTCCTCCTCTCAACTTTCATTTTATTTTCTCATTGTCTTTCATCTTACTTTTCTGCCCGTGTCCTTCTGCTGTTCTCTCAGCACCGGGGCTCGTCTCACGAGGACCTCCAGGAGCTCGAAACCACGAGGCTCCGGTAATTGGCGCGGCTCGCTCGTGGTCACGCGAAAAAGTAGCCCGTGGAGACACGGGTCGGGTGGGGAGGGGGGACAGGGTGGCAAATCACGGATAATCGTCGAGCAGGAACAGCACGAGGCCCACAGGGAGGGGCTACACGGACACGCGCGGAAATAACACTTTATATGTGGCCTCTCTGAAAACTATTTTGTCAGACGATTTAGTAACTTCTTTTTTTGTTTATTTATTTATTTTGTATTATTACTGTTGTTGTTTTATTATTAATAACAACAACAAAACAACAACAATAATATTCATATTTATTATTTGTTGTAAGTTTTGCATTATTTAATTATTGTGAGCCTCGCACCGATGATGCGTAAATTCTCGTTAGGTTTGTCGCGAGGAGGGGGTGGTGGGGTTGTTATCCAAAGGTCCTCTTGTAACGCCAGTGATTTAGGTGCAAATAAACCCCCCCACTGGTATTTTATGGGGTAAAATCAGACGCACCAGGTGTGTATAATGACACATCACAGGATAGAACGGATCAAAATACAGTCAGAATCCACTCTTATTTCGTTCATTTTTATACTTTGGAACAGTTCTAATGCAAGAATATGCTCCAATAATAATAATAATAATAATAATAATAATAATAAGAAGAAGAAGAAGAAGAAGAAGAAGATGACCTTTCGCGTGTGGAATATTATTCAAACACGCGGTCGGAATAATTATTATATTTGTATTGCGAGACTGAAGACGAGCAAAAAACGGTCTTTTTAAATAGCAGATTTGAGCTGTTATCACCGTTCTTAATATCGTCATACGCGAAGGAGAGCGACTGAAGTCATTTAAAGTACTGTAATTTAACTGAAAATAAATTGAGGATTTATTTTTCTTAAAAACAAGACAGTATACTTAATAATTGTAATACTAACGTCATTTTATTTTGTGTCATTTTAATTTCACAACTGTGAAACCAGTACATTTATTTTTATTCAATTATTGCACGCGACCCTGTTCAGGATTAAGCGGTTCACGATAATGGACGGACTGATATTGCGTGCGCACAGTATTTAACATATCCTGTAGGGATTTATATGATATTTATACTAATATAATGACATATATGACGAATCCGCACTATCTGTAATTTATTGGTTACATTTATTAATAGTTATCATTAACAACACACCCAAGGTTACGTCCGCACGTATGTCATGATGAGGTGCCCGCGCGCACGTGCAGCACTGAGCAGATCGTGGTCCTGCCGTACCTTGAGGGAAGACGACCCTCATCCTGAGGTAGCTGGTGGTCAGCCGGATGATGGAGGCCTTGTCCAGCTGGGAGGTGATGGCCGACGGCAGCGGCAGAAGCTTGGCCAACTCGTAGAACTCGCTGTTCTCCTTCTCCCGCCTGGTGCGCGCGGCATTCTTGGACTTCTCCTTCATCCTTCTCCTCTTATTTCTGTTTGCCTTTATGTTTATCCTCTCTCTTCCTCTAGTACATCCACATCAGACTCAAACGCACGTGTGTGTTTTAGCTCATTTCCACAGGCTGCCCTCGTCCTGCTCCACGCGTCTCCGCGAGACCTGCAACAGTGCACACGCTCACACACACTCTCGCACGCTCACACGCGCGCGCGCGGTCATCGCACACGAAGGCGGACCGGTGTGTGTTCGGCGTGATCCACACGGAGATCCCAAAGGAGCGTCCAGAGCCGCTGTGCGAACGGTGAGGATGGTGATGACGATGGTGGCTCTGAAACCTTCACATCTTCATCATAGTTCTGCCTTTCGCTCCGGTCGTTTCCCCAAATGTGTCACATCTCAGCTCTACAGTCGCTGCAGGACCAGCTCTCGAGTCCGCCGCAGGGTCACTGGAGAGGAGAAATAAACAACCTGTTACACCGCAGAAACGACAAGTAATCGACACGCACGTGCTCGCAATTATTATTACCGACATTATTATTATTAACTATTATTAAGTTAAGGTTTCAAGGCCATGTGTGTATATTTGTACCTACACATAGACACAGAAAACCATGAAAAAGGGGGGGGGGTGTTTTAAAAAACTGTACATTTTTGCGTATAAAACAATTCAATATTTCATTTTTTACAATTTAAACTTTCAAACTTTTTTGTTGAAGCTGTGAAATACCGAATATATGTGTGACGACTGAGTTACGCCCGCATGTGTGCAGCTCACTTATTTCGTTCATTTAAGTAAAGTTCATGACCATCAGGACTCATATATATGAAGGGTGAGCAAATGTATTAATTTTATAGTCATGAAAACAACTTGATAGAAGAAAGAAAAAACACGTAAATTCTTTAGAAAAATGTCAGCCCTCTTTCTGAAGCCTCGCACAACAGTATTGTTTTAACATTTCACAGACCTTCTCACGTACAAAGAGGACGCGTTCTTCTTCAAAATCCCAAATAATCTATATTGTTGTGTATATAATATAAACTCACCTTCACGTGCACAGCGGAAGTGGACTTTCATTTCCACGCGGTTCCGCGCAGATGTCGCCGCCGGGGAAACAGCTCAGTTTTCACAACCGTCACTGAGTGGGTTAGTCGGTTAGCCGGTTGATCGGTGACTGCGCGGCAGGGCGCGTCCCCGTCCCCTCATATCTAATGGGGAGATGCGCGCGTGTCCTGTCCTGTGCCGTCGGTCGCACTCCACACACACGCTGTGGACACTCCTCCCTGCGCAGTCGCTCCACGGCTCTGCCCACCCGCGGTGATCCTCCCCCAGCCGCGCTCTCATTGGGCGCCAAATGTGGCCGTTTGGAGCCTCGTCTCCCTGCCGGCCTTCCTCGCGGACCCGTGCCTGCGCTTCAGGAGCAACGCAACAATAATAACAATTACAACAATAATAATAATAATAATAACAATAATAATAACAACTAACCTGGGACCCTCATGAAATTCACCCTGGAGAACATTATAGACTTACGCCAAACAGAGTTCGACAGTCAGGCGTTTCTTCGGTTAAACCGCTGGTTTTAGTTGCGGAAGAGGATCTTCAGTTCGCAGCCAAACCGGGCAGCAGGAGCTTTAAACGGGGCAAAGCGCGGAAAGGCCGCTATACGAAGCCGAAGCCGCTGTGCGCTGTTCTGCAGCGCCGGTCACCTGATCAGCCCGCGACCCCCGGGCGTCCGGAGCGTCGGTGTAGCCCACAGAATCACGGTCGCTTTGTCGGCTGCCGGCTGCTGTCACGGTCCCTTTGGCAGCACTGTGGATCTGCATGGCGCGCGACAGCGATATTTAAACGTCTTCTTCCTCTTCTTATTATTTCAGCATTTCGTTTCGAACTTTCTAAAAACATAATATAAAAAAATGAATAACATTAGGTATTACCATATTTATAAAACGACTGGCTTAAGCCCTTTTGTACTGTTCAAATATGCATTTCATTCCCTCGAACGATACACATTTTATTCATTATGTTCAAGCCTGCACCACATTAAAATAAAGCAATATAAAAGCAAACGAAATATTACATTTAAATTCAATGTCAAATCTTAAATAGAAAAAATCTGGAGGGGAATTTTAGATTCTCCCGCGTCGAAGTGAAACTGAAGGTTCGGTTTGATGCTGATGAACGAAATGTCTTCAATCTAAAACCATCAATATTTAATGTATAATAAAGACATTTTTGTCAAACATCTCTATCCGACGTGTCTATTAAATACACGACGTTTCCACGGTCATGAGCACGAGGCTTTAATATTAGAGTAACTTTTCAGTTACTGTTCCAAAGTATCATTACGAGCAAAAATATACAAATATGAGCATAAAGAAACTCACTCTCTCTCTCTCTCTCTCACACACACACACACACACACACACACACACAGGTACCAGGGTGCTGTGCGGCCGGGGCTTTGACCCTCTTCTGAAACCTCAATTTATTGGTAATTAAAGGGCGTCTGAGGAAAAGAGATCAGTTCAGGTTCCTGCAGGTCCCGGTAATAAAACAATAAAACGCTGCTGTGATAAAATGTTCCCTCTGCGAGAATAAGAAGCAGTTCGATGGCGCCAAACCGCCACGGATGAGGATGACGATGATGAGCAGAACTTGAGCCTCTAACGCTGTACAGGTGTTCATGTCGGATGGCAAGTGGAGAACCACGAAGGCGGGACCATTAACTGCGTATTTTACGTCAAATTATGATTAAATAAATCATAGTCGTACAAAGAAATTTTTTAAACAAAAAAAAACTCCCATCGATACATATTTTAATATCAATAGTTGTACTTTATTTACAACTATATATATATATATATAAATATATATAATATATATATGTGTGTGTCTATATTTTTTACACATATTTGGTGTATAACATTTTAATAAAATACCATATATATATATATATATATATATGTGTGTGTGTGTGTGTGTGTGTGTGTATGTATGTATGTATTTATATATGGTGTATAATATTCCAATAAAATATCATATATGCATGTACAAAGAAATATAAAACATATTGTCATATATGCTATTGTAAACATCCTATGTTGGTGGTTTCAGTTGTGAACAGAAGGTAACAGAATTCAGTAACATGAGTACAGATTATATGTAGGAGTTTCATTTAGGGGATTTCAGCAGTTAGAGACTGAAAAGAACTGTTACATTAGATACACCTTCTCTACAGTTAATACAATAAAGCAAAGTAGCCTCTCTCTCACACACACACACACACACACACACACACACACACACACAAAGGGCCCAAACGAGTGTCAACAGACAAACAAAAAACTAATCTTCCACATCATCTCAGCACCAGAGCAGCAAACAGCATAAAGATTTTTTTATTATAAGTATTTTTTTATAACTCTTCTTACAGCCTCTGTGAAATCCTGCTATAGCTGTTGCAAAATGTATCGCACAAAGCCAGTTTTTTAATTTCTGAACATATATTCAAAAGGACCAAAAAATGTACCATATGTACAGAGGATATTAAAAGTGTGTAAATATAACCTGTACTTTTTTCTTTTTGGGCCGAACTCCCCAGCTGATGCAAAGCAGTACGTTTGTTGGTGTTCTGATTCTTGAAGCCTGCAGCCCCTTTCTGTTAAATTATATATTTTACTAAATCACAGCACAGGAAGTGTAAAAATGAGGCTGTGTGTTGCCATAGAGACTAAGCAGCAGTTGCTTGATATTGAGAAGTGGTCTAGTGACAACCTCAGGTGAGGAGCAGACAGCAGCTCAGGTGACCTGCCACACTGAGGCCCAGGTGGTGCCCCCAACATGTTTCTTCCTGTCTTCTCCACCATGTCTGGGCAGAAACAAAGGGACACGTCTCAGTCCCACCACTGGCTGTCACTCACCCAGTGAGGGCGCCGTCCTCCGTGTGTTGGCCTGGAAACCGCAGATCAAAAACACGGCCAGGATCACGTGCGCTTCGTCTGCAGCCGCCACCAGCCATGCACTTTAACCCTGTGGAGACCCTCAGAAGAGCAGGGGACAAGCGAGGAAGAAAGTCCTCACATGTCCAAACAGCGCATGTCCAAAGCACACGGCTGGACAAAATTAATGAAAATGTGATTTTCTGCCTGTAAACATAAAACATCCCTGCATGGCTGAATTATTCAGCCGAAATGTTAATGATGAGCAAATGGAGGGGAAAATATTTGTACAGGTTATGTTAAAAGCTCATCTTGCTGGCAGCTTCGGGATAAATTTGTGTGCAGGTTATATAAAGGTGGGAGGCCTGCACTCTTCTTCTATAAAAGAACAATTAGGAAGAAAAATGATGATCGGAAGTAAAATGATCACTGAGCAAAAGTAATGCTCTCAGCCACAGCTCTCCAGAAAAACATTTCATCTCCACCTCTAAGTTGCCACAGGATCAAAGTCGGCCACAGATGTCTTGTTCAGTTTTCCTTTTCTTTTCAAAACAATTTTGCTGGTTAATATCTGTTAAACAAACAAGGTGGACTGAACAATAATTATTTTCTGACACCGGAGAATCAGTCATGATCTTGTTCATTATCTTTAACAGAAATGTTCTGGATGTGACAGGAGTTAATGCTGTATATAATTCCCTTGAACAATGAACTTTAAAATGGGTGACCCTGGACAAAAAGATAACCTATATAATGGCTACTTACAAGGATCTATTATTAAATATGCTAATAATTAAATAATGAAGACATAAAAATAGTCGAGAAACAAAAAAATGGGATGTTACCTTATTAAAAATGGATCAGTCATGCAGCCTCTTACAAGAAGTAGGAAAGAAGAGATCTGAATGGACCTGCCGTATTAGAGTAATAAAATAGATCTACACTTCAGCATAATACAACAGAATTAAGACAACTTAAGAAAAATTACCATGAAATTGGTTTCTTTTGTGTAGCATAACTAAACAGACACCACAGCTGCAGGACAGTAACTGAGCTCAAGGGTTTACAGCGGGATGGTAAAGCTTTGCATTTAATGTTTTATTATACTGCAGCACCTTGAAGTGTATTCAATAATAATAATAATAACAAAAATAAATCACTGTAAAATTAACAGTGTATTGTAATAACAATAATTGTAATAATAATACAAAGTGTGGCCATACCACCCTTTAAAGCGACATGAAACTGTTGTAATGGATGAAATTAAAGGCAGGACACAAGTTGGCAAACACACACTGAGCTGTTTAGTTTCTCTTTATTCGTGTTTACATGAAATCCAAAGGAGGCCTCTTGTTTAGCTGATGAAGTAAGTCACTTTTATGATCTATTAATTCAAAATATTTCTGCTCACAACCTTTGGTTAGAAACTGGAGAATCTGAGAAACAACATGCCTGGATTGCACTACTACAAATGTAAATATGATTTAAAAAGAAAATACCAAAGTAGGTGGCGGGGGGGTCTTTAAAGCTCCACTTTTTAACTTAAGACATATTCATTGGCGTGTGGCCTTTATCCACGCACTGTATGAAGATATTTTTAAAACAACTACTCTCTGCAGGGTGGCACGCACTTTGTCATGTTGCTCTGCAGATTTTTCGGTGGGTTGTGAGGCCACAGGAGGGGAGACGTCTCCCCTCCTTTCTGAAGGCCGGCAGCTGCAGTGCACCAGTGAGAAACACATCACACTTTGGCACTCTGGACTCACACGTGTGAAGCATTCCTCACCTCCACCCTCATGATTTACTGATTTATCTATCTATCTATCTATATATATATATATATTTATAGTCATAAATTCTATTAAATTAGCGATGCAAAATCCAAGTTAATTTTTTTTAAACAATAAGTACCATCAAAAATACAGGCTTTTAAATGGAAATGATGTGGAAGGAACTCTTGCAGGTGCAAACAGTCTTAAAAGTCATCAACAAACTGTGCGTACATATTCTTGCTTTACATTCTTGTATTCAGCAGGAAACTGAAAAGTAAATGTAAACAAAGCTCCAAACTGAATATTTACTTATAGTCTTCACCACATCATAAATTGGAATTACACAACATTAAGAAGGTAGGCGAAATAGCAGAGGCCCCTTAAGGGCTTCCAACGCAGAAGTGAACCATTGTTGTGTTTTAATGTGCCACAGGCTGAAATGAAACACCTTGTCTTGCACCCATTTCCAGCAACAGGTCTCACACTGAGGGTCCTTAAAGAACACACATTTCCTACAGTTTGGCAGAGTCGACATGCTCGACTAGCATGTCACTGGTACGTTTAGGATGATGCGGGAAGCAACGACACCTTCAAGTCACTCGGGTCATTGATGCAGGTTTTTCACACTGGCTCAGTTGTGGAGTACACTGGAGAAGATCCTGCGAGATCCCCGGGTCCTGAACACAGTGACACTGCTTCCTTGCAGCCCACGATGTGACTGAACGCTAGGAGGTGATGTTGCTTAAAGCATCTGACATCTCGCTGTTCACCTGAGCAGCAACGCTGGCCGGTGTCACGTTCAGGTGGATGTCATATTGCTGGTCCAGACCCAGGTAACTGTCACTCATCAGGTAGAGGGTGTAGATGCACCTGCAAGTACAGGCAGGTCGCTCATTGGTTTATCTTCACTTTACCATCATCACACCGTGTTTTTCACCACAATGCAAATAAATGCGTCAACTGATCTCCTGTGGAGTACCGCTGCCATTTGGTCTGGATCGTGACCTCAGCACAGACATGCGGAGACCTTGTAGCCCTACCTCCCAGTCTTCTCTGGAGTGAAGAAGGCGATGGAGGCAGAGGTGCGGGTACGAATGAAGCCGATGCGTTTGACAGCGAGCAGTTCTCTTTTGTCCACCTCGCCAAGCACCAGGAACCAGCCCTCGTCCTTAGCCTTGGGGAACCGCGGGGCCACAGCCTTACTCTCCTGCTTCCTCTGCGGTGCACAGGGACCACATGGTCTCACGTATAATCATCTCCACTGAAGCCAGGCTGTTCGACCAAAGCTCATTTACAGGACGAGAGAGACAAGGTCCAGCTAAGTGTTACCTTCTGGAGGCCCGAATGGATGCGACGCAGGTTGACCTGCAGGACGTATTCCTGGTCCGCGTGGACCGGCAGCCAGTTCTTCTCAGCCCGAATATCGGACATGGCGGCAGGCAGCGGTCGCTCCGTCTGCTCTGATGACTTGTCCCACCAGCCCTTCACGCTCATCTCCACCTCCACCACGGGCAGCTGGCTCAGGAAGGACCATGCCTGGAGAGGAGCACACAGGAGAGTTCCACCAAATCACATAAATGTCCACTGGCCTCCTCCTCCTCTGGAGGAGACCCCACTTCAAAGTCCCAATTACATTTTCTTCTCTATCCACTATTTGCTGAAAAACATGATTGGAGATGATTCTCAGAAAACTAGACTGGATCACTAGGAAATACTAGATAATGTAGCAGTGAATAGGTGACATAGAGGTGGGAGCTGCTCCCTTCATATTCAGAGGACCCAGCTCCTGCTGTTGCACCCCTGATGAGGGTACTGCTCACCCTGAACTGAAACAGCAAAAGTTACTCAGCTGCACAATTGGGTGAATCACTGTAAGCTGCTTTGGAGAAAAACGCTGTGACTAATCGTACTCGCAAGTCACAAACTGTTGGCTTTACAGTCTAAGGTTAGAAGATAAAGTATGAAGACAAAGAACAGTTATTACACTGAATGCCTGAATCTGAAAAAATACCATAATTAAGAGTGAATCAGAATAACGTTCCAGACACCATGCTTACACAACAGGAACCTGTACATCATTTTCACAAACATATTAATAGATGGATGCTGGAGAAATGTACTGTAAAGGCACACAAATAAACATTTAAAGGTTTCATTTATATCATCGCTATCCGTATGTGTTGCTGTGCAGCATTCACGTGTGTATGTGTGTGTACATCTGCATGTGCTTTCCTCACACACCATTTCCAGGTGGTCAGACAGCTGACTAATGGGAGGACCTCCTATCGGCACCCCCAACCTCCTCTCATGTGCTCTCTGCATTTTTACACGTAGTTTGCTCAGCTCCACCCTGTCATTGCTGAATATACACCAAAAACGTGGGAGGGAAGAAAAAAAAGCAATGGCACCATTTTTAAGACACACACACACCAGAATCACCCAGCCAAACATATTTATGTGAGGATTAATCCAACTGGAGTGAATGAAATGAGAACGCCCAGCCGCATGTCGTTATTTAATTAGCAGGGCCCAGACTCCGGATGGGAGTGGTACGGGAAACGCGGGGGGGATGCGGTCCGAATGCTGATGTGGCTGTGGACGCCGGCCTTGTTCTTGTGACAAACACTATTAGCACTTAAATTGGTGCTGTAAACCTCCAAAGCTGGGCAGTGAGCAGGTTTGATGGATCTTTCAGAAAGCAGGCTGTGTTGGAGGTGGACTGGTTGCAGGAGGGTGGAGGAGGGGGGGGTGGTTATGGACATGCAGACAGGTGACGTCTTGAGGTTGAGAAGCCAAAAAGGAGGCCTACAACTGGACAGAATCACATGACCAGGTACTGAAGAGCAGATTCTCACTGTCAGGGTAGCATCATAAGTGAATAACGCTCATCATTACTTCACATGGAGATTCTAGATTTGAACAACAGTACTATGTAACGTAGAGGAGTTCTACAAATGAGCATAAAAGTAGCTCAAATGGAGACTCCCAACCATAAAGGCTTTTGAACACTTCTGACCCTCATGTATGCCGTTCTTTCATATTCTGACAAATGCCCAAATTTCCTGAAAAAAAGAAGACCTGTCTGGTCAGCCTAAAGGCCATCTCCAACAGTGACCCATGTGCCTCTAAAGACCTGAGGCTCCCCAGAAAATGGTTGAGCATCTTCATTCAGAAGACAGAACAACTCTGTCCATGTCACCCTTGCTCTTTGTAAACCACTTGAATCCCTTACGAAAGATCTTGTCCTGGATCAACATTGTGCCCTAAATATGTACACTTGTATGGATCTTACAGAGCAGAATATGTTACGGAACAGTAACCTTGACGTAATTTTCAAGACGAAGCTGCTGCACATCAAACACGTGCTGGCATGAGAGCAACTCCTGATTACCGATAGTGCCTGAGAATAGTCCAAGTCACCATGGTACGCACACAGACAAGATTGTTACCTGGGAAATCTGAATGGGCTGCAACTCCTGCCCCACCAAGGAAGCAAACACGCTCTCCTGCCCCTTGCAGGCGGCCATGAGCTCAGGCAGCTCCTCAATGGGACCATGGTAGTCTGCAGACCTGTCCTTCCCTTGGCGGGACACCCACCTCCTGTCCGGAAACACAGGGGGTGAACAAACCGAGCAGCAGAAAGTCTTCCACACATTTCCTCAACTGTCCCACTTTTCCACTTTAATGGTGTTTAATACATAATCATCTCTATTTACTGCGTTTGATATATATCATATCACCGCAAAAAGTCATCCTTGAAATTATTTGAAGATCCAGGGTTTAAGAAATGCAGTTTTCAACTGCCTTCTGTCCAGGCAATGTGTGTATTGGAACACTGTCTCAGAGCCACGTCTGTTCGAGTGATGTGTGTGCAGCGTTTGCCTGAGAGCTGGAATTTACATTTATTCTTACTAAATGCTAGTGCAGCATAAATATAGTGTTACTGTGAAGACATCAAAGTTGTGGAAGGCAAGGCAGACAAATCAACCCTGAAGGTCTCCACACAAGGAAGAAATCAATTTATATTATATACTATTGTGTTTAAGGTTTGTGATCAAATAAATAATCAAGAAACAAAACACGTGAATCCATGATAAATACAGGTGATTTACAAATGTCTCAAAAATATTAAGTTAAAACCTACAGAGGCTGAAATGGCACCAGATACATGAGAAAAAAATGTGCCACGAGATGAGTGACGTCACACAGTAGGGTTGACAATGTGCCAGGTTAAATTCAATTGTCCCCTCAAACCACCTGTGTCAGAGTGAGCTCACCAGAAGTAGAAAAAAGAACATGACCATGCTGACAAAACAAATTAATCGTCCTGCATTACGATAGTGAGCTGGGATTTTTAAAAGTGTCGGCACACGTTACACAGATACGTACCTGAACAGGTAGAGGTTCTGATGCTCAATGTGGGGCACAGTGAGGAGCGAGGAGTCATGAAGCCACCTGCCCTGGACGATCATCTGCACCAGATTACAGATGCTGAGCGCCGTTACCAGCCAGCCCTCATTGGCGACCACATCCAGCATGGCCTGCGGACAGGGACCAGACCGGTGAGGATGCAGTTAGATGTTCAGACACAGGCAAACATGAATGTATTTCAGCATAACGGTGATCAGCACACATCAGCAGCAAAATGATTTTTTTTTTTTAAAAAAAAAAAAAAAAAAAAAGCTGGCATCCTTCAGCAAGAAAAAAAAAAAGCTACGCTGGTCTCCCGAGTTTCTTCCTTGTCATCTCATCCCTTAGGTCTAAATGGAGAGTTTGTGGCCAGATATGAAAGGTTAAAAAGATTTCTACTACTGCTGACTACCTGAGAGTGACTCCACTGCATGTGTCCCACATGCACAGGTGTTGTGAGGTGTTTAAGGCATCAATGACTGCACACTAGTACTAGGCCTTGTATTTCCTAAGATCCACTTATACTGGAAAAGGAAAGTGCAAGGTTGCAGACGCGCATCCACAACACTTCATACAACAATCCACCATGGGAGGCAGGAGGTTTTGCCAAGGTGGGGCGATGAAGGGCGCAAGATCTGGGACAAGAAGGCAGGGTTTGCGAGGAGCGGCGCTGACTCTGCCTCACTGCCGACAGTTTCTACTTCCCATCTCCTGTGACTCCCACTCCTTCCATATGCCCCCCTCTCATTTGATCTTTCCAGAACCTTCATCCTCATAAGGTTGGAGCTCATGGAGCTCAGCTGTGGCCTGGCACACGTAATTAATCCGAGGAGCCATTTCTGCGCTGTAACTATGACTAAAAAGCAGCTGAAGTGTGCCAGGCAGCCCACAAGTTAATCAAAATGCTAATGCAGGACAAATTAAAGTTGTAATTAACATTTCACAGTAGCCGCTTGAGAAAATTGATCACACAAATGGGTTCGGCATTGCTCATTACACCAGGGAGATGAGGCACATAGGGTCCCCACGACAAGGCCGCTAAACGGCCTGCAGGATCAGGGGCACTGCCATGCAAGTCTCTGGGGGAGCGCGCGCCGGGGACGCTGGGAACTCTAGCACAAACATTGTTGTTGGGTGTGAAGACCACTGGGATGGCAGCTTCTCATTAGAGATGAAAGCAGTTGGATTGTTCTCAACTGACACAGACCTACTTCCAAAGGCCTGTAACACAAGCCAACTTGTGTGTGTGTGTGTGTGTGTGTGTAAATATATGTGCTTGTTTGTATGTAGTCACTATGTTTGCGAGTGTACGTGCGCGTGTTGCACGAGGAACGTTTCTTTACTCCAGCTGAGTAAAAATCCGTGTGAGAGAGACAGAGACAGAACAGACATAAAAAACGCACATGAAACAAATTGCAGCACCAACACCGGTGCTGACAGACATAGTTAGTCCATAAGATGCGAAAGGAAACCACAGTCATAAAAAGTACAGAAAGCACAAATAGGTTTAAAACTGCTTGTTACAAGGAGATAAGGCAGGCAGGTTGGCTCCCCAAGGCATCCTTCAGCTCGGAGAAACCTTAACACACATTTAAGGAAAAGCAGAATCATATCCAGACATATGTAATCTCTAACAGATTAGGCAGTAGAAGCCAGCCATCAGACTGTGTGTCAGGGGTCATGTGACAAGATGGAAATGTCCTCTTGAGCCTGAAAAGAAATGCAAGACTCCAGCTCTTTTACAAGGTGTCCCAACCCAGCTCAGAACAGCGCTGTCAATCACGCAGGCAGTACCACACTTCTGTCACCGCTGTCCTCCGTGGTGTCACAGCCCTCAGGCCACCAGTTTTTACGGCCACAGTAAGACGGTGCAGTGCCGTACTGTCCCTGACCTCCGTTCTCATTTTGCTCTCTCCGCCCTTCTATTTCTTCACTTTCATTTGCATTTGTTTTCCTGACATACAGCAGTGATCTGTTTTAACTCTGACAGGGTTTTTCCTGAAATGTCTGTTGTGAAAAAGCAGACCTCACTTCGTGTTTGCAGAATAGTGAAAACTGTAATGACAATGTAAAAGACAAAGCCCAACGATCACACTTTAACAGAAAAATGCAAGAAAGTATCTCGTAAACTGTTCATTAAGTCATAAAAAATACAGTAGTGTATCCAGTTTTGACAAACCTCCCTGTACGATGACTGTGTTTTGCAGAAATGAGCAGAGAAAGGATCATGAGTGCTAACACAAATGTTGTACATCAGTGGAGATATCAAGCCATTTGGATGCCGAAGAAAAAAGTGAAACTCGCTCTCTTGTCTAACAATTTCAAATTTTGGGGTTCAAAAGTTCAGAGATAATTATTCAAGCGTTAAGTTGTGTGGACTGCATCGGGAACGTGTTTTTGTCTGGTCACACCACAACCACTATATATAGGCAGTAATCACATAAAGACAATTTGAGAAAATTTCCTGAATTTTCATCACTTTCTTTAAAGAGGGAAACTGGGCTGCTGGGGGAGTAATGCGCACACACACACACACACACACACACACACACACACACACACACACACACGCTTTTATGAAAAGAAAAAAATGCTATTTTCTACTATCTGCCTGTGGTGCTTCAGGGGTGGCACCACGAGGCCCACCTCTATGTGAATGAGCCCCCTGGGCTGCACTGGGGACCTGGGGAGCTGTCTGGGGGCCTTCTCAAGACTTTCAACTCAGCACCTAATTACTTCAAGCAGGTTCCCCCTCCCCTGGAAGTGTCCTAGTGGTCCTCTTTCCCCACGTGGAAATGTACTCAAGGCTTAAATCACAATGCCGAGAACAGGTTTTATGATGTATGAAAGCAAGTATTTGAGCTGGATGACAATGATATCCCCTGACAGATAACTTGTAGGAGTACTGTAGCAGCCTGGCTCAAGGAGGCCATGTACAAACAGAGTGGGCATCAGCGATGCAGTGGTCTCTCCTGGAAGCAAACAAGGGTTAGGGGAGCTCTCTGTGGGCTCAAGGGTAAGACAGGGACACAGGAGGCTCAGGGAGACACACACTGCAGGAAACATTTGGCAGATGGAGATGATGAGATGATTTAATCTTTAAAAAGCATAAATAAAAACAGATAGGGAGAAAATGGAGAGTGAATACTTGAAGAAGGTAGAAGAGATGGCAGAGTGTGTGCACTTTTTTATTATTTTTATTTAGCTAGATATGTACTTTTCATTATTTTGTCCCCAGAAATTTATTGCATTTTTAAATCTTTTTATCATTTTACTGATTGCGCATGTTGTTGTGAAGCTGCTGTAGAAAGTTCTGCAAACTTCTGCACCAAGCACCTTCTGTAAGTGGTTACTCTCCATGAGTAGGGACACAAGACTATAAAGTGCTTGGATGACTTTTGTTTTGGGAACAGATTAATAAGAAATGTGCCTCGGGGTGTATCAAAAGAGCAGAGCCGAGCCGAGGAGACGCAGTAACCGCACACGTTTGTCCAACATCAAACTGTTGTGTTGCACCTGCCTGATGATATGAAGAAATGGAATGAATTTTAACTCTACTGTCTTTCATCGCCAAGTCTCCAAAAACCAAGTACTGTCTGAAAAAGAGCAGCTGTAAAACACAGCTCAATTCCCTCTGTGTAGAGGGCAGCTCCTCTCTTCCTCCTCCTCCTCAACATGAAGCAAGCAAACATGAGCAAATGGCACATTTGCACAATGTAAATGGATACAGAGATACTGACAGTTAAACTCAGCTGAGTTACACAATCTGCAAGCTCTAAGTTGTAGACACCTTAACATACACACACACACACACACACACACACACACACACAGGAATGTGGCAATACCTGGCAGATGCGGATGGCGCTGTCTAGCACGGTCTTGGTGTCCGTCCCATAGTCGGAGCACGGCAGACTGGAGCGGCTGAAGTGCGCCTGCAGTAGCAGGTGTGTCTTGGTGTGGGCACTATCATAGGAATGTGGGTTCACCTCCAGGGGGAGCCGCTTGGCCAGCTCGCTGTTCAGCTGGTCCTCGTTGTGTCGCACGGGCAGCTCTGCGTACTCCTCTGCGCTCTGTGAGAGAGACGGAGAAGAGGAGGGGCATCAAACTGTGGCCCAAGAGAGCAAGGGCCTGCTAGCCTTCACGGAGGAAAACCCCAGTGGTGTATATGGCTGCTACACTGCACAAAGGTACCATGGGGGGCGGCACTAAACAGAAGCACACAACACACACTGAACCACAGGTATAATCTTACTCCTTTTCACCACTTTGCTTCATTCATTTACATTTTTTCCCCCCAAAGTGACATACAGCTCAGAGCAAACAGAAGTGCATTTCACCAACAGAATGAGAGTTACAGATAGAAACATGGTTCTCAAAGCACAGTAAGTTTATCCAATACCTCCATTTTGCTCTGTGCACATGACAGGAGTAGCTGCATATGGAACCGAGTCTCATAGGAAATACAGAGGTCATTGTAACAGATGGTGGGATGCAAAATTATTCGGAAAAATGTATTCTGAGACCTTTCTTGATTATTCAAAGGGATTAAGCAGTTGTGAGGGACAGAGGAAGCTCATTCCACCAAATTGGAGCCAAAGCTGAGAGCCTAGTCTTTCGAATTTGGACCTCTTGTGAGTAGTCTCAACAAGCGGCAGCACTTCTGTAGAAAACATGCTACTAAAACCCTTTCTCACGGAGATCTACTTCTGCAATTCTCATATACGCCAGCTTGCAGGGCGATGCTAAGGGGTGGGTCTCTTCACAGTCAGGAGGAGGCTACAGAGTACTTCATTAGCAGCCACACCACAGTAATTAGGGTACAATGAGTAGCTGCAGGCTTCTGTGTTCACAAAAAGGGGAGAAGATTAGGGCCAGTGGGGTCACAAGTGCCCATTGTTCTCACAACATGGCAGCAATGGGGGGTGGGGATGGGGGCAGAACCTACACATGTAAAGTTTTGTATCCCTGTCAGTGCGATGAGGAGCAAGCAGCTGTTTGTGTTCCTGTGTGATCTGGTAGAGGTCCACCAGCAGGCTACAGACAAGGACGCTTGAAGCACTGAGTATGATCCCATGAAGTGACTCAAAAGGAATAGCGAGTTCTTCCCAAGATGAGACATCTAATAAATTTAAAATTCTTATATAAAAATTAACATGGACATTTATTTATTTGGCTGATATTTTTGTCCAAAGCAACTTGGAACGGTACTTAAAGTGCTTCGCTCATGTATATAGCTATTTTGATTCCGGGTAAGAACCTTACACAGAAATACTACAGTGGAGGCAAACTACAGGTGTGATTCAAACTGGGGTCCCTTGAATCAACAGCAAATGTTTTAATCAGTAAAACCTGTTGCTGAAATAAATACAATAGCTCAGTTTATACTTGGGATAAATTTCTAGAAGGTGGAGTGCTAACTGAAACAATGATAAATAGGGTCATTATAACATTGTATATTATCAGATGGGTGAAATTACAAATACACCTGTCCTCAGTATATACCCTCCCTAATTACACCCCCACCACAGAAGTCTGTTGTATTTTTTAAAGCAAACATTCTAAAACATTCTACATTCTAAAAAACCCATCATAATGTCCGATCTGTGAGCAGAGAAACGCTGAACAGCCTGCTGAGCAAGAGTGAGGGGGATCTGCTGTGGCTTTGTGTCCAAATGTCATTGCTAACTGTCTATTAGAAGTGAGAGTGATATTACAGTATATAGTTATATAGTCATTTTACACCATTTTAGTGATAGTTGGGGAAATTGGTTAGGATTTTTTGGGGGTTTGCAACAGATTATAACTTTTCCCAAGTCAAAATAAGGAGAAATAGGCACCCTATTTATGTTTCCCTGGTTTAAGTTTGGTTTTTAGAAATGGATTAGGAATGTAAATCAGGGGATAGGTATACAGTAGAAAAATAATGAACTTTTATTCAAAAATGTACTCATTGCAATCACCTAAATATTTGTTTCTTATCTTCGTAATTGTATTGTATGTGCATTGAACAGGGTAAGATGGGACTTTTCTTCCTCCTCAGCTGTGCAGGTTCCTCTGTGTGTTTTTCGTCACAATAACCGCAGTAAATGTGCCCACAGCAAGCTCCTCCTGCCAACCTGTTCCAGTCCCCAGGAGCATCATCATCCACTAAAACACACGAACTCACATATGTACACACACCGACACACATACACACCAGCGATGCTCAATTTTTGGACACATAATGTAAAGATTAAAAGACGCAAAAACACGTAAAGATTAAAAGAAAACATGCAAGGCACATGTAAAATCGGCGAAAACAGGGGCCAGAACATTGTCAAAGTCAGGTGCGAGAAGGAAACGTGAGAGCACGTGCCTGGAAGTTGTGTGTGACACTGCCAACAAAGAGAGTGCATGCTTAGGGGGAGGGAGCAATAAGCAGGGAATTACTGTACTGCCCGAAGAGCAGTAACACGAGTCGCAATATATGAAAGATCACAGAGTCATCATGTGTCGACTATCCCTTGCCTGGTCCTTAATTGTGACAGATCTGTGTTGACCTCAGAGGTGGATGTCACAGGTAGGGCTTGACCAGAGGAAGCACAGTGGCTCATGATGTTCTATTAGCATTGCTGGGACTAATGTGCAGACTGTCCATCTCATCAACACAGAGACCGGCAGAGAGGGAAAAGAGAAAGGTCATCCTGATCAGCACGAACATGTACTGTCCTGTCAGCACTGCAGTGACACATGTGTGGCCAACATGACCCCCCACAGATCTACTCGTATCTGTTCTTCCTTCCTCCTGTGGGTCTGGAGAGATGATTCAGTCTACAGTGTCTGCATACGCACATGTTCTCATCGGAATTGTACTGTTTGAATATCTTTCTAATACACAGCATTCCCTTATACGACAGGGTCCCATACAATGAAAAACTGTTACGTATCATGAAAATAAAAACCATATTTTTAGTAAAATTAGTGCATCATTCAGTACAAAGGCATTTTTGCCTTGATATGTGGCCATTTTATTTCTATAGCAAACATTTTATTTAGTGTCTACTATATCATTCACTGTGCAAAGCACATTAGATTCCTGCATATAAATACTCTAACATACATAGCCTGAAAAAAAAAACTGAAACAGCAGAATCAATACTAACTTTTCTAGCTAAACTGTATAAACACCCACCCATCCATGCACTGATTCATTTTCGTTAACTGGTTGCCCCGGGTTGCAGGGTTGCAGCAGTCCGGACCCTATCCCGAAATCTTTGGCCAGTTCAGGTGGCTCTACTATTTATACATTTTTTCAAAATAAAGAAAAAATAAAAAGTGCTCAGAAACTTTAATTGGTGCTGACAATTTGTCAAAGGTGTTTCTTTGTCAGCATGACAAGACAAACGGAGAAAGAATGAAAAGCATAAGGAAGGGCACCACGGAAAAAGAACATTAACTTAAGCCAGCTGTGACACTGCACGGACCCCTGAGGTGTGCATTTCAGGACTTAAATAAAAATTTACAAGTATTTCAGTTCACTTTGCTTTTGGTTAAAACGGCTGAAGGTGTCAGTGATGGTACAAAACTTACTAACACCATTTATGGTACCATTTTTGATAATCTGTATAATAACTGATCAAATTAAATGATGCTTATTGCAAATATTATAATGTATGTTGGAATTATTGTATCATTATTATATTTTACCATTTTAATTTATTTTAGACAAGCTGCCTCACAGGGTAATTTCACAGAAGGAATTAATCCCATTAGACAAGGGTAAAGTGTAGATATGACAGGACATACCAAAAAACAACAGCGATACGACTGCTACTACTGGATTTCTGACGTGTAAGTTAGAATTCGTACATAATCAATTCAACTATTCAGCATTACCACCAAAAAGCCAGAAGGTGGTGTAGTGGTTAAACTGTCATATTCAGCTTGAATAACCCAGATGCAAATCCCACCTTCTACTTTAGTATCCCTGATCGTGGTCTGATCTCCTACAGTAAAAAATCATTCAGCTACTTAAACAAGTCAGTATATGGAGCTTAGTGTACAAACTTCACAATCCAAGTCACTTTGGAGAAAACTGTGAGCTAAATGAATAAACAACAATGGTCTTGCAGCAGAGCTGCATTCTAACTGATCCTGGAGCAGTGAAACCATATGGTAAGGTTATTGCTGAAGCTGTGGCCATCAGCACATGGCGATGGTTTTCCTGTGCTGCACAGGAGGTTTAGCACAGACAAGAGGACAGGATGGTAAACCAATAGAGGAGCCTGCGAGACACCCTCCCCCTCTAGGGAGGACTCAAGTTACTACTCATACTTTCGCTCATATTCTCAGGCTGTTTTTCAGAAGATTTTCAGAAGAACGGGGTCATGCCGAGGTTTAGGCATGTCGCGTATGTGTATGAAAGGCAGATAAAGGCCAGACAAGGGACAGCGGGGAAACAGCACGATGGCAGCACCTGACTCCTCCAAATAAAAAAATCCTTTAACCACACTGGCGTACTAAGCCTGGTGTTATTCGGCCTTTTTTCCTTGCTAGAGATACCGTCATACACAGCAATTCCCCAAAGTCCTTAACCAACCTTGTTTCCTTCATTTCATGCACTCATAAATACATTACAAATTCAGTGCATTTAAAAGGAGCATAAGAGCTCAGATTACTGACTACAGGTGTTATGCTGTTCTCTTGGATGGTAATAAAGAAATTACTGTGGAAAAAAAGGCACTGTGGGATACAGAAGATTTATTAGAAGTCTTGCACTTGCTCACATGAAAAAATGATCTCAAGATCATCATCAATTTCTTCCCCTTCCCATATATGAGTTATTTATAGGTTCTTAAAAGATAAACAGATACCCTCAGCGGGAAATGGGACGCTTTAAGTCTGGCTTTATTTCACTGCTCTCCGGCGCTGATCAAATACCGAAGTGTGCATCTCTCCCTGCTGCTGATCTCAGCGATTATTCCACTGTGACATTCATAAAGGCTAAACGCTTCTTGAGAGGCGCAGCATCCTCCCAGAGCGGAGTCGTCCTTTACAATGGACGAGGAAGATTTGTTAGGGCGCAGCCGGCAGGCGAGGTGAGCTTTCGCCCCCGTTCAAAACGTCATTCGTCAGCGCAAACAACGGAGCAGATGTGTGAAGCGCTGGGAAAAACGTGTGTTTGTTACAGTGAGGGAAATAAACACTGAGCACAAGAGAGCAATGAATTGCTCACTGGAATGCGCATCACAACAGCCACACTGAAAAAATGACTAAACATAAAAGAAGGACATTTAGAGAACAGTTAGAACTTTGGCACTAGAAAAATGTTAAGAGCTGGTAACAGTAAAGTTTAAACAAATAAGAAAACAAAAGCCTGAAAACAAAGGAATAAAAAAAAATTGTGTGTGAAAGTCTGTTTATGACTGACAGCACCAAGAGGAATATATTTTTAAAAAGTGAAATTATTTAACATCTTCTTAAAAAAACACATCCTGCTATGCTTAAATTATGATTTTGTCCAATTTATTTATACTGAATGCATGTGCCAGCTTAAACAAATTACTTGGTAAGAAATTAAGATGAAAAAACTAAAGTTAAATGCAGAGGGTGAACTCTGGCACATAACTCAATTACCAGCTGCCTCACACTTGTCAGCTCTGTTTGGCTTATGGAAAAAGAGTAACAATAGAAATCAAAAACCAAAAGACAAATTAGCCTGTTGTCACAGTTGATTCATCATAGCTCTTCTATCAGCAGTGTTTTTCTCTTTTTAAACAAATCCAAGATGTGATATAATTAACTCAGACTATTTTGTCTTGATGTCTGCTTTCAACCTTTGCTCATCTTGAACTCTGGAATATTTAAGGGAGAAGTCTGATAAAAATTATACAAAAAAAACTACGCATCTACTGAATAAGAAATGTATCCAGGTTTGATCTGACACCCGTTTGTTTTTTCCCTACATCTAACAGTCAACTTTTCACTCAGTCAACCCCAGTGACGACGACGAGGACGACAACAACATGTTTTAAACGGATTTTTATTTTAGTAGGTAAGTGTATTTATGAGTATTTTTTACTAATATAACAGTATAACAGATTGTTCTATTGGGTTTATACTCTTATTTTAGTGCACAATTAAATGATTTTTCCACATTTCTTGTCACATCAGAGTAGAAGAATCTAAATTATATATAGCTTGTTGGTATGCACCTTATTTTTTTTTATTTATTTGTTTATTTATATGTAAACAAGTATATATAATATAATATATAATATATATTATATAATTTCCATGAACACTGGAAGATTAAGTCATGTTTCTGGATTTTCAGCGATAGTGTTATATGACTTTCACTTTGGTATCCACTAAACCATGAAGTCCACTGAGAATTCTGTGACACTACTGTTGTGGACTGTTTTTACACACCTGTATCAAGGTTTTCCACATACCCGAATGGCTTTGCTGGGACCCCGGGGGGGTGACGATTTGGCATTTTTTGGTATTGTCCTAAAGCTGTAACACAATCCAGCTAATGAGAATGCTACCCCTCCTCTTTCCCAGCCAGAGATGTGTCTGTGGTGCCTTAAACATTTCAGCAAGAATCTGCTGGGTTACCGTGGTCCTTTAACAATTTGAGACAGATGTGGTGTCACTGGTGAACAATCGGAGTGTGAAAGTGCTCTGCATGCTAATTGGTCTGCGGCTGCAACTGACCCAGCGGAAGACAATGGCTGAGGTGCCCAGGGAGCGAGCGTGGCGGTAGGTCTCCCTAATGATGCACAAGCACACGGGTGCTAATTTGTCAAGTGTGTATGTGTGCACGCTTGTATTTCTCATATATGGGGGGGCTGAAAAAAACAGATATGGAAAACTAATAAGTATACATACACACAGCCATATTAAAACTACATAACAAAAAGGATTTTAGTATGGTGTGCCTTCATCACATCTGGTGCTACAATACATAATGAATTCATAATGCACAAACATTTTAAGTCCCCCACCTCTTACAGCAGAGACCACACAGCACAGTACACAGCAGCAGGTGGTGTAGTGGACGGCATCGCCACCTTTGCGCTCAAAGGACCCAGGTTCAGATTCCACCTCCTGCTTCAGTACCCTTGATCAAGATATTTACCCTGAATTGCTGCAGTAATAATTACTCAGCTATATAAATGGGTAAATCACTGCAGGTAGTGCAACATTGTGTCACATGGGGAAAAGCATCTGCTAAAACAGGTAAATTGTAAATTCTTGATGTGTTTGCTGCCACAACACTGGCATTTTCTGTTTCAAAATAAATCTCTATTACTTAGTAGGGGATGGAAAAAGACACTGGTCCTTCCTGCAGTACGATTAAATTTATCAACATATTCTGTACAAATAAAATATAGACTTATATATGGCTGGTTTATTTATTTCTAAAGATTTATTCATACATATTTTCAATTAAATTAATTACTTCATTTACAGCCTGTGGTGTCTATGAGGGGGAAAAAAAAACATTTAATTGACACATTAAAAAATAATAAAAACTAACAGCAGATGTTCTCTGAACTGAGTCTCTGTCTGATCCATGATACAAAGGCACCCCACTTGAGTGTGTCATGCCACAACTGACTGTGACAAACATAGCAGATCCTAATGCAGTGAAATGTTAAAACAATGAAATGTGTAAAACTACACTACAATGAGGGATAATTTAGAAAATGTGAAAACTAATTTTGAAACGAACTGTGGTGTTAAGCTTTTATAGTCATAGTCCAGAAGGCAGTTACAATGGTCGACAATATGCGTGCAAACTTACTGTGAGTATGGTCAGCAGGTGTGGGACGGAGCACTCGGCCTTCAGCATCTCCTTGAACATACGGATTGTCTGGTGTTTCAGGTAGTAGTAGGACGAGATGCGACCATAAGTAAGTGGTTCAATTGTGCGGTTGTCCTGTAAAAAAGAAGAGGTTCGTACATTGCAAATATTACTGTTACCTGTAAAATATTACTGTTATTACTGTAAAAAAGCTGCAGTCAAAGCTGCAAGACAGCGCAGCATATCATCTAAAAGCAGGACAGGCAATATGTCTGTTGCGTTCATCTTCCAAACAACAAAGGAAGTTCAATGCAAAACTTGAACTGAAATTGCCCTGAGAAAATCTAGATGAATGGCCCCCAAGGATGGGTCCAAAATTGAAAGCCAGTTCTTGATTTTTCTTATTTTGGTAAAATGAGCTGCCTCTCTTCTGCAGAACTGCTGAATCTCTGCACATATCTCTTCCCAACCTATTTCGCTCTTGATCTCCTACATGAATGAGTCAGAGATTTCTAAGATCTGCTAAGATTATGCACATATACCTCACTCAGCTGACTAATATACTTTTGTAATGGTTTTAATCAATGTGATGTTAAAATATGAAATACTCATGCTTTGGTAGAGGATATCATTTATATTTTATGTCTGTCAAAAAATACTAATGTGATAATCTAATTGTGTAAAATTTGTTGACAGCAGTATAAAACAAGCACGCTGTGGTTTGATGATCCTGAAACTGTAATACAAAGTTCTTTATCTGTTGAAATTTAATTAACTTTTGTTTACTCCTAGTCGTACGCTATTTTGGAGAAAAGACTTTGCCAAATGAATCAACGCAAATGTCGATACCATTTCTTTCCCAGTGAATGCGGATGTCTTCCCAGTGAAAGCTTTAGTCTATCATGCACAGTACAGCGTGAGACATACTTTCCACAAGGGAAACTGGCACTCTGTGGCGGTACACACGGGCACGTGGTAGGAGTAATGGGCTGCTCAGGTGCCCTGCCACCTGCGTGGAGCAGCTTTCTCTCAGCTACCCTACAAAATCTGTTTTCCAGGGAATCCCACTATACAGAAGAAGAGTGCTTCACTTGTGTTTCATGTCTGGGCATCATCATTGTGGGACCTGGAGAGTCATTCCACTTGTTCTCAGTGTGTGCTTGCCTTCAGAATGAGGAAGAATGAATCTTTCCTGAAAGGACAGCAGAGACAGAAACGAAAAATAACTAAAATAAACAGACGACAGACACACAGGAACACACACCTCCTGTATCTGTATACAGTAGGAGCACTCCAGGTCTCTCAGGCTTCTTTCCACCAAGTTGGACAAAAACTTGTTCATGCTCTCGTGGCTGACATCCTCCAGGTTGTAGTAGCTGAGAAAATAATGATAAAACATGACGTTTGAAAAGCGATTCGTAACAACACACCGTGCTCTGCACGCACAGACAACACGGTCATTTCCAGATCATGTCAAAGGGGGCCACGACACACTGGTGGGTGGTTTAATTCTGCGTGACATCTAATGGTAACAGTTTAACAGTCCTCCCTCTTGGTCATTAGGAAACTGACTGGGAATACATTTAAAAAGCAACCGGGCAATAACTCATGGTAGTAAAACACAATCCGGAAAAGTTCCGGAACATGTAAAATAAGCACGTTTTACACTATATTGACTTAAAAATAAACTGTGAAGCACACAGTTTCACGCCTCATTAGTTTTATTCCCTAACTAATGATGCTGCTATTGAGCCAGGACCACCCCCAAGGGGGACGGCCAACAGTATAGGGTGACTGCAGTGTCTAGATGGGCTGCTGCAAGGAAGCAGACTGGTAAGCAGTGGGAGGTTCCAAGTCGTGGGACCCATGAGATTAAACTTTCAATAGTGATACCTGGATGTCTTAAAGTAATATCATAACACCTATGAATGCAATGTAGAAACCCAGTGCTGGAAATTGTGAGGTTTTCTTAAGGTGTGTTACAGCTATTCTTATTTTTCTGAGAATCATGTTTTCTGTTACAATAACAAGAACAGATGTGGTAAAAACAGAAAGGAAATAATGATGCGAGACATGTGGCCGGCCACATCAAATAACTGTCAGCTGTTTCTGACTTTCACCAGAAAGTTGAGGTAAGAACATGATTTCTCAGCAGGGGGAGTGATTGATGATTCAATCAAAGCAGCATGAACCCCAACTCCATGCACACATGTTCACCATCCAGGAGGCTCAGAGTTGCACATTTTTTTCCCCCACAACGTTTGCTCACCGCGGGTCCTTTCACCTTTATCGGCTCCCGCGGCACGGCTGTACAGTACTGCTCCACTGACCAGCTAACTGTTCCCTGTCTACCAGAGCAAAGCAGCTGCTGTAACAGTGAAAGTGAACCGGTGTGGTTAAGGGCCCTTATTTGGGACCCACACCCATTATAGGTCACGTCACATGGAAGCACCCAGAGGGAATCTTAACGTTATCACCAAATTGTTCCCAGACTGCAGTGGGTATTAGCTGAGCAGCCACAGTACAACAAAAATGGCTTCCATGCCCAGGGTGCAGGGGTAAAAGTTACCACATGAGGAGCGGGGATTTGAGAGGCCTGCGCTCGTTGTTAACTCCTAACAATAGAGGTCGTGTGTGTGTGTGTGTGTGAGAGACAGCGTGTTTGAATGTCAAGGAAACAGGAAATGATTTACAAAATACGCTAGTTAAATCAAAATTATTATAATTATTTTGTTCCAAAGTGACTTACAATTACCTGTTCATACAGCTGGATATTTTACTGGACCTAATCAGGTTAAGTATGTTACTCAAGGTTACTACAACAGACCTCTCCTGGGACTTGAACCTGCAACCTCTGGGTTAAAACTTTGTTATAAGACCAACTCTTTAATCATTATACCACCAGCTGTGCTGAAGATATTTTTTGGCAAAACACAGTGATACTGAATCCCAAAATTTAGAGATACTGGCAAGGATTTTCACCATTTGTGAGAGCAGATTTGATAATGTACATGAGCTGATGATAAGTAAACAGTCATGTTTGGGCTGCTCTTTATGTTTACATTTATCTGAGTTATCTTTGAGTTAATGTTCTGGTCTGTATGCTACTGTTTTTTCAACCAGTGAAACACGTAACGTTTTATTTTGAATAAAAACACGACTCACTCAATGAAGCTGTGTATCCAACTGAATGTACGCGGCACATTCCAGTTTCTAATCGATCTACAGGGAGCTGCAAATACAAGCATGGCCTGGTGTACTCATTCAGCGCACTGCAATGCTACCGGTACAATACCGAATACGAGTGAGTCGTACTCTGGTGTGAGTTATCTGTTGATGTTTTTGGCAAGTATGTGCATTTTGACAGCTGAATTCCTTTTTCCTTTATCTATCAGTTGATGAAATGTACTTTTCTTTAATCTGAAGTGCACGCTGCTTTGGACAAAAGCATCTGCTAAAGGAATACATATAAATTTGCTGTAAGTGCCATCAACGTGACAGCTCCAAGGGTTAGAGGCAACAGCGAGGTTTTTCAGATGGGAAAACAGCAGATCCATTCATCTATAGTTCTCCCTCACAGCAGATTGCAAAAAACTGGCTGGCAAACAGCTCCCCCCTCTGGTGAGCCAGGATGCTTCATGCACACACCTGTGCTGTCTGAGTCTCCTTGCAGCAGTATTCATGACATTTTGTAAATAAGAAAGCACAATAAATAACCCCGACCCTGCAGGATGTTGTCAAACTCAAAGCAGCAGTTACTATTTGCAGTCACTATCTGGGGGGAGCTTTGTAGTACAATTTGAATAGGTCTTTGCAAGAAAATAAATATTAAATGTTTCTCAACAAAGTCTGCAATGGCTAAAAGTTTGTTGCTGAAAATTTAGTAATTTGAGGTACCACTGTACATGCTGCCATTTCTTAACTGCTTAACTGTGTCACCTGTCACGGGACTTCAAAGGACAGGTCATGCCAAACCATGACGTGATTAACAGACAAGTACATTCATTGACAGCATTTGTGGCTCCTAACCCTGATGGTAACTCTGAGAAGACTATATCTAGCAATAGCTACAAACAGGGGGCATTCAGCAAAGCAGGGCAGGTGATCTGAGACCAGCCATGTTGGAAAGCATCTGAGGAATCTACAAAATGTAGGAGGTGCAGGCATGCATTTAGGAATGACGTGTACATTTACACATGTAATAGACACATGTGAACACTCATGCTTGTACACTCTAAAGCACCACTAGCTCAGCACTTGAAGGGAGAAGTCTTCCCATTTGGGCTGTGTCAAAAGAAAACAGTTGGTCTTGACAATAAGAATTTAGCCTTTCAAACCATAGAAACAGTTACACTCCATACATCATTATTCTAATGTCAGCAAAGGCAGTTTGTGACAGTTGGATAAATCCAGCTGTCCTCATTAATCCAGATTTATATATACTGCTGCACGGCTCAGCCCACTACCTTCTACCAATGAACTTCCTGGGTTGTCCGCGTAACAGTGGATGTCCTTCTGCTACACCTCCTCCCACATTTAAACCAGTAGAGTGGTATTATGGGTACAAATAGACTTGTCACAGTGCTAATTTATAGGGCCTGTGGTAGCAGAGCCTCATCACCACAACTGAATATTTACAAGGCAGTTAACAGGTGGCGAGCTGTTTAATGGTAGCAATCAGTCCACGGCTGGTGGGGTTTGGGAGGAGGCAAGCGTGACCTGACCTGCAGTGTGGTGCTGCCGGAACACCGCTATTAACGCATTCTCCAGAGGAACAGCCCAGCTGGATGCAGACCAGGGTAGACATTGGGGCGAAAAGCAGCATCACTTTGTCTATCAGCACCTACTGCCACACCCCTGCTCCCAAGCATCACTCATACAGCTGGCAGTGATGGATGCTGAAAGAAAGCTAAAACAGGCTCATTTGGCTTAATTCGACATTGATGTTCCCACTAGGAGCCCTGCAAATGAACAAGTCCTATTGCCATCCTTCAACCTGTCTGCATGGCCCATCACAAACTCAGCTATAAACATATCACGAAAAATAACAGGTTTAACAGGGAGGACAAACAAATTCTTGCTGAATTCAATACCAGTTGCAGGGTTATTTTCATCCAGTGGCAGAACTGATGGCTTCTTTTAGGATCTAATAAATGGCTATTATCAATGAAAATGTTACTGCCTTGATGTGATGGGTGTTCTGGGAAAAGGAGCTGCTGGGCAAGCAGTGCAGCATGGCCGTTTCTATGAGGCAGCAACAGGGTCAAGGGGACCAAGGACTTCAGAGCTGTGACACATTCATCCAAGGGAGCTATGGTCGCGCTTTCCCCGACCTGCCCTCTGGAGCGATGGAGGTAAATGTGCTCTGACAGCCGTGAACATGCCAGCGTGCCGGAATGCTCCTCCAGCAGAAGCAGATGTCTACACTTCCCCTGCGACCCTTGACCTCTGGGCCAGGAAAATGACATCATTGCAGAGGTTCATGTCAGACCAGCAGAGATTAAGTGGAGAGTGTTTGAAGGTGGAGGTAAGCTGTACAAGGGAAGGAGTGAAGTACTTCCACACAACAAAACAATAAAAGTAGTGGAGTGGTGCCAGTTAAAGATGATTCACTCTGCACCAGATACAAACATTCACAGATAAAACCCAATCTGGCCTGAAATCACAGAAATATCATAGCTGAGGTACATAAAAGACAGACTGGACACAAACTGTAAAAAATGAATTATTTCATAGCAGGAACTCCAAAACCTCAGTTTAAAAAAAAGTGCAAAGGGAAATTTTTGGAACTCAAAATTGAAGGTAAATCTGTTTCACGTACTTAATTCATTGCTGAAAATGCTGCGCAAATCGAAATTCTGTATACCGGGATGCTATTTTACATACTTTTAAATGGGAAAAATAATAATGCATGCCTCATCTCATCCAAAAAAACCCAAACCAACTTCCCCAAATGTCACTAAAAATCTATACAACACCTCGTGGCATGAACAGCACTGCACCATGCAGCACAGTACACACAAAGGGATTGCATCTCGCAGCGCAGTACACACAGTAGACCACACCTTACAGTGCAATACACACACAGTAGATCATCCCACGCAGTGCAGCACAGCACACACACTAGGGACTGGCTGGTGCTGCTCAGCACACACACAGTGCATCGCGGAGCACGTGGGATTGCACCCCTTTATTGATGAGATTAAAATGGAAACACTCCACAAACATATACAAACAGTGAACACATAACATGAAAGCATTTCCTTTCCAGGCTTCTGTACTGAACAGTATGTCACAAGGCACTGTGGTACAGGAACAAGCTGCTTGTGAACCGTGTGATCTTTGAATTTTTTTTCCCTTGCAGAAGAACTTTTAGTGCTGCATTATGGCTCTGCCTTATAGAGGGGCATCCATGTGTGCTGCACATCCCAGGGTTTATCTCTATTGCATCATGGGGTAGTAAACAAGCAGCAAAGATCAGTGAAAAAAGCAACTGTTTCTATTTCATACCTGAGACCAAGGGACCAAGTGCTGGCCAGATACAAATACAGCAGTCAAAGTGTCTTGATAGTTATGAAAAGGCTGCATCAGTCAACAACAGACAATATAACCCATCTGATGTGTGTTTAGAGTTGTACCATTTTCTGATTAATTATATTTTTACCTTCAGAACTACTCCGAGTAGTGGATGCAAGATGGGATATAACTTTATTAAATTCATATGTACAACAGCTGCATGTAAGCTGAAGAGCTGGTGAAAGTTTAATAGTCCGCATTTATTAGGTAACATAATAAGCAACGCTGGACTATGATAAAACTGCTGAAAAGTAAGTCAAATACATTACCTCGAATAATTAAAAGACAGGGAAATGTGATCTATAGTGGCTCTGGTTATGGTCTACAAGACGGTCAAAGGATCTGCACCCTAATATCTACAAAACGTAATTCAGCCCTACATGCCAGTAAGATCTCTGCACTCCTCCAGCTGTCTCCTCTTGCTAATCAGCCAACAGGAATCCAAAATCTGAAGAACCCGATGTAGTGGAATGAACTTCCACTGTCCCTCAGAAACGCCAAACCTTTTCCAGCATCCAAGATGATCTCAAAACAAATCTCTTTTTAACCCACTTCCTTCCAGAGCTGAGTCTCTCACCACCTACCTTTCATCTGCCTAGTTTTCTTACTTGTACAGGTAGGTACAGGATTATGTCAAGAGCTCTATTGAAAAACCTGGGTTTCAGCAATAGTATGTATGTCTATTGTGGGATGCATTTCTGTTTAATCTGAACTGTATTTCACTGCCAAGAAAGGTGTTGCCAAAATGCTTAAACATTAACAAAAATGTAAACGTACATTAGTCGGTAAATAAAGGAACTGCCACAAAAAAAAAACAGAATTCCTTTTTTTAAAAAACCCTGGAAAAAGAGCAGCATTGCAACCACCTGCAGCAGACAAGAGTGAGGTGCACACAAAAGTTATGTAACAACCTACTGCATTCCCCAGTCCAGTCATTCACAGTTTCATACGTAGTTTTACTAAAGACTTAACAATCCGATTTGAAGGTCTTGTTGAGGCTCATGACCTACCTTGGATTCATGATCAAACGACGGAAGAAGTATGTCCAGGTGATGTAGTCCATGGCATCCTGCTTGGAGGTAATAGTCCCTGAAGCTATTTCAGCATTCAAGTGGTCTGAGAGGACACCCAGAAGACTGGTAGAAATGAACACAATACAGCCTCTTTAGTCCGTATCCTCTAACCACTGTAAATATGAACATAGCAACAGCAGACAATGCTCAAAGGAAAAAGACAGTGTTCCAGCTTACCTGGATTCCACAGGGAAGGGTTCATAGAGAAACTTCTTGTAGAAGTCCTTCTTGATGTCATGAACGAGGATGACAGCTTTGCCTTGGTCATCAAACTGTGGTCGCCCTGCTCGGCCCATCATCTGAAGGACATCTGAGACAAAGAAAAGACTGAGGCTGAATCAAAACAGCCAACTAGAATGAACCATGATTGCCAATGAGCATCAATGGCTTTAATGAGCTGAGGAGGTGCACCTGTGATTGGGTAGTCCACGTAGCGCCGAGTCTTCCCATCATAGTACTCTGTCCCCTTCACAATTACAAGGTGGGCAGGGAAATTCACGCCCCAGGCCAGTGTGCTCGTGGCAATCAGCACCTGAGGGGAAGAACAGATGTATGACCACCAATGCTAAGTCATGTTAGACTGGCATGATAACATGTAGATCCACCTGCCTACAGAGACACTGCAGTCCCATGCGGAGAAACACATACACCACTAATTACATGTCATCTAGCTGCGTGATTCTCAACGTTTTCTGTACTGTGGACAGGAGCGTATGTTTACATTCTGGTCCAGACTGGTTTATGAAAGGGAACTGCTGAAACTAACTTGATGAATGCAAAACTCAATCAGTCACGCAGCAACACTAGACTGAATGTAGGCAACATTATTTATCACTAAACATGTTTTACATTCTATAATTCAAATAAACAAACAGCTTCAATTCATCTATTCTACTCGCAGAAATATTTTGGCTATTAATTCATACATTCATTTATTAAGCGGTGTGCAACCTGACAAACCAACGTTCACAACCTGGTGTAGATCCGCGGCTCAGTTGTCGAGAAGCTCTGATCTATCTACTGAAAAATGTGCAGGGCACCTGTATCTTGCAGTTGACAAAGAGTTCCTCCACGGTCTTCCTGTCCCTCTCGTGCAGTCCAGCATGATGCATGCCAATGCCAAAGGCGAGCGTCAGCTTCAGATTGGACTCCCGCACAGTGGCGATAATGTCTGTCATCTGAGAGGACACGCACACAGACACAGGGTGGCTCATGAGCAGGACAACAGCCAGAACCTTACTGGGCAACTGTGGCTGAAAGCCAAGGGGCTTTAAGGCCTAAAATCTTAGCAAGTGTCACCCTTCTCTGCAGCTGTCATGGTGACAAGGGTCTCTGTCTGTGGGAGTACATGGCCACTAAGTTGCTGCAAAGTATGCAATAAAAAAAATGTATGAAATTAAAGTAGACAGCCCTATACACACTCACACCACAGATGCACAATGAAAAAACTACTAAAATGACTGAAGAAATTATGTACCCTTTTTCCTCCATGCCACAAGCTTATTGTTCAGTGTGTACAATGGCAATGTGACCTTTATGCCACTTATTTTACTTCCATACACATCCTGCTTGCAATTTTTATTAAAAGTAGGCACCATTTTATTTTCTATACAATGTTTAAATTACTTTCAATACTTTTAAACTATACTATGATTATTGATACTAAATATAATTTATAGTAAAACGTTCTCCAGAGCACCTCAATGTCAAGCTTCTTACTGTATTTTCTGGACTATAAACCATGACGACTTTTCTCTTATCATGTAGGCTGGCGTCACTTTTACCCCGATACAATGCATATAATAAAAAGTCTACACAGAAAATAAAGGATAATAAAAATAATAAATACATGAAAAACTACCACAGGTGGTCCTCAATTTGCAATGTACTTAACACATAACTGACTCATACTTATGACGGTCAACATAAATAAATAAATAAACAGTAATAATAGTTTAAAAAAAAGAAAAAAGCAAAAATTGTCCCAAAAAAAATAGAATTATGGTAAGCAAATGAGCATCTTACAGCTAATTACACTGTATCCATAAACATCTTGTAATGTGCAATATGCAGCATCTGTATAAGCAAAATGCTGTAGGGTAAAGATAGCATCTGCCAACAGCTATACAAAAACACATACAGTACAACAACGACTGAGCTTGTATATCTTATATGGTAGCCGAAAAATGTTACAGCACTGTTATGAAAATGCATTCAAACATTGCACACATGTATCTTAACAGTATGCATGTGTGACATTATGGCATAACGGGGGGGGGGGGGGGGGGGGGGGGA
>UFQX01000487.1:32529-226192 GCA_900497675.1 Arapaima gigas | reverse complement strand
GGGGGGGGGGGGGGGGGGGGGGGGGGGGGGGGGGGGGGGGGGGGGGGGGGGTGAACGTTGTAGGAGACTGTGGCGTACATGCCACCCCACCCATGTACAGTCAGCAACTAACTTCTTGCAGCTATTCCATCACAGCCCTTCCCCTCTCCTTTTTGCCTTTTGCAACTAAAAGTTTGTAAAACCCACAGCATTTGTTGTTCTAACTGTTATGTCACACAGAGACGCAATGGGTTAATTCAGCACACCTCTTCCCTTGAAGTCATGCCAAAAACTTCCCACAACCGAAACCTTAACCCCCATAACGCCACATCCTACTCTGCACCAGTCGCCCCACTGACCAATGACTGGCCATCAATGAGCTCAGTGGGCTTACCAATGGAACAGCTGCAAGAGACCACGTCGCTTGTGTTTGCTACACCTCACTGTCATATGGCATAGAATACTGATGTGTTTAAAATAATGTTTTGAACAAACTACTTTTTAAAAAGAAACTTTGGGCAAGAATGCAGTACTGAATTATTTAATAATTGTATGGATAATATACTATACTGTGCCCAGAAATAAAACAAAATAGGTCAAAAATGAACAAACGCTTGAAAAGAAGCTACCAAATGGTGGACTACACACTTTGAAAAAATTACTATGTCACGAGTGTGATCCAACTTTTGACCCTTACCCAGTCATACGGTGACGACTATCTGTACCAAACAAAAGTAACCCATCTAAGGGTATGCTGCACGATCCATTTTAATTAGTCTACAGGAACTGGCTACGAATATAAATGCATGGGTGGCTTGACATTCCCATTCGAGGCATTACGGTTCTTAATAAAATACAAAGTTTTTATTTTATATGTACATTTTTAGGGTATGTGACTTATAGGTATAGTCTGGAAAAACTTCCAGTCCAGAAAATACAGCATATTTATTTACTCACTTATACAACTGGATAATGTATAGAGAAGCAATTTAGGGTACGTTCTATGCTCAGAGGAGTAGAGAAGGTGGGATTCTAATGTGGGTTCTTGCAGAAATAAACTATAATCATATACTTATCTCAATTACAACATGTAAACAGCTTTAATAGCAAATACCCCTACAGTAGGGTAAATAAAGCCTTAATCTGATGATTACATACAGACAATCTTGAGTTACCTATTTTTAGTTGTGCTACACATAACCTCTTACAACATAGAGTCACACTGGCTATGTTGCTGGGAACATAATTTCTTCACATTATAAATATAGAGGAGACAAACTGGCAAAATTACTCTCCTCACACACCCTGTCGTTCCCGAATAGACTCTGCACCACTGCAACCTTGTATTCAACCAACAGTTTTTGATAACAAATGAATGGAAATACAACATTAAACGAAAAGCAAGAAATGATCATTTTTGCAATAACAATGAGAAAACAAGTGGGTTATCATCTACAGGTATAGAAATATTGTTTACTTTGGTAACAATGATATTTAAAGGACATACTTATAATGCAGAAACCAGTTATTTTTCCGATAAGAAATAGTGGTAATTTGACCTCCTTATAACAAGGACTCTTGTAATGGGTGATTTTACACAGCAAATTAACCTCATTATGCCACGAGAGGATGTATTTAGAAGATTTGGCTACATCAATTAAAATTTATAAAGAAACATTTTTAAAGCAGACTGACAAGTTTATTTATTACAGTTCTTACAATATTTTTACTATCATAGTTTGGCACACTTCTTCCTAACTAACCCAACCATGAATTTAGGTCTTTCCTTCAAAAAAGTATGGGTTCCCATTTGAAGGGGTTTCATACATCATACAGAGATGCCTGATGAAAACAGCATATACAACTATTGGATGCTGAAGCTGAAGTATCCAACACCCAGGGCACGGTGCTCCCGTCTGTGTGTCAGGGAAATGGGGTACGGTGCAGGGGGGTGAGGACAGAGAGAAAGTGTAGGTGCAGCAGAGCAGGCTGAGAGGGGAGGATGGATTTGGGGACCCCTGCAGGGAAGAAGGCAGTGTGCGCCAGGCGCCTGTCATTTAAACAGCAGGGACTCCAAGTTCACACAGCATGGTGCTGGGAGGCTGCAGGCCTGAGGCATAAATCACTAGAACACACACAGGCAGGGGCTGGGATGAGGAAAAAGCTATAAACCAGGCACTGTTTGGACTGTCCTACCACAACTTTGTATACATAAGCAGCTCACACTCGTTGTAGCTCTAAAAACTGTTTACATCTGTGAAAAATATATACATACAGTTTACACCTGTTACCGGTACACAGACACGGTCAATTTACAGGTCTTCTGACAGTTTAGTCAATTTACACTTGTTTAAAAACAGGTGTTATACATTTACAAACACTATTACACCTGGGATACCTATTCTGTCACTGGAATTTGCTCCTCTTTCTGTTGTGTAAACAGGAAATAGGCCCTTTTTCTGCTGCAGTGTCTCCTGCACCTGCTCCAGCTCTACACCGCATACAGAGTATACAGTGTTACAGCCAGTAGATGCAGGGATGTGAATCTTAAACCACTGATTTACACCAAACTATGAAAACACTGACAAGAATCTTGGTGGTGAATTGCACAAGCTGCGGAGAGCATAATTCTGGCTGAGAGGAGGAGCAGAAAGATCACAAAGGACATGGGACAGCAGTTCCACAAAATATTCGTGTCATGCAGGCAGGCTGCCCATATAAACATGGTGCGCTACACTTTTTAAAATGCAGAGTGGAAACTTCTAAAACCAATTCCAGAAAAGTACAGACAGACTCAGAAAGTACAAACAGCAGGAAAGTCTCCGGCTGTATTAAATACACTTATCCCCGGCATACATCCTCTCTTTTTTAATATAAAAACTTCCGAGCTCCCCATATAACTGAATGCCTAATGTGTTTTCCGGCTGAACTTTGTAATTAAAAACTCCCCATCTACGTCCCTAAAACACGCCACAACGTCTGAACCAAGCAGAGAAATTTTAAATAGCCCGCCATGTGACTCGGAGGGGCGGGGTTGCTGCAGGTTTGTGTCTAGTCAGCTGTGCCAAGTGGGTGTTTTTTTACAATAATCACAATAAATGTGTGTCCACAGCAAGCCAACTTGTCCCAGTCCTATGAGTATCGTTCCAATCCAGCAAACTACACACACAACCCTAAACGTATAAACACAGTTCACTGCATCACCAGTGGTGCGACAGCTGCACAACGGGATTACCATAGCAGGTAATAAGGAGAGAATACATGAAAAGATTATAATAAAATGGTGTTCAATTGTCAGAAAACTTTGAATAAAAAGTGTGTGATGTGTATGCAAAATGCGTGAAAGAAAGGTGCCCAAATGCGCTGCCAGTCATACCAGAGGGAAACATGGCAGTGCAGAGCATGAGCCTGAGTCGTAGGTTTTGTTCTCTGTCCCGAGACACTGGCTTAGAACCCCTTCACTTGTTGAATATGTTACCACCTCCACCACCCTCCTCCACTCTTTACTACTGCATGTATCAAGTTTTCTCTTCATTTGGTGGCTCTAAACAGTATGAAATTTTATAATTTATTTTCTTTATATTTATTATTTATTATTATTTTAATCTGTTGTCTGCTTTTCATTTTACACCGTTTTAGACACGTTCGAAGACATTGGGGTTTTTTAATGGGGGGGGGTGGAAACACATTATAATTCATCTCATTTAAAATAATATGAAATAAGTTTTTCAGAAATTGATTAGGAAGTAAACAGGGGGATAGGTGTTTAGTAAAAAAAAAAAGTAAGAAGGGCTGGAAAAAAATCCAGTGATTCAGTGATGTTGTCCTATAGAGATAAATCCAATGTGTGTATTTAAAAGATCTGCCCTTATAAAAGATGATAATAGATGTTTTATAGGCCTGTCTGCATATCACAGCATTCACAAGTCATGAAGGAAATACACACTGCTGACAAGAAAAGAGACAACTTATGGCTCGTAAACATGTCTCGCTCAAAGAAAAGCCACACAGCATTTAAAATATGTAGAAGAAAATCTAAGTCTAAACAGGAATGCTGACTACCCCTGGAAAAGTGCACATCTGATTCAGGGTGACAAAAAAACCCATAATAAAACAATATTTCACAGAACAATTCACAAATGATGGAATCAATTAGCTGCAAATGAAGAAATATGAAAAAAGCACAAGAGTTCCCAGAAGATTCTGCAGCCAAGCAATCTATACTGTCGAGCAGATTACAAGCTGTCCTTTACAATTACACTGGACTTGTGCTGGCGGGGGCTGGCAGGAGGACGGCTGAGCCCTGGCAAAGACAGCTTTGACAAAACACCAAAACGGAGCCGACTTAAGAGATGGAATGTCAAGTATATTTAACATTGCCAAAATACTGTGCTTTCACGACAGTGCAGTCTTGCTTTAACAGAGTAAATTTCTGCTTTGACAGGGGTAACCACAGCAACTTGATGGACAAGATATGGTCAGGGTGATAAGTCCCAGACAAGAAGAACATCAGCTTACAGACCGGAGTGACAGACTGCACTAGGTGGCAGATGCATCAAGTGGCACCAACCTCTCTGACTCTCACATCAAACTGCTCTAACAAACAACAAAACAACATATCTTGTTCTTTGGAACATATATGGTAACTGACTCCAGGGTCATACATTGGGCAATACTTGGCATTACTATGGTGAATTCTGGGAGAATTCTTTGATCATAGAGAAATGGTACTTTTTGGGGCAAGAGGTATGGCACCATGTTCTGTACATATCTGGAACCTTCTCAATGGAGCGTTGTCAAAAAGTGTCCTTCAGAAATTACACCAAAACAATGTGCACACATCTTGAAGCAATCCAGCTGTTCAGAGGAACGTAATAGAAAGTGACACTGGCTTTTCCTGGAGATGCTATTCCAGCTCCTTCTGCAATTGTGGTAAAGACCAATGATTAGGAAGGACTAGAGTACTGACTCTGATTGGGTGTGATGAGGGAGATGAAGGGGACAATGATGCCAGGCTGCTCAAGTTGCTAGTTTACAATTGTGAGACTAAACCAGCTGGTCTGTTGCTAAACCAGATCAGTTATGTCCACCTGCATTCGTTTTCACACTCCCTGCATGTCTGAGAATAAGTGTTCAATCCGACTGCTGCTTTGCACTCATGCACTTGGATGTGTTGGGCTCCAGTGTGCCAAACCCATGCAGAGCGAGCGACTCCCTCACCTCCCGTTCATCCTGGTGCAGCCACTGCTTGGGGTCGTCCTCGGTGGCGAGGAAGGCGATCAGGTCCAGTGCTGTGAGACGGGTCTGTCGCCGTGATGACACAAAGATCAGCACAGGCTTGGCAGGAGAGTGGCTACGGATTGCTGCATGAGAGAGAGTGGCCGGGATCAGCTTTGCTCCACATTCAGGTGTGTTCAGACCCATTAGCATGACCACAGCCTTGTCCTGTGGCCTTCAGACACCATCTTTAGCATGTAAGGTGTACTGCACACCAGAATATGAACCACGTAACAGCCACTAGTGGAGAGACTCACCTTTATCCACACTTCAGTACACAAACACACACAAACTGGGAAACATGGCTAATTTTTTGACACCATATCCGCTTAGAGCACACTGCACCTTGACCATTACTGGTCATGTATTCCACATTGTGTAAATCTGTTTTTTTGGAATTGTAAATCAGCAAACCCCTCATTACTGATATAATGTGTTTCTCAAGCCTTTTGCATGTCTATGATGAGCCGACACGTGTTGGGGTCCCAGCATGGTGCTTTGTAGCACTAGATTTATGGGTGTTTTGCGAATTTGCGAAGAGTGAGGGCTGCAGTCGTGAGGCGGGATGGTAAAATCAATGGAGGGTGTCAGGATTAACTGCTAATGATAGAGCAGGAAGCTGGACCATCCGTCTTGGACTGTCTGCTGGTGACACGGCATGAGTGACGCAGGCTGTCCCCCACATACATGGCAGCTGTGTTTTATAACCTCGCAAAACCCCATCAATCCTGCCTGGTCAATTCTGTTGATGATGGGGAGATCCTGGCCAAATTAACAGAACGCTTCACTAGGAGATTTTTAAACACACGTTTCACCAAAACACAAAGAGGGTGAGGTAATTCTGATTTGCAGATAACTTAAAAATGCCTTTTGATCCTAAACAATTAAGCAAAGTGTAGGAATAAACATATAATAAAGTTATCAAGTTTTTTTTCAACTCAACATTAACAGTTATGTTATACATATAAATTAATTAATGTGTTGTACATACAATCAATCTCTCTCTCATCTATCTGAAAGACAAAAGTTTAAAAACATACTTTCAGGCTATTACAGTGTCTGTACTGGACTAAAAAAAGTCATCATGGTTTTTATGCAGGCACTGGGGTATTGTGACTCCACTGAGTTACCTTGGAAGACGGGCTTATTCATGCTGGCCATTCGGGGGCAGTAGTGCTGCCCTGGGAAGCCCTGGATGTGCACCTCCAGCGGAACAGGTCGCACAGAGGGGCGGAAGTTAAAAAGGCCCATCTGAGAGACAAAGTGGAGAAAATGTCAGACAGTTGTGACATGAGCACAAAGGTGAGCAGCAGGGGGCACACTCATGACACACTAGTTTAAGTCTGGTATATACAACATAAACATTGCTGCTTTTTGCAACAATAATACATAAATGGGTATGATGAAACAGTAACTGCCATAATGAAATACAAATTAAAGTATGATGAAAGGGGACAAATGAGCATGAACTCCTGAACTAGTCAAAATAAAATAGTCAAACAGATCAGAAATGTTCAGTTAAATGAATTCAATTGTATCTGCTCATCTTCATGAATTCTATGGCATTTTCAGTACAATGGAATGCAGTTTTTCCCTGCCTTAAAAGGTACAAAATACCTCACTTTTTTCAACATTTGAACTCTTAAACGTAAACCATCTCCATATCAGTGAGTATGAATTTCTTTTAGGAAATGAACTGACTGTTTCTTCACCCTGCTTCTATGCACATGTCCTCCATGATGCTACTCAGTCACCTGACTGGGTTATCAAACAATATTTGGTCTCAATAACTCAGCAAGCAGAGCATCAGTTATGAAATGAATATACTGCCAGGATTCGATACATCACCCAACCCTAATCACAACATAAGACGACAGTCAATCTTCATTAATTACTTAAATATTGTATGGGTGCCTATCTTCATCAATTTAACAACATCCAACATCACCCAGGCCAGGGTTACCAATACTACAACAGGTGAAACTAGCAAACAGGAGGTAATGAAGATTGAGAACTCAACACAGCAAGAGCAAAATCATAACTGCAAAGAACACCGTGTGTTGGCTCTGGTGTCAAACTGCTTAACTATTGGGAAGCTTGAAATCCAAGTTAGGTCCTCTTAAATGCAAAAAAGTTTTCTATACCAAAGTAGAGGCATCAAATGAGACCCCTCGTAAAGTCTGACTCTTAACCCAAACAGATGTATCATAGGGATGATCAAACTGCATAAAAGAATTAAACCAAAACAAAAGCTAAAACTTAATAAAAAGATGCCAACAATAATAAACAAATGTCTGATAATCATAAACATCAGGAAAAACCAGGAAAATCCAAAATTACCAGTTACTTCATAACTGCTCCCTATTTTACCTCAAACATACTAGTAGATGTGTTCTCATTGTTTGCTTTATACATTAGAAAATCACATTTGCACAGATAAAAAAAGAAAGTGCAGGATGAACTGGAGGGTACCAGTGGATCAGGAGGGCTGGCTCAGGCCCCAGCTGGGGGTAATTATGGCCCTTTATTGTCCCTCTGTGCGATGTGGCCAACTGGCGTGCGTGTGCGTGCCCACACATATCTAACAGGCGTCGCAGTGGATTGGCAGTGTGAGGCCCCTGCCCTAATCCGATAGCCCCACCAAGATTAATGGGGAGAGCCCCGACCCCCACATGAGGTAAAGCTCACATTGAAGCATCTGTGCAACGCTATTGCAACACTTCCATATTAGTCAAATTAATATCATAGCGCCAAACGTTTCTTCACTATCGATGCCTTATGCACTACCACACAGATTGCCTATACTGATACTAACAACTAGCTTGGGTTTCTTAGAATTCTATGAACAAAAATTACAAAAGTAAAAAGTAGATTCAGTTAAAATTAATCTTTGGTGTGCTGCTTATTTTATACTGAGCAAAAGTAAAGTATGCGTTAGAAACGAGTTAGGAGAATAAAATTGTGTCTGATCGCCAAATTCCATGCTTGCGTACAGAAAGCTGTCCTATGGTGCCATGGCTTGTTTTTCCGTCAGTGCAACTGGACTGCTCACATCAGGTGGGGCATTGCCAGAGCAGCTCACCTGTCCAATGTTGAGCCAGTCAGCCAAATCGCGGGCGTTGGCCAATGCTGTGGAAAGGCCGACCACACGTACGGCCCGGGATGTGTGAGAGGAGATGAAGTTTGTCCTGGACACAATGACCTCTAAAACGGGGCCGCGGTCCTCCCCTACAGAAGCATATGGGCAGAGTTCTCCAATGTGAGCTTCATTATTTAGGTGAACTTCAGGGTGTTCCCTTCCCCTATGCTGAGTATTTGACCTTCTACCTAGAAAGCTATGCAGTTTTGATTTCTTGGAGTTTTAAAATGATGCATCATACCTAGGAGGTGGATCTCGTCGATGATGAGGATGGCCACCTTCTGAACGTAGCTGCGGTTCTGCCAGCTGCGGCTCACCCCGTCCCACTTCTCAGGTGTGGTGACAATCAGGTCTGCCTGAGCGATCGCCCGCATGTCTGGTGTCACATCGCCGGTGAGCTCCACCACCCTGTCAGGGGACATGAGACCAGAATGTTCAACACAATTTTCAAGAGTTCTAATACTTTTTTAGCAGTTCTCAACACCACCATCCAGTCTTACACAGGTACAAGCCGTAACTTTTCGCTGTCTCCGACAAACAGACACACACATAAATCTGGACCTACTTCTTTCCCAGCTTCTCCTCCATTCGGATCTTCCAGTCTTCGATTCGTTCTCGGACCAGGGCCTTCAGCGGGGCAATGTAGACTGCCTGCATTCCAGAGGAGAGATGTAGGTAGGCAGGTACAAGTAGTCATGAGTTGCAGTTACACAGGTGGCCTGTGCATTCTCAGTGGTAAGCTTGATCTTTCTGAACTTGACCACTCCTGAAGGGACTACTGGAGGTACAAAAATAAAACTGCTTTGGTTTTACTACTTGAGACAAAACAGAGGGATCCACATCCATTCCTCGGTTTATGAACCTAAGGCATCCTCGGAAAATGGATTTGTTAGGTGACAAAACATAAAACAAATTAACAGATATCACTTTTTATCAGAAAATTTCAACCTTGTTCCTCTCATTTACACTCAAGTAACTAAATAGAGTAAGAAACATTATTCTTGTCTTTCCAAAGAATCCTCAACCCTAAGTCCCAAGAACTGATATTAAACAATTACAAATAATAAATTACTGCATTATACATACACATATATGTATCTACTACATGCATAAATGTATGTATGTACTGTATATTTATATAGTGTATGTATGGTGGGTACAAATAAAATAATATTAAAAAACACTACAAATATACAACAATATTCTTAGCATTATTACGTAACATGATTTTTATAATAAATTATCTTAAAGTTCATAAAATTTTTAACTGGTTAGCTAAAAAACTGAGATGCAAAAAGGTTTCTAGCTCAGCACATGGTTTGGTCTAGTTTGATGTTTAACACTTTGCAAAAGTCCAACACTTTGGGTCACTTTGCAAAGCACAGAACAACCATCTTCAGGGCTAGTTGTCCATTCAAAACAGGGTATCGACTGAAAAGTTTTGTAAATGAGATTTAAGTGCACAAATTCAATGAGTTCGCAAAGTGAATTCCTAATTTAATGTTCACAAATCAAGTAACTGGTGTAATGTATTACTGGAAGACCAAGCAGGATCAGCAAGGAGAGCTACATGTACAAGGGAAGTGAAACAGAAAGAGTTTAGAAGCAACAAAGCTACTGCTGGAGACATGGCTGGAGGAAAGGTGATCTGCTGTGCTGCACCCACCTTGGAGGATGGATACTTGTTGAAAACCCTGAAGATAGCCAGCTCAGCAGCGATGGTTTTGCCTGAGCCTGTGGGTGCCCCCAGGAGGACATTGCTGTCTGTATGGTACAGTGTGTGGAAAATCTGCGTCTGAATGGGGTTGAAGTGAGTAAACTTGTACAAGCTCTCGTACTCCCGGTTCCCCAGGGCGCTCACAGGCAGGGGCTGGAGGTCCAGCAGCTCTGCAATGCAAACAGAAACAGAAGCAGAAAAGTATCTGCTAAATAAACAAATATAAACGTAAACAATGTCAGGATAAAATCGGCTTAATGTCAGCTTCATTATTCTCAGAGAAGAGTGTGCATGACTGCTACTTATTTGCTTTACTACGCCACACTTTGCGGCTGAAAGCACACGGTTGTGGGAAAACAACAAAACTCTGGTTAAAAATCCCTGTTTAATGCTTACGGTTGAGCTAATGAATTCCAGAGGCTAATTTACAATCTGGACACCATAAAGCGAGGGTCACCATCTATTCACATGCAAATCACAACACAGGAGTTAATGTGTGCTGCCTTTATGCCTTTAGGCTTTTAGCACAGTGTGTAATTTGCTGCTGTGTTTGTCTACACAGGTAAACTAATACTTGTATGTTATCTTTAGAAGCTCTGGCAATCAAACATTATTATTTTTATTATCATTTGTCTCAGTCAGACCTTTCAAATGGTTCTAAATGAGTTCATATCTCAACTCTGGTCAAGAGACCAAATCAATTGATCCTGGTAGGATATGTATGGTTCCCAATTCCCAGGCTGGGGGTCAGATGTAGAGAAAGTGAAGGAACACACACTCAGGAGTCAGTAATGCAAGTGTAGATCCATGAGGTGAACTAAGCAATCTTCTGAACTTCAGTTGCCTTTAGTTTACATGGGAGCATCGCCACTTCATTTCTGAAGCCTTTTTTGATTGTTCCTAAGGCACCACTATTGGTACCACCCTGGTGTTGGCGTTCCACATTCTTCTACCAACAACTTCCAAGTACTTTTACTTGCAAAGTTTATCATCTGGAATAGCTGTATCAATGAAAAGGTAGGTTTTCTTAGGCTGTCTTGTTGCATAGCACAGTCATGAAAGTTTGATAATGTGCAGTGTGCAACTGTCAACAAGACCCAACTTATGGTCATGTTTCTTCTGTTGACCTTCTCAGGCTTATGTTCACAAGTGTTTATCAGGTACTTGGCCCCCCTGGTTTTCTCACAGTCCAGTGACTGTAGGTGACCACCTTGGTGTGTTGGTGTACTCAGACGGGGTTGGAGCCCTGCAACTCGTAACTATGTGGCTTATATGTTGTTTGTCCTTCTTATTTACATACTTTGTGATCTGCTTGGTGCTTCAGAATGTTCTCGTGGTGCCTGGCATTCAGCGCCTGGTCCTGTCCTGTGATGATTACGCTTTCTGTCTCTTCTCTAAGCCCAGATCTGTCTAACCATGCCAAGGTTCCTTTATCTGCTGCTGGCTTGTAAAGATTTCTGAACAACTATCCATACAACGGTGTGCTCTTCAGCAACTCTATTTCTCTTTCTTCACCGAGCTGCTGAGCCATACTTTGCTGTTCTCAGCAGTTGCTTAAGCATTTCTCTTTTTTTTGAAGACAGTTATTCTTCTTATTATTATTACTACATTTCATGCACAATTATTATAACTGAGCATATGAGTACTTTCTCACATAACATTAATTCAGAAATAAAAGAAAGTATTTAGATGTCTTTAGAATTACATTAAAAAAAACTCTGAAGATGACTGCAGTCATTGTCCAGTTAAATTCATGTGTGGCAAAGAACGGCACACTTCCCCAACTGTACCATTTTTGGACTGTTTACTGAAGTGAACTGTTGTGATCGTGCTCATAAGTAGTTTTTCATTAAAGCTCACGTCTCTGACCAAAACTGCATGACCCACCAAAAATATTTTCCTTTTCACAGGCACCACAGTATGCACATATGCATTGCTTAAACAGAGTGTTTCGTTATAAATGCAAAACAAATAATGCAAGAGACCAAAAAAAAAAAAAAAATATCACAAAACCAGAGCTTTATCCACAACCACAATCATACTAGTCTGAGTGGCTTATTGTAAGGCCTCCTGTCCTCCGTCAGTGTATTAAATACTGTGGTTGCAGTTGCGGTCCAGGAGGCGAACACGGTTGCGCTTCTGTGTGCCCAAAAATGTTAGGCTTTTAAAATTTTTATTATTTCTAATGCATAACGTACTGTTTCAACAATTTTTGTTATTTAATGTGTAATATGTCAATTTGTGTAATTTGTTTGTTGTTATTTACTTAATTAACAGACTGCCATTTCCCAACTTTTTAGCTAAAACAATGGTAGTCATAGGACCTCATAGGACTGGGCATTGAACCCAGTTATAATGTACTGTCACCAGCAGAGGTTCGGTCCATAACCCTGACGGTAACCAGGCTATGACTATTTGTAACTAAGCCACATGTATTAATTTTCTGTAATGATTGCATTAAAATGTAAACACAGTGAACCTGTATTAATTGGTATTCCATCTGTATTCAATTGTATGAGCAGAGGATGAGTAAGACTGACTTTTTCAGGCCCCACAAATAAAAAAAACAGATCAGATCAATTACACTGCTGTAAAAACCAAGGAACTTCAAAATGAAGATGCTGGGAGATAATAAAAAATGTTGACAAAGCATTGAATCTTCCGAGGTGCACAATGAAGTGTATTGCAACAAAACTGTAAGTATATGGCTCAGCACCAAGTGGTTCTGAGATTAGAGCAAACTGAGCAAACAGCTGCCATGAGTTTGCGCAAGTGTGGTGGTGGCAGCATGAAGGGACTGAGACAGAGCTAAAAACAGGACAATCATCCAGGAGAACCTGTTCCATTTGACCAGCGGTCGGACTTTACGTTGAGAACCATATTCCAGCAGTAGACTGACCTACTGGACAAACTATCCAGGACTGCTTTAAAAACAGGAAGGGTGGTGTCCTGAAATATTCCGCTGCAGCTGAAGCTCAGATTTGAACCCCACTGAAAATCTGCGGTATGACCTGAAAAGTGCTGTTCACTCACACTGTGCTGTGTAACTTGGCAGGACTGGAGTAAATTTGCATAGATGAATGGGCTAAAATTCCAACATCTATATGTGCAAAGATCGCACTGACATGCCCACAAAGATGGAGCTGTAACTTCTGCCAAATAACTCTCCACAAAGCACTGACTTGAGGTTATGATTACTTTTGAAAATGAAAGGCCAGTTTTTCACTTTTGCCATAATGTCCTGAACTTCACATTTTGAGATGTTACAGAATTAACATCAGAAGAGGGAAAAAAGGAGTGGTGTCAATTTCTTTCTGAAGGCACTGTAAAGTTAAAAACACTGGCTGGCAGTTATTTCAAAAGGTCAGAGGTACTGTTCTGACACAGTGTCGCATTTTACAGATGTTATTTACGGCTGGATGATCTTTGATATATAACTACGCTGATCCATTTAAGGTAGATATTCAGTTCAATGCAATACACAACATATCCGAGTAAAATAAAACACTGAAAGACAAACATTATAGGGGAAAAGCATACAAAACACCACTATCAAAAACTAAATAAGCACTGACATAGGCAATCTGCCTAATAAAAAGGTATATGTGGACTGCTCAGCCATGGAGATCCCAAATTGTGGGTTCAAATGTGACTCAGTTTCTGTACAGGTTTTATGTTCTTCTCGTGTTCGTGGAGGGTTTCCTCTCGCAGTCCAAAGAAATGTGTTTCAGGTGGATTGGTGACTCTAGTGTGTGAGCCACCTGTGATGGACTGGCATCCCATTAAGTGTGTACCCTACCTCATGTGCTATTCTGACAGGATTGGCTCTGGACTGCAACAACCCTGCCCTGGATAAGTGGACATAAATAATGGATGGATATGTTATATGTGTATAAATTTCGCTGCAGATGTGCTGCATCTGTGTCTGGCAAGACTGACTTGGGAGGCATGCTGGCAAATTGCCGCACCAGTATCTTGCAGGTTGTTCGAAAATACTTCACAACTGGGTTGTTCCAGTGTGTTATGAATATGGCATGTACATACCTTACAGTTCTACGTTATCTGTGTCTTTTCTGCATGAGATGTGCTGCAGTAGTGCCTGCATGTGGTTGGGACTCAATTTTACGTTCATCTATTCAGTGTGACTTTGTCTCTCACACTTACCATTAAATAGAAGGAACACTATATTACTGCAAAACAACAAAAATCTACATTAAAGAGGGAATACCTGCAAACAAAACCTTCTTTACAAAGTTATTTATTTGTTTAGCTGATGCTTTTCTCCAAAATGACTCAAAACGTTAGGCTTTTACACTAAGCTACTTACAACGACTGACCCATGAATAACACAACTGTTATTTTGCAAGTTCAGAACAGGAACTGCAAGGTACATTATTTACAAACTTTCACTGCCTCCAATTCTTACTAAACTGAAGTAAGAGGAGCCACAGTGCTGCTACTGTCACATCAGGCCAATTACAGGGGTAAACAGAGTAAACAAACCCCTCTACCACTAAAGTCCCTATGTAGCCGTGTGAGCAAACAAAACATACTTGCCAATGTTACGAAAATAAAGATACGTAGTGCCCACCCTGTGAGTGCTGCGGCTGTGAGGAATGCTCCCAGTACGTGCAGTACGGTACCAGTGTATGAGGTACTTTACCTGTGTGAGGTGGGTGTCTCTCTGGCAGGATTAGATGCTGGAAGTTGATGATGCACACGGCCTCTGCGCCCAGCCAGCGGTCCGACACTGCACGGATGTAGTACTGCGAGGGCATCGGCTCGAATATGGGAATGGTGAAGACTAGCTGTTGGGGCTCATTGGCCACTACCTGTAGACAGGGGAGAGCATGAGACACAGGTAGGAAGTGTACCCATACAAAGCAGGGCTCTGTCATATTAGCAAGTGAGAGATGGCACACACACCTGTTTCTTCTGCAACAGAAAGTACTCTGAGTGGTAGATGTGGTCATTGACGGGATCCTCTACCCACACCCACCAGGGCTCCCCGACTGACCCATGTACCTGAGAGAGGGAAACCCAAGTATGCAATAAGAGACACCTCTTCTGATGCAGAACAACAAAGAAAGATTAGAAATCTCCCTCAAAGTTCTTGGTCATGACTACTTCCTTCACCGTGGGACTGTTGGACATCATAGGCATCAAGTTCTAACAGCTGAACTATTATTAGTATAACACACCGGATCCTAAACCTAAATGCAAATGGGACTATTCAAAATATCCAAAAAAGCTTTATAATATATAACCTTGAATTTATTCACATGTCAAGTTCTGCAAATACTTCACATAATTAAACATTTGCAGTAAGTCTTTTTAGTAGTTATTTTAACTTTTTTGACTTACATTAAAATATTTTTAAATGCCAAAAGTAAAAAAAAAAAACACACACATTGGATGCTGACTGTTGAATAATGTATCCTATAAACAATGCTTGATCTTTTTATTGACTGTCAACATTCTGCAACACCAGACATGAGCTGTAAACACTGTGGAATTAGTTGGATTTATTATGTCTCACCCTCCTGTTGTTTGACAAAACATCTCTTATTGAAGAAAAACACATGGACAATCACTCATCCCAAATGTGCACTGAGAACACAGTGGCTTTGGGAGCAAAAAGAAAGAATAGATACTGCAAACTTCATAAATACCCCAAATCCAGGCAGGGCTTGACATTAACTTTTTGTCCACATTTTTACCTGCATCATCAAATTTTGTACCGGTCCAGTTTTGGAAAATATAGGGAAAACAACAATAAGTAAATGTCTACGTTAAAAATATCGTTGTAAATTGTAATGGGCACCGTGTAAAAACGACAAATACTTAGAAAAAAGGTCTAAACAAGAATTCACTCAAAATAGTAAGATATTGGAAGAAATCATTTTTAGCAGGAAAATGATTCTGAAATAAAAATGCAAATCATGTAATTAGTGACATCACACAATTTTGTATTATGATGTCAGATCATTTCACGTCAAATTTCTTTATATTTTACCTCAACTTGTTGTCCATCTGTCCATGGGATTGGTATCAGTATGAATTCTCTGTCCCAGGCAGTCAAACAACTTTGCGCAGCAGGTAATGCAGTGGTTAGAGCTGTTGCCACCACTGGCCTCAGAGATTGAATGGTTGAATCCAACGTCCTGCTCTAATGCAGGGAATTTACCCTGAATTGCTACAGTAAAAATTACCCAATTATTATAAGTAGCCTAATATTATAAGTCACTTGGAAAAAAAGCATCAGGTAAATAAAAAATGCAAAGTTCTACACATCTGGAAGCCAAATGAGACATTTCTGAATACAAGGTGCATTTCACCAATTACGGCTGAACCATTTAAGTGTTTCGTGGTGCACTCTGCTTGGGGATCAAGTTGAAGACACGCGTCCACAGGCCTCGCCCATATGGAGGGGATCTGGGCTAAGCCATGAGTATTTTATTTCTTCTCTCCCATGCTACGAGCATGCATCACTAATGGCACGCAAACATCCATCATCGTACCCAACGTGTAAGTGCTAGGCAGCAACAATGGAGCTCCTATTTAAGCAGACAGGAATCCATTAACAAATCAGCAGTGATCTTTGCACAAGAACTCCATAATCCCTGGCATTTCCCTCACTGTTAGGGGCTGACAGGTCATGATTCTGTAACATTATCTATGATACTCTTGAACATTAATTATGTCTTAATGTTCTTGAATCCTAGGAGACCCCCAGTTCCCAGGCTGGGGGTGGGTGGCTTTGGTATGAATAACTGCAAAATCCATGATATTGGTGATGCAATGAAACTGAAGGAACACACACTCAGGAGTCAGCAATGCAAGTGTGGATCCATTAGTGAACTAAGCCCGATCAAAGCACCTGTTGAGTCTACTTCTGCTCACTGCAGCCCAAAGCCAAATCTCACCTGAGTGTGTGTTTGTGTGTGAGAGACAGACCACAAGGGATAAGGACATGATGAGTGGCAGAACATCTGTCCTAACAACAAACCCTTAGTCTGACAGAAGTGTCTCCACTCTAAAAATCTGAGAAAAAGCCCTAATCTTGATTTACACTCTCAACTATTAAAACAAAAACCTTACTGCAGGGAACTGATAGCAGAGCTAAAGCCACAAATCCAAGGCACAAGTAGTAGAGATTATTTTGGCCATATCAGAAAGGGGGTGTCCCCTTGCTGGCATGACTTTCCTCCCACAGTTCATACATGTGTTTCAGGTGAACTGGTGACTCTAAACTGGCCATATTCTTGGTAATGTGTCAATGACTGCGTGTGCAATTCCCCTGCAATGGTCTAGTCACCTCTCCAGGATGGACCCTGTCTTATGCCTTTTGCCTATGGGATAGACTCTGGATCACCACAACCATGCACTGGACAAGTGACTACTAATAATAAATGTATGCATGGAAATCAGAAGTGAAAAAGCTGCCATTAAACCAATAATAAAGATGTACAGTTGCTGGTACCTGGTCATTCCACCTGAAGTCAGGGGTGATCATCAGCTTTACCCGTAGGACAGTGCGCGTGATTGGTTGAATGGTTGCCTCCATCAGGATGGAGGGAATCTGGTGGACACACTGTTTCACCTTTAACCCGATGTTCACGTGGTGCAGCATGTGACCTGTGTATTAAAAAATATACAAAAAATTATGCACCACGCATATGGAAAATACAAATTCGGTCCAAATAAAATTTTTATTTTAAACCTCTGGAAGCAGGTATTTATTGCAAACATTTTGAAACATAAACCCCCATTTGACAAATGAGTGATCAACAACTAAAAAGCTAAAACTAATGTGACAAGCAATCACCATCGAAACAAACAAATGTACGGCAGTTTATTGTCTTAAATGAAAAAACAAATTCTCGGTAATTACCATAGAAACACACCTGTACAAGAATGACCTATTTTAACAAAAAATTGGATTCAAAGGATTGCCATAGAAACGCACAACACAAGTGTACTAGAATCCATCAGACTCATTCAGAGAGTAACTACAGGAATACGGAGGTTCAAGGGATCACTGTAATGTATCTATGGCAACTGTCACTCTCTTACTATAATGATCAATTCAGGGAATTACCCACGAGACACAATGTATGTATAGTGAGACGACTCTCGCTTGCTCACACACACACACACACACACACACAAAAATACACACCAATCTCATCCTTCCTCATCTCCTTGAGCTTGTCCACAGTGAGTTTGCGTCCTTCCAGACGGGAAAGCACCGTCTCAGGCAGGGTGGGGAACTGGCGCAGCGGGTGGGCCCAGCCCCACAGACGCTTGTCGATCACCTTGCACAGGTTTAGCAGGCGGTATGTCATGGTGGGCCACCGCTTCCGCAGTGCAATCTCAAAGAGCGCCCGCACGATACGGGCAGCGTTCTGCAGGAATTAACAACAGCGCATGTGGTCACAGCAATGCTGTTGCTTTAAAAACGGTGGTCTCCAGGCAATATTTAAAGAGTTATATGGCCACAATGAGGCAGAAGCACCGACAGTAAAGACAGACACGGTCAGAGAAAGAAGGTAGTGGTCTGGAGTAACAGTCACTCCACCAACAGGCTTCATTCTTTTAACTCAGTCACATCACCCCAATGGTGACCTGGTTCATCCTGTGGTTAAAACAGCATTAAACTAAAGTAATTTGATATGAATTTTCTATCTTACCATGCTGAGCCTGAAAGAAACCTTAACACAAATCCAACCCCTCCAAATTTCAAGCCCCGTCAACTAGATCCAGCATCATCAAAGAGGACTTTACAATTAAAGTTTTGACCCACAGTGCCACCCAGTGGCAGAGACTGAGATCCATCTGCACATACTACATTTAAAAAAAAACATGAAGATAGCAATGACATCATGCTTCCTCAGCAGGCTACTGCTAACTGCTGCTAACATCCTATGAGGCTCAATGTTTCAAATGATGAAGTTCCTCCATCTCTTATTGTCCTCTTATTCTAACTGCTTTGTTGAAACGCAGCGCAGTGGTGGGGGAGAGCAGCAGGAACACCATGGCTAGACAGTTGCTAAATCCATCGAGATGCAGCAGTGAGCGCAAAGCCAGCAGTGCAAGAGCAAACTGTGGTCACACCGGCACAATGGGCCGCCAGGTCTGGATTTGGAATCAGATCCATTTTTTTGCACAATAGGCAACCGGTTCAAAAATCCCCGGGACACATCTGAAATCTAGCGAATTAGGAGCAAAGAGGGAATTTGCTGAAACTATGTCAAATATTCAGACACATGGAATTAGTTACCGCGGGAAACCAGAGATAAATGGGTTCAGCAGAGGATGAGAAGCGATACGAGTGGAAAAGAAGGCAGTACACAAAGGATTCATGGCTCGCAGTCACTGTGAAATATGTCCCATCTCAAATCTCTAATAGCCAGATTTACCAAATAATTTGATTTTAACAACCAACATAAAACCAAAGGGACATAATCAACATTGATGCTAGCAGCATAAAAGATTTTTAGTATTAAAAAAATGGAACAACTTGGAAAGGAATAATAACAACATGGATGTTGACAGCCCAAGCATTTATAATCTGGTTATCGGTGACTGATAAAGGATAATAGGCAATATTATAAATTTTTTGTAGACATGCATATCGTGTTGTGGCTTATGGGAGAAATTTCACAACAAGCAGATTTCAGAGGTGGCATGTATAGAAAAGTCAAAGATAAAATCACTTCCTAGGTGACCATTACATAGGGTTTCTAAAACTATGCAGGAGAGGTCAAGCAATGAGGAAGATGTCTACCTAATGTGAGGGGTATGTAGTCCAAAGCAGATTTTTTTCCCTAAGAAAGATCTAGTTGTAAGTCTATTCTGTGATATGACAAAGAAATGTGAGTCAGGGATCTCAGCTGTAAAGAAAATGAGTGTCTGTGGCAATTTGCAGAGACCACAGTATCCAATAACTCACAAAGACCCATAGAACCATTTCTACACATCTTGAGCTTTTGCAGACAGTGTGGAAGATGGAGAGATGCTGTCTCACCTGAGCTATGTAGGAAAGGTCAGAGATGAGGGAGAAGCTATCCACCTCCCCCCGACTAATGTAGGTTTGCAGTAAGATGTTGATCTTGCCATAGCCGTTTTCCACTCCACCAGCTGCCGGAAGCTCACAGTGATTGTGCAGCAGCTGCTCCAGTTCCTCTATCTCCTCATCACGCACCTGTCGATCAGAGAGTGGCAGCAGTCAATCACAACCTATGTACCAATCTACCTGTATACATAGACAGCTACCTACCTTTGTACCGATATTCCTGCCTGCCTACCTATATACTTACCTGCATACCTAAGGACAAGAGCAAGGAACCATTGGTAAAAGGAAAAAGAAATAGAAATACTTTACCACTGTACAACATTAATACCTTACCATCACATAGCAAAAAGATACAGCTGGCAGCACTTTTAACAGGTTGCATTATGTGTGCCCAGCGTCTATTTAAAAAAAATCTGGGTTCTTTTTTCAATATGGCACTTGAAATGTAATTTTTTAAGTTTGCTTTTGTATTTGTAAGTGTTTGACAAAATACAATCTCAGCTGCCCTTCTCACACACAAAGGTAAAGCCATGCAAGCAGAAACACACAGCAAACATACTGTACTGATGATATTCTAATGAACTTTTGGTTAAGCCTTCAGGATGGTAAGGGTTGGCAACAGGCTGCCAGCCTCCTTTTTCAAAACCTAATCCACTTTAATAAATTTAACATTTATATTTATACATACAGCTTGTGTGAAAAACATCCAAGTTTACACATTTATTTTTAACTGCATTGTCTTCACTGTTCCATTTTCAAAAATTTCTCTGTTGCAGAGTGAAAATGGCATGCATGTCCTTTTCTGTCACTAGTCAGCAGTAAAACACAGGTGGTGGTGGTGGGGAGGACAGGAAGAGGAAAGGGAGAGGGGGAACAAGAATGGTTTAGCATCTTGTGAACTCTCCAGATGGGTTTCACTCATCTTCCTAATTGCAAAACTGAGAAGTCACCAATTGCTTGCTTCCTCATGGCTAGTAAAATGCATTCAGGATTTTAAGGAGAATCACTTTAATACTTTGTTCAACTCATTCTCTGCTCATCTGTTTTATTCACTTGTGGTGCCTGAAGTGAAAGGTAATGTGAAGTAACACACTACCATTTTGTATCTGTAAAGCACAGCACAGCACACTGAATATAAGATGCTGACCATCACTTTTCATTTTCAGCCATTTCAAAGTAGACTTTAATGATGCTAAAATAAAGATTTAAATAATAATTAATTTAGATTAAATGAATTGCTGTTCTGTTCATGAGTTGTTCCCTGTTTTTTTAGTATGTATAGGAGTCCCTACATATCATGAGTGGATAATAAATAAAAGTCTTATAGCAATTTTTGATTTATTACAGCATTTCTGATATGTTTAATTGAGCTTATTCTCTGAATATATCAAGGAATTACTCAGTATCAAGTTCTCTTGATTGTGATGTGGGTGGGGTTGTGGACTGAATTTCAAGTTACAACAAAACTTCCCAATCGTGTTTAAAAGTTGAGACAAAAATGTATTAATTTAACTGAAACTTTTTTTTTTTTTTTTTTTTTTTTTTTACAAAGGATCTTACAGTGTTGTGCTACTCACAATGACTTGCCATTTAAACACTTGGGTATTTATTTTTCAGGGTAGGTACCTTGCTCAAGGGTAATGTAGGAGGTGGGATTTAAACCTGGGTTTTTTTTAGCAGAAGGGAGTTGCTGTAGCAGCTATGCCACCTGTTGTTTCAAAACTACAATGCTACTGCATGAATGCTCTCACTAGTTAGTACTGAGCTGAGACCCTTACAAGAGCAATAATGAGAAGCTACAGAAGAAGAGGAAGTATATGAAATAAAGAAGAGGTGGCCTTGTAAGAAATAAGAATGTTTCCAAAAAAAAAAACAGGAGACAAGAGGGAAACAGAAGGGGATATACAGTAAAAATGAACAGCCCAAAAGGAAAGAGATGGAAGAAAAGAGGGGGGGAAAGATAAGAAACAAAATTAACTGAAAGGAATCAGAATGGCGAACGAGGGTCCAGTAGAAGCACAAACTCCTTTGACACAACACCACAGCTGGGGTCACTTTCATGTAGCTCACGCACAGAGAGCAACCAGAAGATGACCTTTAAGCAGGAACACTTAAGCCTCACCTTGACCTGATCAAACTCCTCTGCCTTGGACACAATGCTCAGGATATCCGCCTCAGTCTTCTGTGCGTTGAACAACTCGTTGAAAGTCTTCACAAGGTGTGAAGGGGAGAGAGTGGAAAAAAAGCTGTCAGGTATGAGATCACTGCTCATCAAAAAAATCAGAAACAGGTAACACATCAAAACCATCACATCAAAAAAAAAAAACACACACACACACACACATATATATATATATATATATATATATATATATATATATATATATATATATATACATACATACATACACAGACACACACACACATATATATAGAGTTATTGTAGCATTTAGAGCACATTGGACAGTAAACATGGCTGGGCATATAAGGCATACAGCAGCCCCTGTATAAGGGCATTGGAGAGACCTGGGTGGGGCTCTGGAGCTCTGTACCTCAATGGTGTTGTATCGTATGTAGAAGTGGCTGGCGGTGCGGCCCAGATCTGTGGAAGAGAAATATCTGGTGCGTTCCTCAAAGCGGACCATGCGGGCCTTGTCCAGCTTGCGGCCTGCCTCCACAACCAGCTCTTGGCGGTACAGCTCAAGGCCTGGATCCATCTGAGCACAAAAGAGGAAAGTGAGAGCCTGTATTAAAACTCTTGTCCAAGTCTGTTGTAGAGTGAATGTCAACTGTACTCCTGGTGCCAGTCAAGAGTTGCGAGTAAAATGGACCAGCACCAATTAGGACTATCGGACTTGCAGGACTGGATTAACTCTCAATTCGCCACCATGGTATTTTTCTGCTTGTGTCTCATAGAGTATAAAATGAAGAAGATTGCACATGTCTATGGGGTAAATCAGACAACAGTCAGCACTGAAAGGAATTTGTAGCGATGACATTTTTTTTTTAGTCATCCTAAATTAGTTTTAATTTTATGTGGCTCAAAGTTAATAAAAGCAATATTTTTATTTATTATATTAATGCTTTTAATTTATTATTGCTTACCCTGGGAAAAAATTTAAGATGTAATTTATGAGGTATATTGCTATTATTTTGTTTTATTGATTGTATAGATTATAAAGCAAACTGAAAGTGGCCAGATGCTGACAAATGTGACAATATCTCAACATTTCAAATTTATATAGATAATAAAATAATAGCCCTGCAACGCACTGCCTTCCTTCCATGATGGAAAGATACAAATATGAATAGGCTCTAAGACATAGTGACCCTGCATAATATGTAAAGTGGTTGTTTAAAACATAATAAATAAAAATATCACAATTTTATTTCATTATAGCTTATTATATGGGTTTTTACAAAACTCATAAGCACACAAAGAGGTGTCTCTATTACTAAGTTTTCCTGATTGTCATGTAGTGCTGGATTTATTAACATATCAAGTTATGAACAGACTTGCAGCCCAATTGTGTTCATAAATTGAGGACCCAGTTTATTTAAAAATGCTATCATCTCCTAAAATAAGTGACTACAAAAAAAGTGCATAAATTAGATAGGACTTGCAAACATACAACCCATCAAGTGGGCTTTACAATGGGTCCAAAAGCAAACTGCGGGTAAGACTGAGTACCTGGTAGGCCTTGTGGTTGATGCCATATGCCAGTGGGTTCGCCCTCATGCGAACATAAAGGTATGTGTAGCTCAGCCACTTCACAGCCTCCTCCACATTGGTCACGGTCCCTAGAGCCACCTACAGGGGGACAGATGTTCAGCCTTTGCATTTTCCTGAAATCACAGCAACTTTACAAACACGTCACTGCCTTGTCCTGACAGGGTCTTTACATTTGTCTGTCAGATGGCTTCTGCTGCATCAGTCTTGTCTCCTACATACCCCATCCTTCATTACGTATGTGACCCGTCCATCTTACGAGGCAAGTAACAATAGTCTTATGTGGCATTCCGCTGGACACTCCTTTGTGGATTCACAGTTTTTATTTCAGTCATTTCAGCACAAAAAAATGTTTTAAAACACTGGTTTGAACTTTGAGTCCCCTGGGTCACATGGGCTCATGGTTCTGCTCAGGAATGATAAATTCCTGCTACCATGTACAGCTCTGGCAAGCAGTAATATATGTGCATATTTAAGTGAGCAGCAAAATCCTGGGAAGAACAGTGTTAGCCGCTCTACCCGACAGCTGCGGCCGCCTGAGGACATTATTCAGGCAAAAGACCAGGGTGTGAGACCAGCCAGAGAACCACCAGAAAAGTCACATGACAACCCTTGCACCCTTAGCAGGCCTGACCAGCTCCTGCTCAGTCCAGTGGCCACACCCAGAGAGGATGGGATATTTTTGAATGTACCACAAACACACATGTTGTTCTACCTCATTATGTAGTAGTATATATCTGTGTTTTCATTTAAGTGTACGAACTATGTTTATGGTGTGCTGTGGCATTATGTCAGTTTGTTACAGTTGAACCTGTGCAAACTTATTTCAACTGTACAAGTAGAGAGTAAAATAAACAATGTATTTCTCTTAATCACACAGTGAAACAAAAATCATACATTTATAAAATACCCTGACAAAATGCTACATTCTGGGGGCAGAACGGTTGCTGTGAGTATCTGATGGAAGTTCTGTTTTTGAGTTCAAGGGGGCTCCTGTTGCTACCCTTTTCACCACTAGTGGGCGCCGAGGGGCCAGAAAACATTAACCAACCCAAACCCTTTAGGGAACAGTAACTAGTGCCCTGAGAGACTGTAATAGAATATAGCTGAGTAGAGAGTAACTGGCGTCAAAGTGACACAGTCAGAATACTTTTCCACTCGAGCCTAAACTGAGAGGTGGAATGAGGTCCTTTTTTTTTAGCGGACATCAATGTGAACCAAAATAAATTCTTCCAAGTGACCGTGTGGATACAGCTTTGGATCTCTCTTCCATAACAGAGCAATATTTTCCCAAATGCTTCTCACTGAAAGGAAGGGGAGAAAAGGCTGCTTGTGCCCACAGCCCTCTGTATCTACAAGGTGTAACTACACCAGCCTTTCCCTGTGACTTCCCTTTCTGCTGTGAACCCAGAAACCCCAGGAAGCTCAGATATCTCAGCTGGAATGTTCCAGCAAGAAAACAGCAACAGAAGTCCTTCTGAGAGTGCTGCTGCACATCTCCTAGATCTGAGTCCTAGAGGTACCCTGTTTCTGAGCTTTTTTCCTTATTTAGATTTATGAACAGATGTCATAGTCACTGTCTTTGAACCCTTCTTAAACTCTGTGTCGGTTCCTTTCACAGGAAACACACAGCAGGAAAGGTGCTTTGCACTGCAGCACATCACAGTGCTGAAGGGACGAGGGCTTGGTGAATTGTAGTTATACGTCCTGTGCTGCCATCTCGTGGTCAACATCACCACCTGACAACTTGAGATTCAATGAACAATACTACACGCAGAGCCCACTGATCACCATAAGGACCCTTATTTTCTCTCCAGTGGAGAAGTTTACAAAAGCCATGTGGTGATAAGTCTGACATGAAACAATTTTTCTTGTGCTGCTTCCAAATAAGGGTATATTCAGTGGCACGACTGGCCAGGTCTGTCCTCCTACCTCAGCGTTGAGGTTGTCAGCAAGGCTCTCCAGAAACTGGCTCTCGATGGGGTTCTGCTGGGTCAGCAGGGTGAGATAGTGGCTCAGCTTGTCATGCGTGCTAATGATGGTTCCTTCGCCATACTTGTCAAACTGGGGACGTCCAGCGCGCCCAAAAATCTGCATCACATCCAGGATGCCCAGGTCCACCAGTGTGCCCCGTTTAGCATCGTAGATCTGAGTGCCCTGGTTAAAGCCACAGTCAGTGACAGATTTAGTGACAAGGCCTGGCAGAGAGAGTGGAAGTCTGACATCAACCTCACAGTGCATTACGCACAACCACAAACACATACCTTGATGATGACGGCGTGGGCAGGAAGGTTGACACCCCAGGCTAGTGTGGCGGTGCACACCAAGACCTTCAGATAGCCGCGGGAGAATAGGTTCTCCATCAGGTTGCGGTCCTGCCGCAGCATCCCAGCGTGGTGAATCCCGAACCCATCTGGAAACATCTCCCTCATCTGCTTGTTTCGAGACCTTTGCACCTAAAAAGTGGTCAGTGTGGAGCTTAAGTGACAACACTGTCAGCACTTGACATTGACATCAAAGCAGTCCACAGCGTATACTTCCTGTAGTTAGGATCTCAAATAGTAATTTCTTCCTTTGGGGGAAAATTATTGGGTGACAGACAGAAAATATGTTATTCAAGCTTAATAAAAATGGCTAAATTTAAGTAACAATGGAAGAAAACTGTACCTTTATAAAATTCCTTTTCACCCTATTTAGAGCTGACTGTGATTTTAAGAAAGCTGTTGTTTTAAACTATTCCAGGACACCTTTGTGTTTTAAACTGTGCAGTTGTGATTTTGAATTGATTTTGAATGAAAAGTGTTTTTCCATTTTCCTCTTTTAAAAACACATTACTACTAAAAACCTCTTTTCCTGCAGCAGCTGTGGGATACAGTATGTGTATCGTATGTGTGTGTGCGTTTTTTTATTTATTCTTGAACACCATCTGCTCATTTTAAACTGAGTTTTTCAACATGGGGGGCAGTATTAGAGCAGCCAAAGGTGAGTGCAGTGTTGGTTGACCAAACACTGCTGCACACACAATGAGGAGAGGAAACACACAGATACACTGAATTCAAGTCTCTTACCTGGTTTTAATAACCGCACTAATGTCTATATACACCTGTCCTTTTACCAGTTTTCACAAACCTGAAATTTTCACAGCAACTACGCTGGCTACAGACTGATCTCTTTTCTTTAAAAACAGAGCAAGCAACACAATAACAATTTTTTAATCATTTTTATCGATTGCACTTTTTTCTGATTACTTTCCTCTTTGAGCTGCTTTGTTGCACTAGGAGTGAAAACCTATTTAAAAACTGCCTCTGGCTGAAATAACACGTGAGCAAAGGTGACTGGCTTTCATATTTCAGCTCTTTTCCCACCTGTTGTGTAAAAATAAATTGGCCACATAGGAGGCAAAAATGCTGTTCTACTGAATGGTAACAAAACAGGGCATATATTTTCATAAGCAGTTGTAATGGTTTTGTCCACTGTTTTACTGGATTCTGAGGGTTGAAGGTACAGATAATGTATGCTGTGCTCTTTTATTCTTTTCAAAAATAAAGTGAATTAAAGTATCCAACAGTTAACTGAAAAAAATGATATTGTCTCCTTTCTGGGAGAACAGAGGGAAGAGTAAATGAATAAGGTGGAAGGTCACCTCAAGAAGCAAAGGTTTCTTCAAAAATCTTGTTAACAATGTAGTGCGTGGTGGGGGGGGGGCAGGCGAGTTATTTTAAATAATAATCGCAAGTGTGCAATGCGTGTCTCATGTTGCCTTGTTATTTTAACAGTAAGCTGAAGCTCTTGGCAGGCACAGGCAAACTTCAGATCTGCAAAGCCACAAAAATACCTACAAAGCACAATGTCAAAGCGTGACTTGGAAAAGTTGACTGCCTTTCTACTGGGAAAGGGGAGAAACACAGAAAGGCTTGTATCAACCCACAAATATGGAACCCCAGCAAAGTGATGCTTTAGTTAACACAGATGATGCACTAATTTTATTAATATAGCCAATAATTTGTCCAAAGTGACTTACAGTGTCACAGTTATTCACAATGATTTACCCAGTTATACAACTGGGTCAATTTTACTGTATTATTTCAGAGTAAGTACCTTCTTTGAGGGTAAAGAGTGCTACAGAAGGAGTGGGATTTAAACATAGATCCTCTGAGCCCAAAAACAAGAGCTGAAGCCACTCTGCCACCTGCTGCCTTGTTCCCTGCTCCAATCTCAGCTGATGGAATAACTGCTGCATTTTTATATCCAAATGCATGTGATATGTCTCTTCATCTGTTATATACTGTTGGACAGGCTAATTTTGGCAGTAAAAGCGATTTCTCCACTGGCACAGGAACATAGAGAGCCGAAGAGACATTAGCAGCAGGGGGCAGCTTCTCCTGCTCATTGACAGGGCGCGTGTCAACTTTAACACCGTGATCCGCTCACACTCCTGCCTCGACTCAAACCGCAATCTCTACTTACAACTACACAGCACCGCCCTTTTAAACCCTGAAAATACCACAGTTTCACCCTGTGAAATGAACAACATTACTGCCAGGTACCTTTAAAACAAAGACCTTCATCTGTTAATCCTTCAACAGTCCAGAACACTAGCAAGCCTCACGGGATGTGAACAAGCAACCACCCGATTATAGACTTGCATGAACAGAACGTGTGTGGAGACAGTCTGATAAGGACGATACTCGTGTTTGGAAGGAGGGTGTCAAATGTAAGGGTTCGAACCAGCTGATTAACATAATCCTCTTAATTAATGCCACAAGGAATTTGCTCGTAGTCTAAATGGGGGATGGCCTCCCACATCCAAAGCCTTTTCTGCAGCTCATTCGCCTTGCTGCTGTGTGAGCTGAATACCATGGCCCTAATTAAACTAAGAAGATGCTGTAATTCAACACTTTCTTAGTATTTTATCCATTTTACTGCTTTTTATATAGCTGAATGTTGAAGGTTAAGTACACGCTAAGCTGTGCCCCTTCTGGGATTTGATCAAGCAGTCTAATCCCCCTCCAGTTCCACATGCAAAACCCCAACAAACTTTACCTCAGTGAATAAGGGTTCCTGCAGTACCACAGTAGTTACAGAACATACAACCATCTGCACTTTGCTTTTATTCTATTTCTTGTTCTAGTTTAAGTAACAGACCAGAATGATGTACTGTATTTCATTTTACAGCTTCATGAAGGCTGCAGTACCGTGCGTATCGGGGTGGTGTTTCCTCATGGTTGCGATGCTGGTACAGCCTCCAACATGCCATGAAATGACACTGAATGTACATACGCTGCCGACATAGTGATAAAACAGTTCAGTCCCCATTTTAAATGCTTCTCATATACCAAAAACCTTGGTTTTTTACACAGATGTTGTTCACAGCAATTTCAGCAATACATTGTATTTGTTGCATCTGAGTGTTGGGGTTTGAGATGCCTACACTGCACAGAGAGCAGCATGTGAATTCCACCAGTGAACATTCATCACGGTTTGTACTACAAGCTTATGGTCAAACACTTTACCAGCGATTTTCAGGTCTGGTGTACAAATACAAAGTCTTAACTACAAACAATACTGTGATCTTCTTTTTTGAAGCTACCCAGCACTACCTGGACCAAAATCTGTACTGTGAAAATCATTCAGGGTCCTTATGTATGCTCTGCGTGTGATGTCACTACTCCTGCTTCTCCAAGCCTTGTCAGAGACTGAATTTTCAGAATAGTAAGTACCCTTTCTGGAGTTTAAGGAACTTGACAAAGCAAAAACCTCAGAGTGAGAAGTACCTGTGTGCCAAATTTCAAGTCTACAGCTTGAAAAACAAAGCTGCGCATAAAGAACAGACTAACAAAGACTGAGCTTTATAGATATAAAGACATATATGGAAAATATAGAAATAATGACAACTGCAAACAAAATAATTATTCTACTTTGTAAACTCATGTAGCACAGTCATGTACTTGGTGTCATATCTCAATTTAGGAAGGTTTGATCTAAAAAAAAAGTCACTTTAACAAACAGTCTTTTTTTGGTGCTGCCATTTCAATTTATGAATGTCTCCCCTGCAAGAACAGACTCACACACATAGCTACTTTTCCTACGCTGCGCTTTTTATTTTTGGGCCACAAAACGCAGCATAGACACCAACCCTTGACTGTCAAATACACACAAACATCCAGAGAAAACCAAAAGCAATGTAAACCATACTGGACATGAGCAAACGAATATTATAAATACAATAACCCACTCCAGTCACTAAACCATAGTTCGCACAATAGAGACTTAGCGTAATACACCAAAACACTTATTAAAAATAACTGAAACAACACACAATATGCAGCAAAGGATGGTGGGAAGGGCCCACGGTCTTAAGTAATGGCACCAGATAATGTCTGTATTTTTTGCATTAAAAAATCTGCACCCACATGCACAAAGAGTACACATACGTACATACACACAAACTACTATTATCATCGTCATTGTCATTACAGTTTTTTATTTATGAGCTGCCTGTTGTTCATTACTTGCAGATTGTTTTTTTTTGCCTTACTTTGGCAGTATAAACATGTATGCTGTCATGTCAGTAAAGCACACTGAAATAGAGATTCAAAGAATGCGCAGAAAAATGTGTCTTTACTATTCAAACTTAATACAATGTGTATCACCACCCTAGAGGTTATGGGAAACACAGTCTTTCACTGCCAGTATTACAGAGCTGTGGCTCACCCATCATGCCTTGCTGTTGCACATGTATGTGTATAGTTATTTTATTGTTTTTAAATAGATTGTTTTAAAGTGATGTTTACAGATGTTGGTGATGGATGAAGAGACTATAATTGCGATGTTTGGACATTTGGTAATATGAAACACTTTTGTGTGTTGGTATGTTCATTCTGAGACATTTAGAATGTGTGTGAATGAGTGAGTGTGTGTGTGTGTGTGTGTGTGTGTGTGTGTGTGTGTAAATAGTCGCTGTGGAGAGTTATAGAAGGTTACAGGCCCTGATGGTGTTCAGCATGTTTGAGAATTTCAGGAGCAGGGTGCTGTGACGCTCAGTGGGCACTGCTGTGCCAGACATGCCTTGGAGAACTAAAGTTTGTGTCTCACCTTCTGGGTTGCAAACCTTAATTACATCAATTAAAACTAATTGGATTCATGTTTCCGATTTACTTGGCAATGCTACTTGGCTAATTCATAAATTGAGGGATTGCTATATTATGTATGTGCTTTTATTTTCTCAGTTTACTGTCTCTGGCACTGCGTTGTGGTGAACCAATTCTGTTGTTAATAAACAAAACAAAAATAAAAAAGTACCTTACTCAACAGGCAGGGTTTGCTGCAGAAGTTAAACTGTCTTCTGCCACTCTACACTTTCACAAAAATGCCAGCACAACATGCATACGCAACCACTTTTTTCCAATTAAATATTGCAACACACTGGTCTGAGCTGTCCTTCAAATATCCAGTCATCTGAGGCCGAACCACGCATCTCCAAAGATGGAAAAAAAGACACACACTTTATGTAGTCAGCATGTCACCCTGCATTCAAGAGTAAGTCTCCTTTTTAAAAGGCTCATGTTATGGTAAGAGCTGCCATTTTTACATTTGAATGATCCAGGTTCAAATCCCACCTCCGGCTGTGCTACCATTTGATCCAGATACTTGCCCTGCATTGGCGTAATATAAATGAGGCAGCTGTATAAATGGGTTAATCACTGTAGGTAGCTTTGTTTCCCACAGCTGAGAGGTATCAGATCATATTGTGAGTCCACATTAACCCACACATATACACAAGCAGCCTGTTCAAACACACCCTGGAAGCCCTATCCCAAGCCCACCCACGCACATCTCAGGAGTGGGTCACGGCGAGGAAGGTGATTGAAATGCATGCAGTGCAGTCTGATGGTGGGGAGGAGGTCACAACCTGCCCAGGCAATAATCACCACCCCCTTAGATAGTTTGATTTCTCCCTCTCCGTCCAAATAGAGGTCAATGGGCACCAAGGCTGCAGCTCTATCATGAAAAAGACCATTAGAGAAGCGTCTGCCGGACTCGCGCTCTCGCACTGTCTCCACTGGTGGGATTCGCCCTCGAATACCGATACCAACAAAAGTGGTGTGTGCAGAAGCGGCCAGCGCTGGTTAGCATCATCACACCCCTGGTGCCTCCCTGCCTTCTCTCTGCTCTGTTGTGCTATGAGCTGTTGTCAAAGGCCAGTGCTGTAGAAGGAATGCAGTCTAATGGTTGGTTCTCCTGGGAAAAGCTGCAAGACATCAAGTTAGCCGTCCAACACAGCCTGTGCTGCTTTGTGAGTCTATCACTCTGTGTTCAAATATCTGCGTGGTTCAAGTGGAAGTCAGAGAGTTAAACAATTAATCGTGTTGCGTACGTTTACATTTATTAACTGAGCTGACTCTTCCCACCTGGTACAATGTTAAGCTACGTACAATTATTTTGCCAATTATACAGCTGGATCATTTTTACTGGAGCAGTTCATGGTCAAGGGCAAGACAGCAGGAGGTAAGATTCAAACATGCAACCACTCGAGTCCAACGGAAGTTAATTTAACCACTACACCACATGCAGCCCTAAAGTTCCATCTATGCGTACTGTCTGGAACCTTCTATTTAAGAGTGTCGGTGTGTGCCTGAATACACACACTACCATTCAACTACCCTTGACACACTGGTCAATGAGATGCAAAGCATGTCACAGGTGAAGTTAAGTGACGAAGAAGAGCTGATTGAGGGAGGTTTGACCTTTCACCTTGGACCTTTCATACTTTGTTGACGCAGCATGAATAATCCTCATGACTTTGTGACTTCTGCACTGTGTCTTGCTGACCTTGCTCCCTGTTTCAAATTGCATCTCAGAGCCATTCGCAATCTCAGCTTAGACAGTATATAGTGCCAGCTTATACCTACCAGTGATGCCCAGGCACAGAGCAGTGTCACACAAGCAGTAAATAGGAGAACCACTGTCATATTCCTCAGTGGTGCAGGTGACACTCTTGACACCAGGAAGCCACATATCTACGCACAACCAAAGATTCCACAGACATCACCTACACCTTCTCCAACATCACAGCCTCGCTGTTGCTTCTTCACTTTTTGTCACCTTGCTCTCGAAAGGGGGAGAAACGATACCATATGGGGACGCCATAGTTGTTCGAGCTGTACTAAGTGGACCAGAGCAGAGTGTGTTTGTGTGTGTGTGTGTGTGTGTGTGTGTGTGCGTGTGTGTGTGCGCGCACGTGCGTTATGTATCTCTGCTATATAAACAGGTGAATATATGTAGGATGTATACAGTGCATCTAGCATGAAAAAATACCTTGGATAAAGGTGTCATATGTCACTTTGGAGAAATGTCTGCTACATAAATAAACCTAAATACAAAAATATGTATCATTCTCTTCACCACATAAGGGACAGAAATGCATACAAACATGAGAAGAATGCAAACACCATTAACTGCTGTACCAAACATTGGTCTTCTGTCCAAATGTCTCATATGTTAATACTATTACTGTTAACAATACTGGTCACGAAGAACACACATCCAGCACGCTTTTCCATTCTTTCTCAAGTTGTGTGACAATGGTGATACAGGAGAGTGTGTACCACTGCGCTACTGTCCACATCCTGCAGCGCAGCGTAACCACTGAGCGGGCGAGTGAGACAGCCAGCACTGCTGAGTGAGAACACACCCGCGAGACTGGAGTGGGTCTCTCAAGAGTGCTTGAATACGGCACCAGGCAATTATGCTTGGATGTGCTCAGGATGTGATGCTGTCTGCTGCTGTTTTCCAGCCATTAGTGTGCTGTAATTAACCACGGTAAAAACTGGGTCCTTCACATGTGGGATCAGTACAGCAGTTACAGATCTTTGCAACCCACACCTGCATACGCATATACATACACACACCACATTGTGGCTGGCTTTTAATTCGACTAACTTCAGCGTGGAAAAAGTGCAAGCGCACCTACACACTGATGCATAAGTACACTCAACTTGGCTGGTTTTTACTGTGTTTGCTTTTGTGATGGGAACAGACACTCGACGTCTGGTGAAGTGTTTATACTGTTTGCCCTGCTGTGTACATGCAAACTACTGAAACACACGCTCGTGTGCAAATGGATCCAGCGCTTGCCGAGTTCCAGGACGAGCGCTGCGCTTTGGTCTGACCGTCAGGGGTTCGAGGGCCTCCGTAATGAGCTCTGCCCTCCTGTCCTAACAAGCTGCCTCGTGCACAGCGCCCGGCTCTGCGGCGAGCGTCTCTTCGCACTGGGAATCTGTTGATCGGCTAATTATGCCTGCAAGGTCTGGACTCGGGCTGTGGACGGCTGTCAGAGCTCTCCTCTGTGCACCTCTATGCAAGTGAGCTGTTTTCAAACCAAGGCCACCACCTCGCTGACCAATATACTGTGTGTGTGTGTGTGCGTGTGCGCGCGCGCGGTGAATGCAGGTGACTGCGCTGTGCTCTACTGCATTTGGCACCAGTCACAAGCTGCTGCAGATGAGACTGTACTTAAAAAAAAGTGGGCAGAGAAAGACGAGTACTTCAGAAGTTTTTGTAACGTGTGTGAGAGAGATCGTGTAGATGTGTCAAAGGCTCTGACCAACAAGTGTTAAAGGTCTGTATTTGCACTGGGGGCTCCAGTAGTGTCACTTGTGTGTCAAAGAGAGACATATCTGCACTTTTTACATGGACCAATGTAATGTAGCACCTTCTCTCAGTGCAAGACTCCGCAAAGCTCTAGCCAACATGCAAACACGTACAGAAACACAAACATGGAAACATTCTTTTTCTATCAGTTGCTACAAGTACAATCAAATGTCGCCAGTTTTCGATGGACTACATGGAGTTTTACAAAATTAGTCACATTACCACCACGTAAGGTTTAACATCTAACTGAGGCTTAGAAACACAACGCGATACATTCATTTTTGGCCTGGTTAACAGCAATACTGCTGTAAGCTTTGAAAAGATCTTATCGGCGTTCCTTTTGTCCTCATCTCCAGCCTCCCCCTTTCAATACTGTTACATTTACATTCTTTCATTTATCCGACACTTTTCAAAGCAGCATACAGCTGAGAACAAACAAACATTTCACAAAGGGTGAAGAGCTTTAGATGCAGACACGTCATTCTCAAAGCACAGCCAGTCTGTCCAATACCACAGTTTTTCCCAGCACACGTTATACCAGCAGCTGCATATAGAACTAAGTCTGATATGAAATACAAAGGTGACTGTGACAAGGGGTGATGTAAGTATATGGAGATTTTAAAAGATCTGGAGAGAAGTGGGAAAGATGCATCTTGAGAGCGTTCACGAATTTTAATGGTTAAACAGTTTTGAGGAACACACGAAGGTCAGTCTGTCAAATCAAGGCCAAAACCAAGAACATGCAGATTTTAAAATTTGGACCCCACAACTAGACTGCCATGCAGCCAGAAATGGAGAAGTGCATTACCCTTGTTAACACTGAGAATTCAGCTGCACTTTCCAGATCCAAGTGTGTATTTTCAAGTGTTTGTGTGAGAGTGTGTGGGTGCGTGCGCATGGACCAAGGCCTAATTGAAATGCTAAAGATAAGGTTTGCTTTGTGGTGTCATTGTGCATTAGGTCGGCTTGGCTCAGGCGGAATGCGAAGCGAGCACCAGACGGAGCTGCTCTATTTAAGGCGGCAGCGCATGGCGGCTGTGATCAGGCCAGATTAGGCCAAGCGGCTGGGAGATGATCGCCTTCATTCCCGCCGACTGCTAATGTGCCAGCGAGCTGAGACGCCGACGCTGCCTTAAACAATGCTGACAACAGGCTTTGCAGACATAGTGGCAGCGTACACAGCTTCTGTGTGATCTTCCCTATGTGTCCATACGTGTGAGATTCCATCCACACACCAAGATATAATGCAGGCAACACAGATGCTCTAGAAATGCGAATCACTGAGCACAACAGGTATACATTTATACCATATATACATTTATACAGGTATCCAAGAACCGACTGTTTGACTTATGAGTTTTTGCATATATGACTGAAATTATTATCCTTTATAGATTTGTGGCCAAATATGACATTTTTTCTATTTACGAAATTCCCCGTTTTTTCCCCGTTTCTCAGTCGAGTGTGGGGGAATTTTCGAAGTTCACACCAGTAGCCACTGTAGTGTACAAGTGAGTGTGCGTCTGTGATACACTAGTTATGTCTCTACCCTGACTGCACAACACAACCAGTCACAACCAGTTCACCGGTGGCGTTTCTCCCCATTTACCATCTCTGCGCCTTTATTTCAAGTTGTGCTCGGCAATTCTCATTTCTAGTACATCTATGTTATTATTATTCTTACATTCCTGTATATTATCAACGGAAGGACATGTCTACTATTTAATATAAACGTTACCGCCATCAAAATGGGATTTGGTGTTACTTGAGTAAACACTGCAATGACTGTGGGCCCAAGAACGCTTAAAATTTCTTCCCATTGAAATTAAAGGTAAGTACATGTCTGACTTATGAGATTTCACCTTATGAGCCTCTTTCCACAAATGCATTATGCTCATAAATAGGGGGCTACCTGTGCATCTATGTCTGCGCCTGTTTGGACGTATATGCACTTTTCTGTTTGAACCTGTGCTCTTTGAGTTGGTGCATGTGCACGTCTGTGTGTCTGTGCTGCTACAACTCCAAGAATGTGAGCTGCATACCAATTATGATCGAATGGCTTCCCAAAGTTTGCTCAGGCAGACCTGTGTTTACACTCCAAATCAACTGTCTTAATATTTAGATTAAAAACCTTCAGCTCCCTGCTCCAATCACTCTTTGATATCCCATAATCCACCTCAGCACAGTCAGAAATGTGAAAATGGAAAAGGATTTCATTATCTCTGTGGTGGTGATGGTGGTGGGGGGCTGTAATTTCCATAATTCACCTGTTTACAAGCTACACACATACCTTGTAGCTATTTGATCATGCATCCTCTTGTGGAATACCAACAAAGAGCCACATCTGTAACAGAACTGAAAGATCTACCACACCACTGCCACAGCTCTACCACAACAGCAACGGCGATGCAGATTTTTAGCATTTAATTTGATCAGATCTTTTTTGTTGGTTCTATTATGAACGCAGCCTGAGAGTGACGCCAAGTTCTTTTTTAACCTTGGTGAGAAAAATAAACATGTAATCATATATGTGAAAAAGTAATTGCCCTTTGGCAGAAAACAATGGCGGAGCCACCATTAGCAGCAATGACTGCAACCAACTGTCAATTGACCATGGTCTCATGTTGCTGTCAAGGAATTTTGTGGATCACTCGTTCATACAAAATTGCTGTAGCTTAGCGGAATTTGCAAGTTTTCAGGCACGAGCAGCTCTTGGCACATTTCTTGCCACAGCATCTCATTCAGATTTAGGCCAGGACTTTGACGAGGTCATTCTAAAACTTTGATGATGCTTTTTTCAACCATTCTGATGGAGACTTGCTTGTATATTTGGAATCATTTTTTGCTGCATGACCCAGTTATGCTTCATTTTCAGCTTACGAATCAACGGCCTGACACGTTCATTTATAATTTGCTGATACAAAGAAGAATTCATGTGATAGCAAGGCAAACAGGTCCTGACTAGAAAAAAATGTCCAGGTCATCACACTGTCATCACCATGGTGGCAGCTGGAAGGTTTTTAATCTCAAGTGTCGTATTTTGTTTTTTCCAAATGTAATGGGGCTTAGGCCTTACAAAAAAGTCCTTTTGACTCATCAGAATATTCTTCCAGGAGTCTTGAGAAGCATTCAGGTGCTTTTTGAAGACACGTAGGCAAGCATTCATTTTCTGAGTAAATTCACGGCTGCGCCAAACATTCTACATTTGAGGAACATAGCACTGACCGTGGATTATTTAGGTCCGGAGCCTTAGAAATGGCTGCTTAACCTCGTCCAGACTGATAAGCCTCAGTTACTTTTCCCTGGAGGTCTTCAGACATTACTTTTCAGGGTGGCACGATAAGCCTCTATGAACCTCTGTTTTGTCAGCTTGACCTTTACTGGTAAATACTGTGGGAGTTGGAAATTATATTGAATACTGATGGCCCAAATCAGACCTGGACACGTTCTCATGACTCTAACTAACCCTTTAATTAGGTTGGTTAAATTTATGAGCCAATTTCCTATTGACTCTTATCACATGTGTTATTTACCTACAATACCTCTACTGGAAATACAATAATCTGGCACACAAGTGGCACAGCTCTACCAATAAAGCTGCACACCTAACACAATTCTACCATATTGTCCTCCCTCACAAGTTCACCCATGAATGTCCTCAGAGACAGCAACACATTTAATCATTTCATTTCTTAAACTGAAAACAAAATTATTGTTTAACCTCACCAACTGCAATATAATCCCCTCTACGATGTGGAGCTAAGGGTCCTCATAAGAAGCACACGCCCACATACACAAACACCAGCATTATATGCACCCATGCACACATAAACACCTTCAAATAGATTTGTGCACTCTCACCATCACTTTAAAACCCTGCCCAGATGACCAATTCTTCCCACTGCTTTCCTGCTGGGTTGATAGAAATCTGGAACCTTGGTCTTTGTTGGGGAAGAGAACTGATAAGTCAGTCACCAGCTTCACCCTACAAGCAACCACAGGCATGTGTGTGTGTGTACCCAAGGATGACTAGATACCAAATAAGCAGTTCCTTATACAGAGATTGTTAGAAAATCTAACTGAAATTCCTGGCTCAAATTGGCCCGAGGACTTTCTGTGCCTGTGGCATTATATGGTTAGAGTCTGTGCTACAACTGGAACACCATCAAACTCTCATTCTGCATTCACTACGGAGACGCGAGCAAGAGTGCTGGCAGCTTCAGTCCCTTACCAAGTCTGAGACTTGAGCACACGCAGGAGCTCAAGTTGGACGAATGTTACACACTTCTGGTTCAAAGAGCATTTGCAATGTTTCGTGAGAAGTACAGTGGTCATCATTATGTATAATTCCATTATACAATCATTATTTTGGCAGAATCCCATAAGCAGCAGTAGCTGGATGCTTTCAGTAGGAAGAAACAGTGTTTACACACATCTACAGACTGGAGAAGAACTGCCATATGGTGCTGTCTTAAGGTGTAGCACTGTTTTCTTCCATATAAACGTTTTTAAGTATAAAATCACCTTCTGCATTATTACTATCACAGTATTCAGTTTCTCGGCAGACGTTTATCCAAAGCGACTAGCAGAACTTACATCTGAGGCACACATTTGTTTATATAACAGGGACCTTGTGGTTAAGCTCAGAACTTAACTCTCTGTACGATTTCTGCGACATCTTCCAGCCCCTTAACCACCTAACTAACCTTCATTCTCTTCAAGTTCCACAGCTGAAACCCACTACAAACAACGGCTGCCTCCAGTGCGCACACTCCCCAAAAACCACAGCAAACCTGTGTACCTGTTAGGGACTTTTTTTACATGCTTCTTTTATTTCTGTGGGTTGTCTGTTCAGCAGCTCCATAAAGTAAATATATAAATAAAATGGATACTGAACAAATGAGAAAAATTCCAGACAATTATTTCTTGATGATACAAAGGCACACAAATTATTCTCATTTGCAAGAGCTAAAGACAACAATGGAGTCCTGCTGTCTGGAGCCCGGCTGCACATCCTGAGAATAAAACACCCCTTGTGGCTACAAAGGACCTGTAACATTCAGGGAGCATCAGAGTGCTGTACACAGCCTACGGGTGTTTCGGGGAAGAACACGAGCCGCCCAGCACACGTATCCATAATAAATCTCCTTATTACTGGAGAGGCATCCCAGGAGTACTCAAAGGGCTTTTATTTCTCCACTTAGAGGCTTTGACAGCAGGTGTTTACCACAGCTGCACATTTGTGTGTGTGTGTGTGTGTGTGTGTGTGTGTGTGTGTGTGTTAGAGAGACAGAGAGAGAGAGACAAAAAGAAAGATTACACAGATATCACATGGGACATACTGATGATAGAACTGGACAGCTGCAAGCTGCTCCACTTAACAATTTTTCTTTACATTCTGAAATTCTGTTTAAATTCCATCAGTCTAAAAACTTTAAAAGCTTACAACAGCGTGCACTGATTTGACAGTCAGGCTTGTTCTTTCCATAGGCTATTAAATTCCTCTGGCGTGACTCCTCTGTCATCAGAAACACAAATAGCTGAGGAAAGATCCAGCTAGACACACAAGCGAGTACTGTGGAGGGGTGTATGTATGGAACAAGCTCTGTGAAGGCCACACAGGCACATGAACCCCCAATCTGAGGCTGACTATTACTGGGGGAGACCACTGTATAGTGCATTCAACATTCCTTGGAGTCTTGGTCTTCCACCATGTGTCATATAAAGTGCTCTGTTGCCCTAATGTGCAAGAAAATCATAAGGTAAAAGCACCTTTGCCTGTGCTTTCTTGGGGTGGCGGCATTTGTGCAGAGCAGCATGGTTCAACCGAGGGCTTATAATGCAGGTTCTGCAGACAAATGAAAAAAGGAAATATATATTTAAACTAGGGATATTTTTATTAAAGAGGCACTTAAAATAATTCAGCATGTTAAAAGGGGAGTCGCAATTAAAAAAAGCAAAGAAACGCTGCCCAAAGCAAAGTGGTGACATCAATCTATCAATCAATGGGACCCGACTGAGGGGAAAACAAGGTGCAGTTTCTACGCGTTACCACTAGATGTCTCTTTGCGTCCACTGTAGCTGAGCGCTCAACAAAAATCCCGATCGTCAGGAGATCGCAATAGAGGGTGGCCTCCTGCTGAAATGTTGGAATGCAAATGAAATTGACAGGAGTGGTAACTGGTGAGCCAGTTTGGACACTGTCAAGAGCTCTATTTCAGAGGCTGTGCTGAGTTTCTGGCATGTGCTACGAAAGTGTTACAGGACAGGTGTGACGGCCAGGCGGTACAACCAGGGCACGTGGACCACTGAGACTGGCCGGGAGAGGGTGTTTGTGGTCAGCAGAGGCAGACCGTGTGAGACATTCCCATATGCAGCGAGACATGTCGAACATCTATAAACAGCAACTGTTCTTCTTCACAGTGTCAGTGAACAGGAGGGCCAATAGAGAACTTAACAGCTTTATATCCACATATTTTCATTAATTTAGTCGTCGCTTTTCTGCAGTGACATGCAAAGTTAAGTTCCAATTATATATCCATGAAGACAGCTAGGTAATTTTTACTCCATCAATTCAGGGTAAGTACTTTGATCAATGGCACTACAGTAGCATGTGGGACGTGAACCTGGGTCCTTCGAGTGGAAGGTTGAGTCATAGCTGAAGCATAAGAAAAGGTTCGTGATTTTGAATCTATTTATACATGACAGCACAATGACTCTTTTGATGAATGTATAACAAACACCAGCACGAAGTACAGATATCTGAGTGAGTACCAAGAAGTTTTGAGCATACCTATCCCCTTGCCTTGCTAGCCCTCCCTGGTCCCACTAAGAATATTTACATTTATCTGATTCGTTTTGCCTTGCCATGTTAAGCTACTTACTGTGATGCACCCATTTAAGCAGCTGGGGAATTTTTACTGTATCCATTCAAGATAGATCATTGATCAGTGGCACTATAGCAGAAGGAGAGATTGGAACCTGGGTCCTTTGAGTGCAGGGTGCTGCTCAAGCCACCACACTACCCACTGCCCTGGTACTGCTAAGCTCTGCAGTTTCTACATTTGCTTTGCACCCTTTGACCCCCTACGCATGGGGTCCACCTGCAGTCCAAAACAGAGAGCACATTGAGAGACTCATGCATTACCCTCTAACTTAGAACAGCTCCCAGTGTCTTGACATGAGAAGTCAGCACAGTGAGGGACCTGCCTCACAGAAGTGGAGAGAGAGAGAGAGAGAGAGAGAGAGAGAGCACAAGAAGACCAGCAAGAACATGCTTGAATGTGGGTTGACTACCGCAGACTTGCAAAATGTGAACGCACTACTTTTAAAATACATTTTTTCTAACTAGCCTGATTTACACCCGAAAAGGCAGGTAAGGCGACTTACCATCTCGGTGACAGAGAGAAAAAGCAGCCAACTAGCAGCCCACAGTTAATGGCAGATCCGGGTGAGCCACTGTCACACATACTGACACAAATGCACACAATGGGTAGCTTTAAGCAACTGGCCATCCCAGTGACCACCGCATCCATGAGGGATCAACAGAAACTTTTAGCCTGGCTACTGCTTATTGGGACATTAACGCATAAACACACCATTGCAAAAAATGACTCATAATGAGCAAGAGCAATAGAGTCCAGTTTGACTCAAAGCAGTTATTACTACATTCACATTCGTTCAATTACCTGATACCACCTTTCTAACTTACAATGACTTTAACCTCTGCGGCAGCTGGATAATTCTTACTGTATCAATTCAGGGTACGTACTTTGCTCAAGGGTACTATTGTAGAAAGTGGCATTTGATCCTGGAATCTTCAAGTGCAGAGGCGTTTGCTCAAGCCACTGTGCTAACTGTCCTGCGTTCGTGGTAAGGGAAGGTACGGAAGTGGCTTACCATTGCATTTTTCACATGCGTTTCGGTGGTTAGCACAGGAAGAACAAGTAATAAGCTCAGCTACTTCACACATCCTCAGCTAGATTCAAACCTACACCCAAATGGACAATCCTAGTAGTGTGAGACACCAGCATTACAGCTGCACCACTGAGGTCATTTCATACTGAGGTTTATGATGTACGGCACTCTCACCAGTGACCCAGTGTGACTCACAGGCAAGTGCTGCAAGCTATTTTCACTGTTTGACCCACTGATGACAATCTGCCAGACACACAAAGGGCAAAGGGGGTCTGAATGACCTGAAGACTCCAGAAACTGCTCCCTGTACACCAACATTTTTACCCTCCTTGTGTGAAGTTAGTATGTCCAGGAAGAATGAGCAGCCAGGTGGCCTTAGAGGTTTAAACCTCCTAAACCAGCCCTAGTGTGGTCTCCTGTCCTCTACTGCCTTCTGGCAAGCATCTCCTGACAAACCAGCAATTTCTGAACCCTTCTGGTCACTAAGTACTACCTTTTTCCAGCTACATTTATGAATGCATTACAGACCGCTCCAATGTTATGAAGGGAATTTGTCGCTCGAAATCCCTTTGAAAAGTTCATTCTCATAAATCGAAGACATGATTACCATTAGTTTCAATAGTAAAAATTTTTATGCCTTCCTGGGCCCCAAAATTGACACCGATTTGTGCAAAAATATCACCAAATCCCATTAAAATGGACGGCATTAGTTCAGTAATTATCATATCGTGAAAGTAAAGACAAAAGAAAACAATGACATTAAAGCACATATATTCTCACACACAAATTAATCTGTGATCATTTGGATAGTTTAAAAAGGACCAATATTACCAAGATTATAGCAAGTAAAACCAGCAAACCAGGGGTAATGGAGGTCGAGAACCTTACTCAGCGTGCGCCAAACTATAACTGAAAAGACCAGTGGTACCACTGAGCTTGCACTCCTCGGCTGTCAGGAAGCGCAGGAGATCTAAAATCGGTCTTTGTAAGCTGTAAGATATGCCTTGCAAGCAGCCGAAGGGCATTAAATGAAACTGCTTGTAAAGTTGAATTCTCATAACTTAAATGGGAATATCTCGGGGTGTGACTGTACCTATGTATACTACATGGCCCTTGTACTACTGTGTTTTCACATCGTTGCTGCTGAGAAAGAAACTGACCCTCAATCCTGCTAAGGCCCCTCAAGATGCACTCACAGCTACACACAATAAACATTATTAAATAATCTGATGCCTAACAAACCGCAAACTACTCACAAAGTCCTACTTAGTGGGTGAGACCAGCAAAGGCATTTCTTAAATTATTATATTCTTCTCATTTTTTCTATCAGTTATTCATATTAAGGCATTAAGATATGTAAGCTTGATTGACAGCCGCTTCTGAACTTCAGATAAAACAAATTAACAACAACAGCGAGGAAAAAGATTTGATGAATAACTTGCGTCTGCTAAGTAGGATAAATAATGCTAAATTATATAATTGACCTTATAGGTGCAGTGTTTCAGTGCATATGCAAAAGAGCGATTAAAACAGGCATGAATATTAATGCGGGGCACTCTGGCTGCGCTAACAAGCAGCGCAATCCACTCGTCACCAGAGCTGGTGGGTGTCCATTTCAGCATCGTGGGATGGGGCCTGCGTGATAATGCAGTCCAGGCCAGGACCAGGAATCGGAGATGGGCTGAGCTCACTCCCACCGCACTCCAGGTTATCAAAGCAACATTTTCAGTCCTCCGACATCAGCAAAGCAAACTGTTATTCATTTTCAGAAAATGCGCCCAAGTTTCCCGACATTACTCAAGCTGTTTTGATGATCCCGTAACCTTTCAAATAGAACTAATTTTGCAAGCAAAGGAAACATGCAATAGGAACCCAGACACGAGCTTAACCCCTTTATAGACACTTTACACAAGTCTAAGGGCTCCAAGGGATCAGCAAGGCAGTTTTAAGAAGGGAGAAACTTGGTGCCTATACATACAAAGGAAAATTCACCTATGTAGCCAAACTCTGTTTCTATGACAACAGCTGAGATACCAGCACTGGCCAGGCTCAAGACAAGGAGTGTTCATGGTTACATTTATTTATTTGTTTTATTATTAAGGTATTTTTTTTTATTAACTGAAACTTTATAAAAGGCATGAACAAACTCGGCTACAGACAAATAAACTGGTTTCAAATAAATAATTAAGGGGCAGCAGTTAGTGTAGCAGAGCCATCACTTTACAATCAGGAGCTCCTCGGGTCCTCAGTGTAGTATTTACCCATTAGGATTACCCTGTTATATAAACAGGTAAATCACTGTAAAGTTTTTAACACATTTTCAACAAAAGTGTCAGCACTGTGGTGCAGTGAGTAGCACTGCTGCCTGGACGGTGAGATTGGATGGGGGTTTGAATACAGCTCACTCAGTTTGGTGGTCTGTATGTTCTGTAAGTGACTGCACGGGTTTCCTCCCACAACCCAAAGACACGTATTTGTGTATGTATGTGTCACATGGCTCTGCTGTTTAAATGGGAGTTTAGTACAGTGAATCCAATAGTTTTAGGTTACCTTGGTTAAAGTTGTCAGCTGAATACTACACAGCAGTCATTGAAAAAAAAAACACAGCTTATGTGTATTCTATGCTTCCAACTTTGCATATTCTAGGATGTAGAGTCCAGAGGTTTGCCGCTGGGGGTCAGGAACACAACTCCTCCCGAGAGTTGTTCTTCCTTTCGAAGGTAGTTGGCGATGATAAAGGGTCTTGGGCTGGAACATGACTCCTCCCAACAGCCCTGCTTTTACCACCCTAACTGATGCACAAAACAGTGCCCATTGTCACTTTGCATTTATTTTTTACTTGATTTGATGTATTTTTCAAACTGCAAATGAATACTATCTTCAGATGTGCTGTAGTGTACTGTAAATATTTCCTTCACTAAAAAGATTGGAAAAAATGAATGCCTTGACCTTAATATTAATACAAATCTCTTTTAAGTAGAAAAAAATATTACAAAAGTCATTGAGTGAGGCATTAATCTTGGCAAAGCACCAGGGAACAGAGCAGAAAGGTTACTAAATTTATCACACTCAGCCTGTTGGGGGATATTTAAATATAGTGTTGGCATCCAAAATAGACAGAGCCCAGTGCGGCCCCCTGAGATCAATCGTGTCCCGCCCCTCCATACACTAACTCTGCAAACTCTCATTCATTACACACACTTAATTTCTACCACAGTATGTGCACTGTGGTAAAAATACTAACCAGGCCATTCTTTGTGTCACTTAATTTCAGGGGCAGTAAAAAAAAAAAAAAAAAGGCTAAATTCAAGCTCCCTGCACGATTATATTCTTCAGAGCAACTCTACAAAGTTCAGTAAGAACATTGTTGACCTCGATAGAACGTGAAAGATGCTTGCTATCACCTTCAACTCAGTAGCTCCTAGGGAAGAAAATGGGTTAAAGTTCCATTTTTAAACTTCAAAAATGTATGTTGAAGATTTGCGTAAACATGCAGAACACTGAAATGAGCCAGAGTAACAACTTCTGTAGCTTAGGTAATGTCCGACACTTCCAGCATGCTTATTATGCTTGTTATTACCAATCCATCCACTCATTTATCTATCTTCCTGCTAGATACAGAACAGGCACAAACATCATAATTATCACCGGAGTACCTCTCATTACACACGATGCAAAAATAAAACAGACGCACAGACGGATACACGTTGAGACCTACTGTTACAGAAATGAACTGTAAACACTTATCGTATAGTCTGTGATAAATGCAGCACACATCCCTCATGATCTCAACAATAACATCAGCTGTGGGATTTAAACACCACTTTCTGGTGTTCCTCTGCACTTTTTCCATTGTTGCATACTTAGGAGATGAGCTGCTGACCTTTAACTCCACGGGGCTTTTCTCCAAAACATACAGCACAGGACAAGCTAACACTCACATATCAGCATTGTAGAAACTCCAATGTACATGAAAGCCCTCCATAACAAAGTGCTCAGAGACCTGGGGAGCTGTACCACAGGCCCGATGAAAGCTTTTGATTTGGAGTGACGAAGTTGGGAAAGTAATAAATCATGACAGGACGAGAAATTCTGCACAGACATGCTTTCGAGGTGGATTATCGACCCCCTGTCTTAAAGTATCACGTTTGGCTAAATAAAATCAATCATCCTGCTGTATTGATCAGGGGCCGCAGTGGCCTGGGCTGCAAGGCTAGACAGTAACTAATGAGCCCCAATTGGGTCGGGCAGCACTGGAGGGTCCGCCTTTGCTCTCCTTTCCTCTCTCAACACTGTCGTTACCACTTCGGAGATCACCAAGATATCACCACCGAGCTTACAGCTTGAAAACTTTATGGTCAGGGGTCAGTCTTTAAAATTTTACACAAACTGAAGAGCTTTATTCTAGTATTTGACTGTTTACAATTCAATACTTTCCCAAGGGGAAGGTAGATGTTCAGTTTTACATTGCCACATTGTATCAGGTATACCTTCATCTGAGAATATGTAAAAGAGATCCACTTTACACTGCAATATGGGGATGTTGTCGAGTAGGCATATTTCATCCTGTGAAATCCAGGTGCAACAGTTCAAGGTTCACTTTATCATTATACACATCTACTGGAGAACACAAAATGTAGCTTCTCCTGGACCATCGTGCATAATACACTTAGACAGCGTGACGACAAAAGACAACTGAGATAAAATGAATAGATACATTGTTAGAAATAAATAAGTAAGTTGATAGATAAATATATATATATATATATATATATAAAAACAAGGTGAGAATAAAAGGTTCAGCACAAACAGAGGAGGGAGGGGTCACTGTTGGTGATTAACTCCTGTGCTTTCTAGCCTGATAGCCTGTGGGAAAAAGCTGTTCCTGAGTTTGGTGCTGCCAGCACGCAAGCTGCGGTTGCCTTGCAGACGGCAGTGCTAAAAAGTCGGACCCGGTGAAGCTACTGCGTGCCAACACGCTGCCATCTTCATAAAATGTACCTAGTGTCACGTTTTCAGTTTACGTACTACTGTTAGCTGCGTGTGAAACAGTTTGAACTCACGGTGTAAACAAAATTAAAATGCGACTCAACATCTTAAAACCAAATCTGTGGTTGAAAGTTCACTTTTTGAAGCTTTTGCAAAATAAAATATGTGGTTCTCAACATGGTGTTAAATACGAAGGCACTGTAGATAAGTACAACAAAAGCACGGGGTGCTGACACTAACAAGTTCTTGTAATAGAGGCTCATGGCAACCATAAGCAGAGAAAGGAGGGTGTTACTGGCCCTGAGATGTGCTTTGTGATGTTCTGTCAACACACTCCATGAATGTATACTAAATGGGGTGAGCTTGTTTTAGAGAGCCCTGCATGCCTCTGTTGTGACAGACTACAGATAAACCACAGCACAGCACTGCCAAACCACTACACCTGCTTATTATCTAATTAGCAAAAAACAAAAAAAAAAAAACAAAAAACATCCCCAAACGAACACCACACTCTGGAAACAACACAGTATCTTGTGTGAATCCAAACAAGCGCGGTTCTCATGGAAACCTAACCATTTTGGCAGCTGCCTTGTCCAAGCTACACTATCTTTTTTGTGATCGAGTAGTATTGTTGGCTGCTGAGGATTACTGTCAATGTGACGGGCTTCTTTCTTCCTCCTGTTGCTCCACATCCATATCATGCTCCATATCCATTTCTAATTAGACTATGTATAGGAGACACTACGAGTGTGAGAGGTCTCAACACACACACTTTTATGGCTGTGGCTGGACTAACCTAATTGCTGCACTTGGCACAAGGATCAAAACCGACCTGCTTCTCACACTGGCCATAGTCCGGTCCATGGTCCGGGAGGAAGAAGGTAGCTTCTCCGCGGTTCTTTGCCGTTTCAATGAGACTCTGCGCCGTCCTCACCGTGGCATTCCGGGCATGGACAAACACCATCACCTGCAACACAGCAGTCACACATACAATCTCAGGGAACAGAAACTGGACAGACACATATATACCTTCTTTCCATTTTCTACCTGTCCAAAGAAAGGGACACAATGAGGTAAATCTCACTTAAGTGCCACAGCTCAGCTCCACAAATTACGCTAGAGTTGTTTTCATCCAAAAAGCAGTGTTGTCCCGTACTTGACATCGAATCAATCCAAGTTTGTTCGTAAACATCCCATATTCTTTGTTGTAATCACTATTGAGATAAGCTTTTGTGCGTGTGTGTGTGTGTGTGTGTGTGTGTGTGTAGCCCAGTGGTCCAAGAGGCCTGTTGACTCTGCAGAAGTACTCGCTATTTTCCCATCAGGTCCAGGGCGACCTTGCAAAGCAGTCGATACAAGAGCACAAAACAATCGATGGCAGAAATATAACATAGTTATGAGATGGAAGCGGGGGACCTTGTTCTATTGTACTTTTAAAGTGCTCTGAAGTAATTGCTCAGAGGAATGAGAGAGAGAGACTCGTGACACCAGTGAGGTGTTAATCTCGGGCCTTCAGCTTCCGTAGAGGCTGTGCCAAGTGCTGCCGTATCACTCTGTTGTTCTGTAGTATCATCTTGTCTTTTCTCTCTCGGTCCACTTGGAGACTTTGGCTAAACCCGATCCTTGTCTCCTCCTAGAGTAAAAGGCCAGTTTTGTGTGAGTGAGGCTCACCCAAGTACATATTCCCACACACATCCCCTACCCTAGGGCATTCTGGTCTATACAAGCATCCACGTACATACACTTCCTCTCTTTGCACAATTTTTCACAGACTTTCCCTACCAGAAGCAACTCTCATAATTTCATTTTCTCTGTACATGTCTGTTATATAGAGGAGTGGCTGCATGTGTAGACTCAAACTTCACTGGCCACTTACAACTTTACGTTTATTTTTCTGACTTTTTCCTCCAAATCAGGTTACTTACAATGTTTTACCAATTTATACAGCTGGATAATTTTAACTATCAACTCAGGGAAAGCACTTTCTCAAGGGTACAGCAGCGGGAGGTGAGATTTGAACCTGGCTCCTTCAAGTCCTAAGCAAGCAGCTCTAACTACTATCCGCTGCCCTTTTTATGACAATATCATCTTTCTGATGATCTTTCACGCATGTTCCTGGGAGGTAAGCAACCAGGACCAGTGTGGACACTGGATCAGGCACGTGCACAGCAGGAAGCCAGGAGGCACCACAGGACCCTTCCTGCTTGGCAGGGCAGCAATAAATCCTACGCAGACTGGCACACGTCTGGATTTGTAAAAGTAAAAAGTTTGTCTCCAAACCAAACACATATCTATCTAGCGGTTCTTAAACTTACAATCTTGTTTACCTTTACATTTCTCTGTTTGCTCATTTTCTCTCTCACACACACAAACAGGCAGAAACTACAAAACTGTTTTTTCATAGTTTTGCATTACAAACTTTTCTCCGTTACCTGTGAGTGGTGTGACTAACTGTGATGGGGCACCTGTCACAGCAATTATGAGTCTGTATTTATGAGCGCTAATTTTAGGAGAGCAATAAAAAGGAAACAATAACCTTGAATGCATGCCAAAAGGTGCTGGTGGCAGTGGGCCAAAGAACCCGTCTACCAGCAGGAGAAACAGTTACTAATTCTTCTGAGGAAAAGGCCACGATGTCCATGTCTCACAGGGTGGTAAAGTGTTTGATTCTGATGTCCCATAGAACACAGAATTACCATGGTGCCTAAGCCAGTAGAAGACAAAAACCTGTAATACAGCCAAATGTTAGAGGACACAAGCTGATAAGTCAGTGAATGAAGTGGTGTGATGAAACAAAAGAGTCTGGTGACAGCGTAACATGACAGGACACATTGCTGTGAATACACTTGTATAAAGTATCAGGACATAGTTGTGGGAACAAGTCACTTGGGTGAAGTTGGGCTCGATGCTTTGAAAGAATGAGTGGGATGTTACAAAAAAAACTTCAATGTGCAATGAATGGACCAGTAAAATGTAATAGAGCGCAATATAACGAAAATATGGCACCCATAAAGGAAAAATAAATGTAGGCTATGGAAACAGACTTAACCAGGGTTAACTATGGTCAAACCTTTATATTTTTATTTATTCATTTAGCAGATGCTTTTCTTCAAAGGGGTGAGGAAAATCTGAGTAAACAAGGTGCATTTTACAACAGGCAAGGAGCTTTAGATGTGCAGAGAGCGTGGCCAGAGTCAGTTTGTGCAGGTACCACAGTTTTTGTAGGTGCACATTACAAGACTAGCTGTACACAGAATTGATACAGAATACAAAGGTGATAATGCAAATTTATAAAGGTGTTAAGAAATCAGAGGTGAGAAGTGAGTTTAAAATAGATGCTTTTTGAATACTGGTAGGGATTCAGCAGCTCTGGGGGACAAAAGAAGCTCATTCCACCCCATTGGAGCCAGAATTAAGACCTAAGAAGCTTTTGATCTTCAACCTCTCGTACATGAGTCCACCAAGCCATCAGAGCTGAAAGAGCACAGCACTCTTGCCTGGGTGCAGTGAGTGGTCAGATCCTCTGACTACTTTGTAGAGCATAACCAGAGTCTTGAGCTTCTTATAGGCAGTTTACAGGTAGCCAGTAGGGAGAGATGAGGAGGGGAGATACATCAGAACTCTTCTGAGATCATACTTATTCATGTCAATCACCCTAGATCTCTGGCAGATGTCAGCTGAAACAAAGGTTTAACTGCTCAGTATTAAAACTTAATTGCACTAAAGATAACAATTACCCTGGTATGGGCAGAGACAGTAATGGGCACCACTGGCAAAAGGTCAGTGCACTGAAATGGGCGCAAGCTTGTTATTTTTCATTAGACAAATGCAGAACGTGACAAGGAGTGCAACGATGGGGTCGGAAGCTGACTGACCTTAAAAGGGTTCATGTACATGAGCGGCTCACCTCCCTGTGCTAAATTATGCACATAAGAGCACAAATGGTGTGGAGTATGGGGGAGTGGCTTTGTGCTGTCAGGGGGTGTAATTAGAGCCGGTCTCAACATCTCACACACGGTGGCCACTGCAGCAGACCCTCAACACCTGATTGCAGAGCCCAATGTACTCGAGGCCCATCAGGAAACACACACAAGCATATACAATCACTAGCTTAACTTGGTAAACAGGAACAGCATAGAAACATGAACTACTGCAAAACACTCCACTTTCCAAGCAGTAGTCCAGAGATGCTTGTGAAAACCTGGATTCCATTCAAATGTTGAAACCTAAAGATGTTTGAAAGAACTATCATTCATACAAGTCTCAATTTTAGTGTCCAACATTAATCCCTACCACAAAAGGAGGCACTGTCTGCCCACTGCCTCAAGGTGCCATCGCCACAGGCAGACACACATGGGATCGAGAGGATCAGATGTGGTTTTAGGGAATCTTTGAAGATGTGAACAATCTTGAAGAAGCACCTCAACTCTATGGCACTTCACAGGATGCTTGAATGCCCTGGTTTGGCTACACTTAGCTCCCTTATAGAGCTCAACATTAATATTCTTCTAAATACTTTGCTACTGTGAGAGTTTACTTTTAAGGAAATCTAGTTAGAAGCTGTTTACAGTTAGAATTAGAGTTAGAATCTATATTATAATGTTTTGTTTAAATTTATATTCAGCTATTTAAATTTGGTCCCAGTGAAATTAATATTTGGACAAAATCTGATGGGAAAGATGAAAACCAAAGGAAAAAAATGAATTTTGAGCCCTGCCTTTTTCCTGTGCCAGAATGCCACCCCAGGTGACAATTGAAAACATGGTGCTGACTGGAGAAAATGTTTGTGTATCTGCAAAAAATGACTGATTTAAACATAGATATTAAACTTATTCAATAAAGTAAAAATTCATAACTAAGTAAAAATGTCGGCAAAATATGCAGAGGGTGTAATGAATACCTGACCACTTTCTGCGTATGTTGTCCCCGCGTATGTAACGCTCATTGAGCTCTCCACTGACCATACAAGAGCTGCACTGGTGTCCTTCCTGACCATCTGGTATCTGTGTGTGTTGTCTGTGAAGATCTGACCATAGGTGTGCGTCTCCAACCATCTCCTACCAGCACAGCCTGGCACAGACATGCACTACTCAGAGGCCTGAGCATGCATACCGCTTTATCACATTCATTATCCAATCACGTTGATGGATGTACTTGTACCTGCATTAATCGGCAGTTCAATGAATTGAAACTTTGACAGTAACTAACGCTGTTTCAAATACACGTTGATCACTGGATTGTCCCCATACAAAATCCCAAACACTAATGTAGATGGGACAGCAGGGCAGATGACAAAGGCTTAAACGCTGCACTGACCTATTGACTGACCTAACAGACATGACACAGAGTCACAATAAACCCAAATGCACATTAATCTGTTCAATTAACTCTTGCTTTGATGTGACAAATTTTACACACGCAAATTCCTCAGTTTCAGAACTCTTTATATCCAATTCTTTGCTGTAGCAGGTCTTGAAAATTAATACCTAAATATTGGTATGCAAATGGAAACTTTGCTATAACAAGTTTTTATTGGATGCTATCCAAAATTTTTTAAATCCAAACAAGAATGAAATTCAAAATTTAAAAAAAAAAAAAAAAAAAAAAAAAAATCAACAAAAATAACATACAGTGTACTGTCATTAAAAAAGTATTCTGATAAACTGCAGTGTATNTAAAAATTAAAAAAAAAAAAAAAAAAAAAAAAAAAATCAACAAAAATAACATACAGTGTACTGTCATTAAAAAAGTATTCTGATAAACTGCAGTGTATATTGTTACAAATTTATCCAAAGAAAAACTAAAACATGCACACTGGTTTCTTGGTTTCAGCTTTTTCTGCTGGTTTCCTTGTGAGTCTTGTGCTCACTTAATCTGAACTGCATTTGTTGTCATTTCAGCTGTATAATTCAACTAGATATCCTCGCTGCTAGACAAGAAAACTTTAAAAGAAGTTTTACAGAAATCAAATGCAGTGATTTCTAATTATGGAACACAGTGGCATGAACAGGAGCCTTGCTTTCAAGAACACAAAGATCCTGTTGCAGGTCAAAAGAAGATTTACAGAATAAAAAAGCATCCAAGGAAAGTTCCATTTTGAGTTTTTTTTTTTTGCCCCACATCCACCCCTTTTAACCCCTTCCAATTGTTTTACACACCCCTGAAGGAGACAACTGATACAGCCACCTCCTTCCACAGAGCAAACCTCACAGGGCTCTTTCCTTCACTTCATTCTATCAGTATCCAGTAAAAGCTGTTAGCCTTATTTAAACTGTTAATCAGCAACTAAATTTCTTCTTTTTAAATAAATCTATTATTAAAATGCCGGTGGCAGCACTAACCTCCAAAGTGTTCTGTACTGTACATACTGTACGGCACATTATAAACATGCCATTTAATGACATTAGGTGCTTCCTAATTAGGTAACTGATGTTTAGAGTGGTTCCCTCGGTTGAAAATGTGGGTTAGTAGTTGATATCAGTGTTTTGGAATGGGCTGGGAGCACATTATTTTTTCTCCCCAATTTAAAATAAAAGGAAATAGGCATTTGGCATCTGAAATGTAGGTATCCAATGAGTTTTCAAGGATGAATTTCAATCAGATTCTGAGGGATTACTGTATGTATGTTTGTATGTGTTAATTTTTCTCACAAGTGTTATATCACACAAAAACACTGAAATGGCAGGTTAATTCATCTTTGCTTTACTGTGCATCTCACATAACTGAACTCACACCAAAAACCTTGAGCAAGTGCCCCTCTCATCTCCAGTACCATAACGCCTAATATCCTAACCAAGCAGGACAGCATCACAAAACAATGATGTGGCGTGCAGGCAGGTCAACGAGACAGCAAACATATTCTCACAACTGCTGCTGTATCCCCCAGAATATCCACCTCTGTCTCTGCGTTCACTCACTGTCATATTGCACAGAATAATTTAAGTATTTAAAGAATGTTATAAGCATATTGCATTTTTTAAACAGAAACTTTGGCAAAGAATACAGTACTGAATTAACAAACTCTCTAATTAAAGCATCTCTTTTAATAGCAGCATGGATAACAATACTGTGGCCAGAAATAAAACTAAATGTTTGAGGTTACCGTGTGGTAGACAACATGCTTAGAAATAATCACTCAGTCAAGATTGTAATACAACCTGACAGCCAGTCCCTAAAACGGTCGTAAGTTGAGGACAAACAAGAGAATGTGGAAGGTGAAAAAAAACATAGTCTTACTGGTGGTAGGAGCAGTTGGGGCCATGACCATAGGGGTCATGGAAGCTGGAAATGGAAATGTTGCTCCAGCAGATCCCAGGAAGGACATCTGTCTTACTCCAGAAGAGCACAAGTCTAGGGACAGCAAAAATACTGTGCTGTACACTCAAACTCCCAAGGCTCTGGTTGGAAGCCCAAGGCTAAGGAAAGTTACTATCCACAGGAGAAAAGATTTTTATATAAATATATGTATAAACACATTTATTGAGTGGTGGAGAAATACACATTTTTAAAAAAAATCACTGCTAGAATCATTTATATTGCTTACAGGACCAATGGTATAAAATACATACAGATTAAAAAAAAGACACAGTATATCTTTAAAAAGTTCTACCAAGTTGAAAATTAAGTTTTAATTTCCCTAACAAGAAACATAATCGTTCCTATTCTTCTTGTATCAAACTTTGTCTAAAGAGTTGCAGACAAAGTTCTCATTAATATTCTAGGCATAACAATGGACTTCTCAGTATAGAACAGACTCAGCCTCTTTCTAGTAGGCAGCAAAACTCAAAAGGAATTTCAACTTTCATTGAAATCTTCATTTGTCAGTAGACACCAGGCCACAAGCACAAGAGTGGCTGAGACATAAGCATCCTTGGGGAAATTACTGTAAACAGGGCTTTAGTGTATATATATATGTATATATACTAACATAAGTGGGATGAAAAGGTCTGACGAACAGTGAAGCAAATCCCTGTCGATACTGATGCTCAGACACACGATCTCTGTTCGCCCCTGCAGTGCAGTCAGATTCCACAGGGGGCAGCACTGTACTTCAGCACATCTGAAATGTCTCCATCACTGGCCAACTTGCCATCAACAAACTAGTATGTAAATAACAAAAAAAAACTGAATCAACAATTGTACCCTTTTTTAATATTTACTTGGAAGTATTTGTCAGACACTTTTTCCAAAACAATGGACAACTAAGAGTAAACAGTACATCGATAGTCAGAGGGCTTAGATGCAAACACACGATTATTGAAGCAGAGCTTGTTTGTTTAATAACACTGCTATCATAGAGCCCATATTGCAACAGGTACCATAGAGGTGATATACAAATAGGAAAAGAGGTACATAAAAACTGGTGATGAAGATATGAGAAGTTTGGGAGGAAAATGGGTCCAAAAGACCTGAGTTTTGAGGGCCTTCTAGAATAGAAGGACTTCAGCATTTCTGAGGGAACGAGGGAACTCTTTTCAACACCTCAGGACCAAGACTGAGAACCAGTAGGCTTTAGATTTTTTGTAAGTGTTCTTGTAAGAGAGGAGAGCAGACATGCAGAAGCAGACAAGCACAGCACTCTTGCCTCAAATCCATTCACAGAGCACAAATACACACCAGAAGCTAACACTTTTGTCCAGGTGGCTTACAGTGCTGTACACAGCTGAAGAATTTTTACCACATCAATTCAAGCAAAGTAACTAGTACAAGGGTACTAGAGTAAAAGTAGAGATTCAAACTCAATTCCTTCTATTACAAGGTTACAGCAATAACCAGTACACCAGCCACTGTTCCAAATTTTTTTAAGCAAACCTAAAATGATTCTAATGTTGGATTGCAGTCCGTAACATAGAACTTCACCAAACCAACAACAGAAAGCACACTTGGAAAGAAAAAAGAAAATTTCTAAAATGCTGATTAATATACCCATGAATAGAAACTGAGCAGAAGGAGGTATATGTTACTATGTTAACACATGCACATATTAAAGCTAAGGTAGGAGAAGGCTTGGGACCTCATTATGTACACGGCTCTGCTCAACGGCACCTTCGACCCTTTTTATTTCACTTGTCATCTCCCACTGCCCGCACCAGTAGGATCATGGGCCAGCATCTGTTGGAAATGCTGAATCAAATCCCTGTTTAGATTAGAACACAAACTAAAGAATCACACACTGTGCCTAAATCAGCAAAATTAAGCCGCAGCATTTGACTGATTTCGCCCTTCAGCACCACTGTTAACCACTAATTTATTGTGTTAATTACCATGAAAACCACTGTTGTTTCGCCTATGTCAACTGATAATGCACCCCATGCGCTCCAATTTCACCACACTGGCTGCACTTCTAAGTGTAATAAATGCAGTGCAATGTGAATGTTAAAGGAACTACAGCGCTTTGTAAAATATGGAATAATCTTACAATGTAATCTGCAGCACCATTCATTGTGGTCCCATTTTTGTGTAAACTGGGCTGCTAAGACTAGTGTATTAGCAGAGAAGAGATTTAGAGGCTGCTACTTCCAGCATGCATTTCATCTCAGTAGGTGTTTATTAAAGCAGCACGAGGAGGACATTGACGTCTATGGGCTTTTTTGCTCATTCCCAGACTACATTCTGTTGGGAATACAAAATCACCTTTCCTATCTGAGGTTGGGGGGGTATATATTTCCCTCAAGCAGCAGCATGCAGGCACTAGTTGTGATGTCGCAGACACGGGTGACAGAGTTGCCATCAGAAGTGGCATCACGCCTTCATTCACTGCAGCTGAATATGTGTTGCTGGAAAGGGTTTTTACATCACCCTATCCTACCTTGGCTTTGACACACAGAATCACACACAGGAAGACATCTAAAGCTTTGAACACACCCTATCGTCGGCCTTAGATTCTATGTTTCACCTGAAAAATCAGGCAAGAAGATTGTTTCTTTGGTATATTTGGTTAGCAACTTCAGTAACATTAATTGAAATGGTTTTTAGCTTTAGAATGAAAATCTCAGTGAAACCATTTCCAGAGTAGAAATAACTGAGTCCACATGAACTGGGACCAAAAAATGAGAGTGGTATCCACTGAAAAGGGTTGTAATAAATGACCAACTGTGATTCCCTGTCTCACCAGCAGTAGCCCTGCTGCAACAAGTTTCCTCTCAACAAACTCAGATTAGACCATTCTCCTGCCCTGAGCCTAAGAAGGCAAACACTTCAGTGGAAGTGTCTAAAGTCTCTTTTGCTTCCCCCTCCATGAAGAATCCTATACTGTTCCACCTTGAAAATCAGATGCCCATCAAAATTCGTAGACATAGCAGTTGATGCCACACTGCAGTTGCACAAGATACTGGCACCTAGGAGAATAACAGTGTCTTTAGATGGTTACCTCTGTCTAGCAACAAACTCAAGGTCACATGAATCACAGGAAAAGTGATTGACACCATATGGATGTAAAGGTGAGATCCTGCTATTACATCCAATACTACAACACCTACATAGGATGTGCACTGCTCAGTTATGTTAGACTAATTCAGCTTAAATCTGGGATATGGTTAGCTACACAGCTACAAACACAAATCCCACAGAGATAGACTATAGGTGCTGACCAGGGTTTTGCATTGCTTTGGAAGAATTTTGGACCAAGAAGCATTTGCAATTGGAGTCACTGCAGCTAAAGGTTGTTCAGTTATTGACTACAGAGAGAGAGTTACTTTTTTCCACACGTGATGCACATTTCATTATCGTCCATACAGAGGAAATGACAAAAAAAATACTGTTGTCACTTTTTTCTCTCTCACATGCTATTCAAATACAACTAGAACTGACAAAAAAGAGATCGGATCAAATGTAATGAAAAAAGATGACAAAAATAAAGAAAATTGGAAAGGGGGCAAATACTTTGTCAGATTATGAGCTTATAGCAACGCCATCACAACATGGCTCCATTCAGAACCGCCCTCTGTTGAGGTTAAAATCTTCCTAACAGAAACAGAAAATGCCCAAGTGTAACATTACTAGGAACACAAGACGACCAAACCAACGCATCAACATAGCCAGATCAGTTTCAATGCCTAGAGTTCTGTGGATGCGCTCCATCTTTAACCACCAGAGCAGTTCCCATTTTATGTGTACAAAAAAAATGCAACATCTAAACCAGACTAACATACAATACAACTTGTTACAATTCGGAGCAGGCAGCAGCACAACAGGAAGATTACGTCCCCAAGTTGCACAGCAGGGGAGAGGTAGACATGCAGGGAGACATGTGGAAAAGAGCAGAAGCACATAAAGAGGAGATGTAAGGTGCCACATTGTGGTGCACAAGGGTGAACTGAAGAGAGACAGAGGGCACTACATTATGGGGAGTGAGTATGAACTGAACAGAGAAGGAGGGCATGGCATTGTGGAGCCAGATAGCAAATTAACAGGTCTCAAGAGTAGTGTAGAGTAGAACTCCAAGAAGAGGAGGAAACACATACACACAGCTATAGTTTGGGTCTAATCCCAGGTGTCACAATCTGGAAACCAAAACTGCGATCTGAGCCTAACTATGGTGTTCTGTTGTTCTTACATTAGATGCAAAAAAACTGCAGTCTTCATGAGTTTTACCTCTACAATAAACATTTTGAGCTGTGTTTTAGTTACAACATGGTCAAAATCAATAACCATTTGTTTGTATGGAACGTGGTATGAGGACAATAACAAATGAAAAGATGAAGTGAGGAAATACAAAGAGAGAGAACTGCATTACTGGTGGTTCTGCCAGGTCTCATTAAGGGAAAAAAAAATGGGTCCACACGCTGTGACAACGGAAGAAACCAGATATCTGAAGGTTTCTAAATATACCAAATAATTAAATGACACCAGCAATAGTACAAATTTTCCAGTCAAATCCAACATAATAGGGAGCACACCTTACATGTCTCCAAACGTGGTGAGAGGACAAAGTTGTTGTAAAGTGGTAAGAAAATGTACATGCTAGCAGCTTCAGAAATGACCACTGGCGGACTACAGAGAAAGACCAAGGAGCTGAAGGTGAAGACGCACAGTAAAGGCTCAACAAATAAGAAGCCTGTTAGTGACAATGGTGAGTAAATTTGCTACATTTGCTACCTAGGGCAAACTGAATGGATATAAAAGGGGAAAAAAAATCTACCAGTTTCTGTGATTCATAGTTATGGGTTCATTTTCTCTGCTTCCAGCCTCTTGAGAAACATGAGGTGAATGTGTGTTTGTGTGTGTATGCATGGATATGTGCAGAGCAGCAGGATGCCTCCTGTTTTCACCCCGCCCATGGCAATTTCACCTGCTGTTCCTCCTTGAGCTACAGGGGTCGAGGACAGCCAGCAGGAGACACCGGACTCCTTATGGTAAAGACCCATCAAGATCTCCCAAGCAACTGTTATTTATGAAATCACTTTTATCTGCACACGCCAGCACAGAGGCATCGGCAACGGTTACTGGTGGGTCCTCAGCTTATTAAAGTTCCGTCTGCCTTCTGCTGGGCGTCCTGAGACCCAGCGGGGGGTGGTGGGGGGGGCAGATCATAAAGAAATTCCATCCATCACACTCGCAGATGAAATTAATATCTGTCACAGCCACTTCTGACAATTTAATATCACGCCTTGGAAGAACAGTCCCCAGTGCAGTGTGTGCAGGTCTGCAGAAATCCTGTGCTGTGCGAGTTGCATTTTCAGAGGGACTCTTGAATGATATGTGAGACATCAATTTGTTTCTGCTGCATATACATATCTTAGACTGCATGATTGCATGTATTTCTGTGTGTGTGTGTGTGTGTGTGTGTGTGTGTGAGAGACAACATAGTATTGGGTGGTGTGTCAATATGGTGATGTCTGTGTGCTTGCTCAGTGCGTACAGTGGTGCATGTGTGTGCCACCATATTAAACTGCTCATGTGCAGGGTAAGAATCTACACTACCCACACTGGCTGTGTAAACAAAGTGCTGCTTCACAGACTTTCAGACCAGCTGTATTTAAAGCCACACTAAAGTGTATTCAAACCGACATGCAGTTTAAGAGCCAACACGTACATGATACTGGAAGATGCATGACACCACGTAGAACCAGGCTTTTGATTAGAACCTACAATACCCTCCCTCTCCTTTGCAGTGTGTTGCGCACAGACAGCATACAAAACATTTGGTTCTATTGTGAGTGACGGGGACTCTTGGGAACTTGATTTCCCCAAGCTTACATGACTCGTCTACAACTGAAATCATTTCAGGCAAGTGTGACATTCAGTAATGCTGTTTTTTGTAATCTGTCAAAAAAAATACTCATTAAATTTCATTGTGATATCACTGTTCAGGTCAGCAGTCTAGATCTGTGGGTGAAACATCCATGTTTATTTTTGCAGTGGCAGTCAACAGTTCAGTTATATGTGTTGAGAACTAGTTATTTTCACAAGTTTAAGCAAGAAATCACCCAATATGTCTTCCCAGCTCTTCGGAAGCACAACCTTGAGATAAAGACACTTCTGTCTGCTTTGTTTTTACTCTTCTGTCCTTTTCATCCCATATGAGTTCAATGGGATTGATGTCTGGCTCCTCCACCTCTGAATTGATGCGCAGTTGTTTGCGCTTTAAGGTTAATAATCTACAGCTTGCATAGTTTTTTAAATTAATATTATAATAATTTTATCTGTCATTATTAGGCATGTATTGGATATTAGTGAACTGCATGTTCTATAATAAGACCACAGAGCCCCTAATGAGCATCACCACCCAAGTCTACTTCTTTTCTTACACTGTGTGATAAGTCATTTCTGCAAGGAGACTGAATGCTGAGACCTGTTTACGAGGTGCCTAGGCTCAACAAAGGATGGGCTGAGAGAGACAGAAACAGCCCACAGCACTGCTCAGCTGATGTCCAAAAAACAGTGCTGCTGCCTCCTGTCCTGTGGAATCATCCAGGTTGTTGACTTTTACATTACATTTATTCATTTACCAAAGGCTGTTCTCCAAAGCGACATACAACTCAGAGTAAACAAAATTACATAAAACAAAGAGAGATACACATACAGATATGTGATCCTCTAAGTACAGTCACTCAGTCCAATGGCACTGTTTTTGCCTGTGCAGATTACATGAATAGCTGCATAATGAAGTGATGAAAAGCCCCTGGCTTACTTTGTGTTTGACCTTTTATAGTAGCGAAACAGATCTTGGATCAAATTAAGTTTGTAATTTGAACAACTGTACATTTATCATATAATGAATGACTTTATAGATACATTTATACAGTTTAAGCATAGCTAATCACGGGAGAAAATTGGTTCCAAGCATGTTTATTCAAACTTTTGTCGGGTATTAGATATACGGACTCTATTAGTCTAATCTTTTTGCACAACATTAATCTGTGAGATGATCACACTGTCCTAAAATCCCATCGCCCAGTGTCACCAGTGTTTAAAGGTTTCTCATTATTATTTAGTCCACTCATATTACCTGTAGATATTCTGAAGTGCAAGACAAATCGTCTCATGATACTATATATGATTTATGCTGCCAGATATTCACTGGAGCAGCCTGGGTGAAGACACATTACTGGTTCAAATCCTTCAAACACATAAATATTGTGTTCCATGGACGCCTTTGAACTGCAACATCGACTATGCAAACAACTACCTTAGGTATCTGACTACTGGACATCCCTTTAGACATGGTAATGTACAAAGGACCCAAAGTCCAGCCAGTGAAGCAAATGCTGTACAGCCTACCACTGAAAGACATGTAGGATGCAGTCAACCTAGGCCTTTATCCTATTGGATACTTGGTGTGAGAGCTGGGGAGGTAACCAGGTGTAAGAAGGGTTTTGAGAATGTCACAAGAACCAGGTCTATTTAAAGCAGGAAAAGGGATGAGGCTGAGGTGGCCCAAAAAGTGGACAGCTACCCCAGAGCGAGCTCATTTCTGTGCACCCCAAACAGGGGTGTGGGGAAAAGCCAAAGCTCATTAGCCTAAGCAGATGGGTGGAAACGCAAGCGCTGAATCGCCAACTTTTAATTTCCCAGCAGCAGTGTGCAGCTCAGACCTGTGAGCATGTGTGTGCATGACTGAAAGACCTCCATCTGCTAGCGCAGACCTGCTGTCTACTGCACCAGACCAGCCGGCTGACTTAGTGGACACAAGCATCTGGAGCATCCACAAGGAAACACCAAAGTGTTCAACATATACTGCCAAAAGTGGAAATACATCTGATCCAGCACAACACACTGGATTTCCTCCAAACCCAGGACAAGATTGACCCAGCGCTGCCAAAATTTTGCTAATAAATCACCGGAGTACAGTGTAAAACCACACATATTACTGCTCCCTATAAACAGCTAAGTGATTACACTAGCAAGTATGTGAGCAGATCCTGTGTCACAGTCCAAGGTAAACAGGCAGGAACGCAGCTTGGGTGAGCCAACACGCTGTGAACAGAATTGCATTGTGTCCCCACTCTCGTCCCTGCCGGCAAAGCCTTTTCTCCCAGCAGCCTCCATTGCAGCTCCAAGTCAGGACTGTGATCAGGAAGCGGCCTACCTGACTGGAGATCTTGGATGGGCTTCAGGCCTCATTTGGCAGTTAGGAGCTACAGCAACAGGCCATTTGCCCCTGTGATCCTGCCTCTTCCATCACAGCTGTGGCACAAGCCACTCTACCTGTTTCCCGGAGATTTTTACATTGACTGGATGCACACACTCCACTGGTCTGTACAATACACTGCTGTTGGCTGTCTTTTCCACCAGCAACACTTAGTGCAGATGTTGTTTTCTGGAGTCAACTATAGGCTCTAAAATTTAAAAACACACGGGAATAACACAGTAAAAAGCAGCATGAAATAAAGCTCTTCTAGCATGTATGTTTACCTTTATAGCCTAACATTAATTAAATATAATTAAACTTACACCTAATGAATCAGATGCACACATATTATGTGCACAACCTAAATACATTTTAAAAAATCATTCAAAAATACAGGCTGTATACTTGTATTCAACACACACAAGTACACAAAGGAGAGAACAGACGTATGTAAAAGTGTAAAATCGAGACAGCCTACTCTGTGCACACACAAGCTCCTCTCTCAGGGGGAAAAAGAAAAAAAAACAGATTAAATCAGGTGCGATTAAACCTGCTGTCGGATGCTCAGTGCTGACACTGGAACAACATGAATTATGCATGATGCTGGCATCATGTGACCGCACTTGCTCGTGCTTCTCTGTGCCCCCTTTGCTCAGCCTTCAAAAGGAGAACCTCACCTCTCTTTGCACTAAGACTGAATCATACCATGCTCCGGCTCTCTTCACGAAGAACCTTGAAAAATCAAAGTCCCTTCTGTACATCATCTCCCATTTCTCCGTTTATCTCACTGCATGCCTCGGCCCTTTGCCTGCTTCCCCTGCCTCCACATCTCCACCATGTTCTCATCTCTGCAGCTTCAGGTTCAAGGGGCTGAGGACTGGTATGAATTGAGCTTAACTTGTGGAATCAGTTTAAGACTATAACCGAAATATAGGCTGAGAGTTATTTAAGCCGTCTTTCCAACCATGGCATTGTAAACCGTGCACCCTATCAGTCTGTGGCGAGCTGTTCATGCCTCCTCCACCGCCCTTCATCAGTCCACCCCACACACAAATCCTGCACCTCAGCACTTTTGGAACTAAATGGCTTTTTTGTGCTGATTTTTTCCCCCGTTGCTTTGTTTTCCAGTCGCTCTCGCCTAATAGGTGAGAATAAACATTCATCATGTTAAAACACAGCTGAATACCTAATTCCCCCCGACCCCCCTCCTCTGGCTGCCAACTGACAGGCGTGCCGATGACACAGTGGAAGCATAACCTGAGCACACACACACATCCGAGAATAATCTTCCAGCCCAGTTTCCACAATTACAACCAAAACAGATTACACCACAATGGCGGGCCAATTACACATAGACTAATGGGTTAAACAGCACACCTCACTTTAACAACCTTGTGGTCTTACAAACCATCATTTCGTGCTGATGTTCCATGGGATGACAGCTGTCAAGACCTGATAGCAGATATATGAAGCACATACTTGTGTAAGACTAGACTGAGTGGAAGGGGTTAAATGGGAAAAACAGCAGCAGAAGAGGGCTTTTCCAAGCGCACGGCTGGTATTTACTGCGGCGTTGTTTCGTGATTTATGGGACTCAGAAATTGAGTTCAGGGAATGTGGTGGAGGCAGAAATTGCTACAGTGAGAAGGCGGCGCCACCTAAGCTGACCTTCGATGCTGAGCTTGGCCAGAGAGATCAAGGCAGAAACTTTCCTCCGATTAATATCCCATTATAAGTGCTCGGACCCAGATGTGGAAAATGCCAAGCCGCTCCTAGTGCCAAACATCACCTGTGAAGTCACCACTGTTGTTCCTTTTAATAGAAAATGCTGTTTGTACATGCTGCCTCCACAACTGGCAAAGAAACAAATTCCATGAACTGCCTATGCTTTAAAGGGTCACCTGCCCATAACATTATAACATTATTATTGCTGCTATTATTTAGTCACTTAAAAATTTTATTTAATGAGAATTATGCTGTTTTCATTTTTATTATGGATACAGTGAATCACTGGGGGGGGGGGGCTTTTCAAGGGCACAACCAGCAAAGAAACCTCTTGGATCAAAAGACAACAGCATTTTAATGACTAAACTTTAATGACTGAACCAACACAATGTAAACCACCTGTATACAGGTACTGTTGAAATGTGACACACAGTTTAGAACTCCCAATGAAAGAAAGGTTTATAGACTTGACTGAACATCCAGTATTAAAGAGCCAGAGCTACCAGAATTTGTCCTCAATGTTGAAATAATGTTTACTTACTGTCTGCAACCCGTTTCCAATAATGAGCTGCAAGATTAACCCCACATTTCCACTAAAGACAGAATCCCAGATTATTCACTGTGCATTTAAAGAAATACGTGCAGATTTACTATACTACGCGGGCTGTGGACCTCTGAATACTGGTTTCAGATTGCTGTTTGCAGATATTTCAAAATTCCCCCCGCCCAACATGCCATCTTTCTCTTTGCTAATGGTTTGTTTTTCTCTATTTATACCATGGATGTTTCATAGCAGTAATGTCCACACATTTGTACACACATTCCTTTTATTCTTTCTTGTATGACAAACCTTAACAACTGAGTACCAACAATACAAAGACAATCAATATACCAGGAAAAAATAAATAAATAGAAGCAACCCAAAGACAAAGGCTTACAGGAGTCATCGGGGTGGTCAACTAGCCATAAAAAGAAAAAAGGTGGCAAATCTTCCAAAATTCACTGAACGCATCCCACACATATTTGGTTTAACTTATTTTTAATTCTTGAGTCAGCCACATATTTTTTAACTGCTGACAATGAAATGAGAGGGACAGAAGTAGCTTTACACAAAGTATTTCAAGTAATTAAGTGAATGCCGGTTCAACAAGCATCTACCAGCTTTTCTGAATTCCTTGAGTTGTAAAAAGTGGAAAGCTGCTGGAATTGGAATTTTTTGGAGCATGAATTGAAGGTGTGCAACAACCACAGCCAAAAAAATCACATAAGTGCACAATAAAGAGTTTAGATGCACCTCAACACATTTTTTAAACGTCAACTGTGAGACAGAAACCCAATAAAATATGATGATCTGATAGCTCTAGGAGAATTCAGTGTTCGTGGTTCACATTTTACCAAGAATCTGCTCCAAAGTTTTTGTGATGTTACACTTTCTTCAAATAGGGGCATGTTTTAGCATGAGAAGGGCCGGTAAACAGGGAGACTGATAGACACCATGTACACACTGAAATAGTCCTTTTAGGTGTCTGTGAAGTACCTATATTTACACAAAACAGACACGTTTACGTGAGGTTTCTAAGTCGGTAAGAAGTCTTTTTCTTGGGAAATAAAAATCTCCAGAGAAAGCGTGGGGAGATCTGAACAGTCTATCACATCCATTATCGTCATTTTTTTTTTTTGAGTTTGGAAAAACAACCCACACCATCACCACCACCATTAAGCTATTTGTGGGGAAAGGCAAAAAAAAATGCTAACGACACATTTTGATCTTGCAGACAAAGCCCTGCGTTCCCTGTGAAATGTTCATTTCAATTCGACAGGAACGTTTGAGCTACTCCTACAGTGTGTTTCCAAATTTCGCGTCTTCGTATCCCCCAGACAGTCTGTACGGTAGGCTTAAAAAAGAAATGTTTTGTTCTACAGCGTGATTTATTTTATTATTATTTTTTCCTGGTCTATATTAAGACGAGATGCAAGCAGAGCCCTGAGCTTCACATCTTTTCATCAGCCAGCAATGCACAGAAAAACAATCTGCAGCCACAAAAACATAAACACATACTGTAAATAAATCCACAGTTACCAGGTGACGCAACACTGCTCAGAATGTGCCTGTCATATAACTGCATTATAAACCATCTCTTTGCAATGGAGAGAACTGGAGCCTTGAACCTGCTACAGGACGTAGTGCCAGGACTCACCTGGTGGCCAGCACGAATCTGCTCCAGTACCTTGTCATAGCAAACCTCATCCATGTCGTGCAGCTGCTGAATCTGAACACAGAGAGGCAAGCAAATAAATACATAGAATGATATATATGACACCGTAAGAAATCAGACATCAGTCAACACAAACTACAGACTCTTGACATTATTTTGCCTTTAAACTTTACTAATTCGACATCCTTGAAAGGCACTCATTCCACACCTTTTACAATTGCTTTCAACAAAAATAAAATAAATTACCTTTAGTGTTGATGGCCAAATCAGCATTTTAAATTGGCTTTGGAAAGAAGGTCCTAGTAATAGGAATCACTCATTTGTAATGTATCATTCTATGAGAAGCATGTATTTTGTACAACAATAATAATTATTGCAATAGTCAAACAAAGTGGGTGACGACTTACGAATACAATAGCTTCACATCCGTTCTCTCAGAAATTTGTAAAATCTCTCTGATGTGGTTTAGTTTTTTCAGATCAAACTCATTATGCATGGACTTCCTGACTTGGATACCAATCCATCTATTAGTATATAACACCACTTATATCAGGAACTCGGAAACCAACAGCTTGAATACGAGGGTAACGGGATAGACGCTCTCTACTTAGGCTTTTCTGGTTTAACTCAGGTTTTCAAGAATTGATTATGAATGTAAATGGGGTAAGACTATTAGGATTCCACAATGACACGAATGGCATCAAAATGACACCATGTAGTAAATTATAATTGTGATCTATATTTTTATATAGCATTAGAGAAAGCAGTTGTCTCAAACCTTTGCATTAAAAACAACAGCAAAAATATTTAAAAAATATTTAAAAATTTACTGGCAGAAGTATCCATTCAGGTTTTCATTACAAGTACACAAGGCAGGCATCCTTAACCGTATTTAGTCTAAAATATCAATCTCTATTTCTCCATATACTGTAATATCACTAATAATTAATCACAAAAAATAGCACTTAACACAATTCAATTCTGCATTAATTAAATGTAAATATCTACTAAATTTGTTTAAAAAAGTCTGGATTATTAAACTCCTGTATGCATACAGAAATCATAACATATCATGGTGGTAGTCAAGGTCAAGGTTTGTGGAGAATTTTTCTTTTATTTGCATTAAACAAATTATAGTTTTGTAGTAATCCCACTAAGTCATAAATAAATCTGAAGTATTATGCACATGGACATTGGAAATCCATACCTGTTGTAGAAGTTTGCTTGCTGTTTTACTTTTACTATGTCAGAGTTACACTTTTTTAATGTTTACTGGCTCTATAGGGTGACGGCAAGCTATTTATGAAATTTTCATTTTGTAAGGGGTGAAAAACACAAAAGATCTAGCGCATATCATTTAGTGTATAAATCTGTACAAAACATTATTCAACGCTTGTCAATATGCAAGCTGCAGTTACTTTAACAAGATTATAGGCAGGGTTAAATAACCTTGGTAAACTGTTCGTTTACAAAATAAAAATAATTTAGCAAAATCCTCAATCATTGTAAAGTATTAAAATAAGACTATTGAAAAGACTTAATTATCAAAGGCTTATTTAAAAAATAGAATTCCACACATATAAATATATCAATAATTTATACTTATATATACACATTTAATTGGCTGAGAACCACAGACTGGCCTCCCTCTCAGTCAGTAGTGACCATCGCAGTGCTCTCACCTTGTTGGTTGTCTTGATGCCCACAAAGCTCTGCCCAAGGGGCACAGGACGGAAGCGGTTGTCAAAGTAGAAGAGGCCGATGTAGGGGTTAACATGCAGAAATGAGGCCACATCCAGGTAGTTGGGCAGTGTGGCTGAGAGCCCCAGGATGCGGATCATGCTCTGCGTTGACTCCACCTGTGTTAACATGGTAAGTGGCACATGCATAATTTTTACTGTACTATTTCAGAGTACCTTTTCCAAGGGTGCTACAGCAAGCCACTCTAGCTATAACACCTCCGTGTGTCCCGACACTGCTTTTAAACAGATAAGGTCTCTTGGAGAAACAGTTGTATCTAGACATTCAAAAAAATTAATTCCAAATGTTGCTGATACCAGCATTTACAATGAATGCTTTGCCCTCCCGTGATACTGCAATTAATTTGTTTTTCATATTATCCTTAAACACATCAATGAAAAAATATTGCAGCCCTTTAAAACAGCAGCTACACCAGAGACACAAAATATCATATGGACTGTAGATATTACTTTGTAGTGCACTCTAGCAAAAACAGTTTTACAGAAAAGATATCATTAAACAACGCTGACAAAAATGAAAAAAAAAACAATACTATGCTTCAGTTCCTGTATAAATTTTGATAAGACCAGAGGGAAACAAGTTGACTCAGAGATGCAAAGAAAAAAGAACTAAAAGGTTATTTTGCCTCAAGAAACAAAACAAAAAAAAAAAAAAAAAAAAAAAAAAAAAAAAAAAAAACAGTAATTACCAAATTCTGCAACAGCTCAAAATTCAAAACAGTAAATGTCACATTTATTTTAAGGAGATCCTACGACCTTCAATGCTGTACACAGCTAAATTTGTCAGAACACGAAAAGTGACGGCCGTACCACAGAAGACTATCTCAGTGCTTCCAGTAGCCTATGTGACAGCAAAGATTGGTAAGGCGTTTAAGATGATGCAGTACCTCACCCATACCACGTATCAAGATTACAGAATACCCATTGTTCAGGAAGGTTGGGTACTCATGAACAAATCTGAGAGCTTCCCCCATCTCTTGGGGGGATGGTTAGTCGTACATAAAGATGCCGGCTAGTTTTTTTCTTGTATTTGTGTTTCTGGATTTATCCATTTCTTTTAAATTTTCTTGAAAGGGACTTACAATACTGAGTCACCAGTTTATTAGCTAAATCTAGTAGCATATTGCACATCCTTTGTCCTTCAGAACAGCATAAATTCATCTGAGCATGGGATGCTACAAGGTGCTGGATGCATTATGCAAGAATTTTATACTATGGGGAAATGACTGCAATCCCCACACCAACACAATGCCACCACTACCCTGTACTGTTAACACCAAACCAGATGGCTCCACTGCCTCATGTTAGCACCAAATTCTGATCCTTCCATCAGCATGACACAAAAGGAATGTAAATTCATCTAATCAAGCAACTTCTTCACCAGTCCAGTTTTGTTGCTCCTATGCCGTTTGGAGATACAATTTTTTGTTCTTTGCTGACAGCATCAGCACAAAACATGGTCTTCAGCTGTTGCAGCCCATTCAAGAAAAAGAATAAGTGGTGCATTCTGAGATGACACTATTGTTTAATTCTGATGTGATTTGCGTGGTTATAGCCCATCCGTTACTCTGTGTGTCCTTCCTCAGCATCAAGGGTATTGTGGGTAAGATACCATTCTTCAAAGAAGTTCTTGTTTCACTACATGACAGCAGGTCAGAGCTTTTGCAACATTGTCAAGCAGCAACAATGAGAAGTCAAAGCTAAATTTGCTTGTGCCACTGCTGCATGTTTTCCCTTAGCCTATCCAGGCAGCCACTTCAGTGCATCTTGCGAGGCTTGTGATCTTGCCGCTTTGACGAATGCGAGCGAGGACACCGTTCCTGAGCAATTCCACAACACGAGGAAGAGGTGGTTTATCGATGTCAGAGCTGGATGACCTTTCCTTTGTGGTCAGACAACTGGTCACACGATTCTCATCGTTGTTGGTATTATAACAATATTCTCTGCTCACTAAAAAGCAGTGCTTTGTAAGGAAAAAGGAGATGAGCTAATCATCCCTACTAGTCTACATTATTGGTCAAGGAACCTGGTTCCTGATACCTACAGAGACTAGCAGCTTTCTATATCCTAGCAAGAGGGCTACACTCTTTCACCTCTTGACACTTGGCTCTTGGTTCCTTTCTCCTGTGTGGTGGACTGAGCTTCCTGTTGTCCCCTGCTGATCTTCCCCATTATATTGAGTGGTTTCAGATATTCAGACAAAATGGATTATTAAACTAAGGGAACCTGAGTAAACACATAACACAGTTTTTAAATTATTACTTTAAACTGGTTGAACCTCGTTTAGCATAAATAACTGCAACCATTTAACACTCTGTGGGTTCTGAAATGCACTTTTGTTCACTTTTAGATGTAAATCTGTTTGGAGAAAGGGGTGTGCTAAATAAATAAATATAAATGTGCACTGCACATCGCCCACAGACGATGTGTCTAAACACAGAAATCAAGACAAAGACATGCGGGTTCATCTAAAAAAACAACTTGTTCAGTTTCCACTTTTGTCCACGTGAAGGTCATCCCTGCCGTTTTGACGACTGTACTGAGCAGTTTCACGCTGAAATATGTTCATACTGAGAGACTAGGCTTGGACCCCAGTCAGTTCAGAGAAACATAAAGACGATAAAAAATTGTGGTGGTCATGTTTGGACGTCTACCACGAATGTAGCGGTACAATGCTTGACTAATTCTACATCATTACATCTGCCAGCCTGTGTGTTGTGAGCTGAGTGTATGCATTCTAGTATGTTTTTGATCATTTGCCTGTCTTTCTGAATCCATCCCTCTGACATCCTCATTTGCTGTCTCTCTCGCTCTCTTTGTGTATCTTTGAGTGATGCTCTGCCTATCTTGTGTCCATTTGTTTTTGTCTGTTGCTCTGTACTGGAACTCAGGGCTTCAGTTTCAGTCAGAACACAACTGCCTGCCCACTGTGTTGACTGAAGTGAACTGGAGACGTCCTCTGGCTGCAATACAGAGATGCACAAACTGATACAATGCATTTCCACAACAGAGTTCGACATTAACAGCTGACAGTTTGGGACTGGTAATTTGCTCACATTTTCTTATTTGGCCAGGTAGACATTGTGACACAAGTCTGATGTACAGGTAGACAATAAATTAAGGTAAAAAATTTAATGTGATGCAAAAAACAACCGCCCTCATAATAAAGGAGACATTTGACACCATTAATTGCATCTCCATCAGAATTTTACCTAAATTTGTCAAAAATTAGAGAAAAAAAGCCCCAATATTTTGCTATTTTTAGAGAAAATGAGCTTCCGTGCAAGTGGCATTTCCCCCATGAGCCTCTGCTGCTTTGCCCTTAACCACATGCAGTCACTGTAATCACCACTCTGAGAAAGGCAATGCTCACGATAATGCCCACCCTAATTAAAGTCTCTTTCCGCCTATCATTGTTATTCGTGGTTCGGGTGCGGACTTTGGCAGCGCAGAGGCAGTCCGCCTTTCCGTGTGGCACAGCAGGGGCTGAGCAAGCACCGAGTGGCCAGCAAAACGGCACTTTCACACTCCATCTTATCACCCTGTTCGGGTGTCATTAACTTGACACTCGGATGAAAGCTGACAATTAACTTGCCTGTTCTTTTGCAAACCCTATTTCCTGACAACCTTTTGCCTTTTTTGTGCAGGACAAATGACAAAGGGCAGGTGCAAATTTGACATTTACCCAAGAAGGGAAATTTAACGCCCTTCTTTCGAGGGCAAGATGAGCCACAGCTGATGCGGACCCCACGCATCATATGGAAGGGATGGCCAAATGGTGGAACGGTATGCTTACAAAGCTGCAGCTGGGATGCAACTGGAATGCAACCGTGGACCGCAGTGTTGATATAATGGGCCTATATCACCCCCCTTTCAGTTCCCTTCACCTCTCACCTGGTCTACCGTTCCTTTGTACCTCTCTCCTCCTTTACGTCGTTCTCATTCTCTTCTTGCCTCCACATGCTGTTTTTTTGTTTGTTTTATCACTTCAAATCAGTTAATTGCCAGGGATTCGTCTGGCACCTCTGCTGCCGGCTGGGAGAGATATTGACACATGGATTGTTTTTCTGAATGAAGCTGCTTACACTTCAGCAATATCAACAAATTAAATTACCGACTGTAATTATTTATCAAAAATCCAATACTTTCTTTCCCCGTAATACCTCACGACTGAGTGGAAACACCCCCCCCCCCCCTCAGTGACAGACAGTTCAAGCACAAGATCCAGCAAAAAAGGACACAAGCAGTCTCTGCTCTGCTTTATCACAGAATGTTCGGCAATAGAAGAGGGGAGAAGCAGTGACGACAAAAAATTTGAAAACTATGCAGCCAACTCATAAAACATAAGGCCTATTAAATTTTTTTTTAAAAAAACAGTAGGTTGATGGGAACTAGCATCAGCTGTGCCACCTGAAAAGTAAAAGAGGATCCGGTGTAGAACTGCTGAGCCACCTGAACCGCTCCAGCAAACCATCAAGCTATATAAAAGTCACCGCACAGAATGGTCAGTTAATCAATTAAACGTAACAATAATGATTGCAATAATATGAACAAGAATTTAAAATGTCACCTTAGCTCTGCTTAGTTCCTAGGGAAAAAAAAATATTCAGAAAAACATTTTGCATCTAATCCTAAAGAAAATGTAGCATGCAACTTGCCTAAAACCCAATATGGCAACAAATTTGTGACCGCAATCATTTCAACTCACCTCAGATTCTCACACAATTCCCTGGACAGTAAAGCCAAAGCAGTTGTAGCAGAAGCTCCAAGGCAACGTTTTTAAATGAAGCAGTAGATCAATTGACAGCAATTACTCCTGAAAGCCCGAGACAGCAGCTCTAAGGCCCTGAGAAGGCCATGAATACTAAGCGCACTTATTAGAATGGCAGACGCAGGTCTGTGCATGATCTCTTCATTTCAGCCCTGATCTCTGAACTGGACCGCCTGCAAATGGATGAGGATATCAGTGTGAAGAGAAAGGTTCTCCATATCAAAACAATCAGCTTCTCAATCAAGAATAAGTAAATAATTAATAATGTGAAGCACTGTGGTGAGGGACCACACACCAAAATCTAGGCACAGCACCACAATGGGACGGCAAGTTTGTTCTTATAGCAAGGTGAAAAGATCGCGGATCGGGTGAAAGGGAGGACACTCGGACCCTTTGCAAAGCAGCCAGTGAGTTAGGTAGGGGCACTGATTCAGCTGTATGGGCACGGAGGGCACGACAACCAGGACTAGACTTTGGTGTCTGGGAGCTTTGCATGGAAACGGTCAAGAAGTGTGCAAGAAAAATAACCTCGGGGCTTGGGCTGTAAACAACAAGCCTGAGCTGAAAGATCATCGGTCTGCCTTTTTATTACTTTGGCCTGTGATTCCTTCCTATAGGATGCCACATAAAAAGGAGAAAGGAGGGCAAACGCACTGTTTAGACTGAACTTTGCTCTCCACAGCTGTTCGGGCACACGCCGCATTCCTTATACAGTGTTTATTCATACACAAAACCCTTGGCAAAAGCTCGGCTCATCACCCGCACCAGGGCTCCTGCCTCTGAGAATAAAGGACCAGCACTGACCACTCAGATCAAACACCCACCTACTGGTTCTCCATTGCCTTCATTCATCTCCCCCCTTTTTCTGCGCTGCTCCTCTGTTGTATCCCTCTCTCCTCCATTCTCATGTCCTTTTGCCTCTCTCCCTCCATCTCCATCCCTGTCTAGCTACCACTGAGGGAAAGGAAGCAATTACTTCTCTGATCTCCTTGTTACTTCAGTCACAGCTAATGAGAATGGGGAACCAACACAGTGCTCTATGCTGTGCCACTGAAGCTTCATAAAAGCCTGTTACAAAACTGTCATTTAACTGTAATGCATGACTGGTATGTTGGGTGTTAAAAAAGTGACATCAGGTCATTCAAAAGCGCAACATTCTCCAGATATACAAAGAAAACTCAATCATTTTACTGCGCAGACACTAAAAGCAGCTAATTCCAGCACTCACACAATTACAGATTCTTAACTTGCCGCATCCTTGTTAGAAGCATAACTTGTAATCCCTTAACAAGTATTAATTAAGACAATCTGTCAGGTGTGTCTAATTAGGGAGACAGGAGTAGGGCCTCTGATCCTCCAGGTGCATTGTGGGTAAACAAGCAGGCCAGGAGTACACGGTGGGTAGGGCGGGCTGCTGAGCACAGAGACTACAACATGACAGTTTCAATGAGAATTAATGGAACAGCCCAGAGACACAGGGCTTATGACTGATTCTTCAACTGCCAACCCCCCTTCTTGGCAGCGTCCCAAGACGCTTGCCTGCCCCACACTCATTTGTTTACCAAAGAAACTTTGCAAGATGGCTGTGCAAAAACAGCTCTGTTTGGCCTTACTTGGCTTTCCCCATGATGGGATGACAGCGGACGGTGGGTGGTTCTTACAACCCGGGCCCATGGGCAAGCAAGTTCCTCCTCCTGAGAGCCGCAGCGGTGCACAGCCTTACGGTTGAGCGCAATCTGTAATTACCACTGACGGTTCTTTCTTCACCCTGCCCGTTGAATGCACAACACGAGCTCAGGATTTATTCATATCCAGCCACTTTATATTACTGTGGCAGAATATAGATTTTCCCTGAGATGTACACCTTATATATTTATTTTTCCTTTTCACCATCTGTGTTATCCTGTTAAAAACCAGATGATTCATTAGGAAGCACTGCCGCCGCCAACATATGCTACAGTCCCCAATTTTTATGACAAATCTGTCAGCAAACTGGAGACATTTTTCCATTGTGACGCTGCTGAGGAACCACATTGCAAAGCAATGCATGGGCTGCCCTTAATTTGGAAGCCAAAGCACAACACAGGCGCCTCTTTACAGCATTTAATTTTGCTGACATTTTACTCCTAGGTGACCTCATTTCATAATTTCCCTTCTACATGGCAGGGTTTGTACAGAATCAGTTCAGGGTTAGTCCCTTCCACAAGGGCTCTGCAGTAGAAGTGGGATTCAAACCAGGAACCTTCAGATTGGAAGTCGAAGCAACAATCAATACCATGGTTATCTTCAACCCAGTCACTTCAAACTTTAGTTCAACTAATAGTCACAACCACATAAGGTACTGAATATGAGCAGAATAACAATTATTTGATCATCAAGATTAACCTAGTACTCCTCTGGTTATGGTTTTAACTTCCAGTAACTTCAGGAGTAGACACCACAAGCAGAATCCTAGAGGAGCACACTTGTCCATGCAAGCTGCACAAATGATATCCACATTCCAAGAATATATGATTTAAACACCATTCAATATCTTACTGTTCAAAAACAAGCCTCTTCTTATTAGAAGTAATTTAAGCCAATTAAGATATCCACAGTGAAAACTGGCCACACTAACCATCTCATGAATCACACCCTGCTTCACCCAAAGTGTTATTGATGAGTCTGCTTTGGGACCTGCAGCTGTGCTGCCTGATGAACATTGATGGGGACTGATCCTGTCCGTGAGTGTGTAACTAGACATAAGTGCCCATGTGGGCACTTGGTGATTGGCAGAGATTGCAAAAATGTCACCAGTGGCATTTTTAATAAAAGTTTATATTGGGATTATAAATGTAGGTTCAGATTGTAGGTGTGTTTAAGTGCTGTTGAGCAGAGCAGTATAGTTATGCCGAGTACAACCTCTTACACTGATACACTGCAGCACGAAAATCCACCCCACCCTCAGTGTGCAAGTTGACTGAACACAGGCAGGTTTGCAAACCCCCTGTTCTACCATGAACTAAAAAAGAAAACACTTACTATAATTGTACTGAATTCCCAATTCTCAGAATTTGTATAAACAAGACAATTTACCACCAATATTTAAAAAGTTGTATAAAGTAATGACTACACTGTATACATTCATTGTGTGATCTTTCTACATTAATGGAATTTCATATTTGTTTTGTTGCTGTTGGCTGACCTGTATAATACTTTGTCTCATTTATTTATATGTGCATAAGTATATTCATTCCAGTGAGTCGATTTATGTATGTGTAAGTAAACATATATGTGATGATCTTGACACCTCGACGTCCATATTGCTGGTTTATATACCAGATTGTCCATTTCTTGACTGTAATGTACTGCATGCTGATTCATAAAGTACGGAAAATACTGAATTATGGAAACTGTGAGTTATTGTGTGTGTGCTGAAGTGTGTTGATAAGTGTTGTAGCAGAATGATTTAAACACTGGGATCAATAAGCCTTTCTCTTCTCTGTGCTTTATTGGGTCATACTTGGACATGCATATTCTTTGCAAGAACAAGACCTACAAATACAGCTCATGTGCAAATGATGATCAGTTAATCAAAACCCTACTTTAAATGTCTCTCCAGCCACAAGAGGAAGCTATAGACCCTGGCCCCAATGCCAACACCAAGTAAGTCTATCTCCTCAGCTTCACCTTGGCCAGGATGACGTCAGCTAACAGGCATCGAGTAGCCCCTGATAAGCCCCATCTTTGTCTTTCCATGGTGGTTCACTCTGGCTAACGCTAGAGCATTGACAGACCATTGAATGACGAGGGTTTCGAAACTCTCCAGAGGGTTCTAGAAACAAGGCCTTTGTGCTAGGGAACACAAACAGCTTACTCTGTTTTCCAACTCAGAGGTAAAAAGTTCTCCTCCAGGGCTGGATTTCTCTCAGCTTTACTTCCATATTTTATTGATGAATACCGTCATTTTTTTTCACCCTGCAGAGGCAACATTCTTGCTTACTATGCGCCAATCCATAATTCACAATATTTTAAACACAAGAATGCCTTAAAAAGCTAAGACATCAGCCTGGCTTTGCAAATGTATCCCTATAAAATACAGAACTGGGAATGAGAAAATCCATTTCAACTTTGCTGTTGTCCTTTTTAAAAATTGTTTCACTCCCAATTTAGTTGTAGTCAGTCACACAGACACAGCTTTTCCTCCAACGGGCATGCTGTGACCTATCAGCTTCTTCTCAAATTTTCAGGCTAAAGGCTTTTTCCTACTGGGCCTGCAACATGTAAAGAGGAGGGAGCTATTCTCCCAATTCCACAGCCCTTCAGGTACCCAGCTGACTGTAAGTGTTCAAACCAAATGGGTGTGTCAAGACCCCAGCTGCCTCACCGACCCGAAGAAACACCAGCCAGTTTATGTCTCCTGAGCTTCCTCAACACATATGGCTAATGTGGCTCAATAGGCATTCAAACCAACATCTGTGCCACAGGGTACACAGCAAATATCAAAGGCACCACAGAGAACGCATTCAATAAAGAAAAACACACAAATATAATTTGTGTATATAATTCTGATAAACAGAGGAAATAAAAACAAGCCCAGGGTTCTCACTGGACAAGCTCGGGGTAGAAGTGAACCACATAACCTGGTCCCAGCTTGGCTGCTCACGGATACAGAGCACCACACTCATTACCACATCCCATTATACCAGGCAGTCAGGAGGTGACAATGAGTTTGTAAAAAGAATTAATTTCTTTAAATAAACCACCGAGCTATTTCAGTGAGGTAAAAATAAGATGTTTTTATATGAGCATTTATAAATTCGTCTTTAATAAAGAGTTCTGTTCATCTTCACAGATGCACTAATCATTCAAGAGTCCTCAACTTTGGAAACTTACAAAGTGTTGATATGTGCTTTGGACTGGTTCTCAACCATAGTTTTTTCTGCTCTGTGATGTCCTCCCTCTCCACATTGGTCTCAGAGGTTTGAGAAACCTCTGACTCAGTCCTTTTTGGAAGTGATATCAGTTAAAGCTTCAAGCAAATAAGCTGTGAACTGAGTAAACAGCAGGCACAAGCCGCCACTGCTTTCCCATTAACCTGCCCGTCAACCTTGCGGGAAGGTCCCCTCGGCACAGAAAAACTCCCTTCTCCGCCTCCTTCCTCTCCCTCCAGTCTGTGCTTTTCCACTCTATTCCTCGCTGGCACTCTCCGTAACACCAATAATGGACATCACTGAAAAAAACCTTATTTGCAAAAATCCCTTTTGCACATGGCCTGTATTAGCATGACTTTCCAATTTCCTTTTTTTGGGGTGCAACAGTAGAGGTGCTCATGAATGACATTTGCACCTGAACTGGCAGTTTAAAGCCACGCCTGAACTGGGCAGCTTCTGCATCTGATCTCTCACAAGACTGAGCCAGTTGGCAGCTGGGCCACAGTCAAGGCTCATTTGCAGAGCTAATTCTCACTGTAACTACTACAAACACAATGGTGTACATGATCAAGGGATAATTGTGTGTATGAATGCTCTTGAGAGACAAACTAAAACCTACCTCTCTCTCATCCCTTCAAATCTACACACTGCATTCTGAAACCCATTCTGATCTCTAATCATTGTTTTTTTTATATGTGTATTTTCCTATTAGATAGTCACTACAAGTAACGTACAAGATGTTAATAAAAATTAATTGCAAAAACTACAAGTTGTTTAATTTGTACAGTCATAGCCCTGAGATAAGCCCATTCAGGTTATTAGAATTTAAATTTACAAGAAGTTTAATACCCCTGCCTCGAGTTATGGGAGTTAACGTTACCAGGGTTTCTCAGGAACATATTGCCTTTCTGACGTGAGGGAAGACTACATAGGTCATGATGCATTTGATCACCAACGCCTAGTTTTATAAATTGTTGGTCCTTGACTGAGAAAAGGGAGAGGTCTTACTCAGGAAACTGTGTTAAGAAATAATCTGGGCTTTGATTCGTAGGCCCTTTAAAAACCATAGCAGACAGAATGAACCATTGACTGGGAGTCATTTTTCTTCAGTTGAAAGGCTGTTCAGTTTATGTGTTCACTGAAGCTGCCTTTGGGATAAATACATTTGTTGGAATAATACAAAAGGTTATCTTACAAATCACAATCAGGTTACGGCAGCCAACCCACAGGAGAATATTACATTCCTAAAAACAGTTCGGAGAACCTGGGGCAGGTGGTTAGTCAAAATCACATGTAAATAAAAGTACTATAAATAACTGGTCTCTCAAAATCTCCTGGACACCAAATTGGAGAGCAAAAATACTTTCTATAAATGAGATCAAAAAAGTAATTTATCTGCTGTATTCACCTGGGTTATACAAACAGAACTTTGCATTGGAGGAACAAAGCAAGAGATAAGCAGCTTACCTGTCGTAATGTCCGGGCCACCAGACTTTCAAGCACAGGTCCTCTGTCTTCATGGAGCAGATGCACTTCATCCAGGATCAGCAGACGCACAATCTGGGACAGAGCCACATCTCCCACGCTCTTCCTGGTCACGACATCCCACTTCTCAGGGGTTGTCACCAGCATCTGCAGGACAGTCAAAGTAGCCAGCATAAGGTTAAAGCTGATTGACAGACAACAGAAATCTGCAGCGCTGCAGGTAGAACAGGTCTTGTGAAAACGGATTCCTGAAGGTTGTTGATTCAAGATTCAGAAATGGCTAACCCTAAACCAAAGAAATATACAGGATACATAACCTTAATTTCAAGTGTACAAATCCATTAAATGGTTAACTTTCTCTATAATGTATTGTTAACCGAATAAGGATATGATCAGAAGAATAACAACAAAAATGTGCTAATAACCAGGGTAGACCTAGAACTGTACTCAGAATCACTGAAAGCTGTTTTCTCACAGTCCCTAAGGAGGCACAGGACTAAAATCAGGATTGTTACAGGGCTGTTAAAGACAGACTGACTGAAGTCAGGATTTAGACAGTGCAGTGAGAGATGGACAGAAACCAGGATTTTTGAAATGCTCAGTGAGACAGATACAGTCAAAAGGGTTATCTGGGCAGTGGACTATAATTGGGCAGACAGGCCTTTTGTAAGCCGCCCACACACAACCATCAAACCACACTCCCAGCCTCTGGTCAAATCTGCTACTTTGCCAGGGTCCCAGCAGCAGGAACCCAAATCCTGCCTGTTAATAAGACAGACGCTGCATTTGTTGCCAAACTGTAAAAGTGCTGGAACACATCTATTCCAGAGGGAGAGCCTGCATCCGTGGTGTTATTGCCGACACTTCATTACACGGCCAGCTCGAGGAGCAAGAGGAATCTTGGGTACCCAGACGGGACTGGCGGTGTGAAAACTCCATCGGCCGGCAGTCTTCTGCTGCACGTCTGGGGCTTTTCCCAAACATACTGCACTGCTTTAAACAATCAACACTCTCCCTTTCTGCTTTCACCCATAGATCTATGTATAGCGCCGGTGTCCTGGGTGTCATTTTTGAATTTCATTTTGTTTTTCATTTTAAAAGATAGAGGACTCAACTCCCGAGACAGGAGCCTCTGGAACAAGCAGTGATGACCGCTGAGTCGTGTGGACTAATCGGCTTCGCGCTTTCGCTCTCTGCTGTATTAGCCATCCCCTTTTGGCTGACGTACCTCTGCTTCCCTGATACTGCAAAACACCACCTTGCACAGTCCGAGTGCCTCGGCCAGCTCCACAGCGGATCACAGCGTTTCCAGTCAGAATTGATCCTGCACCCCACAGCCCCACCCCCCGGACACATGCTCTGCTCATATCGCTGTCCTACTGGAAAGCAGAGAGCTACACAAGAGATTGATTCTCACTATTAGCATGGAAAGGCTGTGTGTGGACCTGCTGATTGAATCTGGATCTCACCCGCCACCAGAATCTGAGAGCCTGTTGAAATGTATTAAGGCTGAGGCCTTGGACGATCTGATGGGGGCGATGACACCCATTCAAATATACATACAGTATTGTACATACATACACTCACTGGAATGAACAGACAGAAATGGTCCCTTAAACACACACTCTCGTGGTCCTCGGTATGAGAAGAGTATCAGCATCCTGAAAAGGCAGCAGGTGGCACAGTGGTTAGAGCTGCTGCCTTGCAATTACCCAGGTTCAAAATATCACCTCCTGTTGTTGTATAATTAAGTAAGGCACTTACCTTGAATTGATACAGCATAAATTACTTAGTTGTGTGAGTGGGTAAATCAATGGGAAAAGTGTCAGCTAAATAAATGTAAATGTCATAAAGCAGGTGAAGTACAGTGAAGGAGCCACAGAGCAGGTGCTCGAGGACAGAAAACATACTCGTGGCACATGGGACAGCCATCACCACAAAACACCACCCACTGATGCACTCAGCACACAAAGCACAACGCTTATCTGCCAACATCAACGCACTCCTACTACACGCTCCACAGCATAGCACGCAAACGCGTCCCGTGACATCTGGTTTCCCAGACACACCTCATAGCACATATAGCATCCAGTTGCCCTGACATTCTGCTTAAAAACTCCTCACTCTCCGTTAGATTTGACAGAGACGGACCCGAGAGAGCAAGAGATGGAAAACAACAGCGATTCCATGTTCTGGAGTCCACGTCCTGGAAAAAACACGAGTTACAGTCCCATCTCCAGTTTAGAGATCCAGACTTTCCTAACGTTCCAATAAAACCATCAAAACAAGATCCTGCATGTTTGTCTGAGTTTACACTGCTGAACATACCACTGGTACAGAGTGTGTGTGTGTGACTACAGACCTCCTCTGCCACGGCTATGTAAATTGACCAAAGCTGAGCACCATCCTTGACAAAAAAAAAAATCCATATTACTGAAAACCCTCCAAAAGAAATCAACATAAAAGGACACTAAAAACATACACAGAACTCTGTTAGGGGAAACCAAGAAAAAAACCGATTAGATAAAATTGCATAATATTAATGGATCAACATAAAATTGCATACACTCTATTCTGACATTCATTACTCATTTTCACCCCATCTGAAGATTATTTTAATAAGAACTTTGTCATTGTCTTGCTCTCACTTTCTGTGCAGCCTGACAGCCTGCTCCCTCTTTTCGTGGCTTTTTGCTGGTTGTTTTCCTGTGCCATTTATAATGCCATAAATGTCACTAATTTAAATACAATGAATCAGACTGTATCATCTGAAAATAAAAATGTCAGTATTAATGAGCGGTGAACTTACCAGTTGGGAGTCACTTCTCACCTTGCAAAGCATAGACTGGACACTATGTATACATGGGAAGAAGAAATATTTCAATGCCACCATAAACGATATTTCAAATCAGTAGCTCTACTGTTGCATTGATTGACTTTGAAGAAAAATTTGTGTCCTGCAGGATCATTTATGTATTTGTTTATTATACATTGCTACTAACAGTAATACATACGAGTAATAAATGTTCCTTCCAAAGCAAGTGGATCCCTACAACTTTTACTTCACTTGAACCTCTATCGTTACTGCTTCTACTGACTCACCTTTAGGGCACCTTATTCTACCAGTCCAGCCCTTTATTGCAAATCTCTCAGCTTAACATGTTCCTTAACTCCATACGCTCCTTTCCCAAAACCGTACATGCTCTCTAAGTGCTGTTATTTTAATGTAATTAAGCTGCGTTTTAGAAGGTAAAACAGCAATGAATAATTAATTGTCTGATTGCTGTTCTCCAACCTGTCTTGTGAGCAGGGAAGTTCCTCTTAAACTGCCTCTGTAAAAGCAGTTCATTAAATCCTCTCTAGTTTGCATTTAAATCAATCTGCTGCACCCATTAGAGACCAGCACTTTTACGGAAAATAAGTGTTCGGGTGTTAATTAGACTGCTGCTAATCTAAATGGAAGTCCTAGCATCCTGGTACGAGGCCAAAGTGCTTCAGTTAATCACAAAAAACAGCCGTGCAAAAAACCATACAACTTCTTTATACTGATCATAAAAAATAAGATGCGGCACTGTTTCGTTACGTCTGGATGTTGACTGTCCAGCTTTTTGAGTCTCAGAGGCTTCTGTTTGTACCACAGTACGATACCACACGTTAAGTGCAGCTGGTTTCTCCAGCTGCCAGAGATGCCAAAGGCGTAAATCCGAAAACACCCCTGTGACACTCCTTGCTCAGCACCACCACAGTCCCGTATGTGTCTACTCGCAACTGGTGCGATAACATTCGGGGTAGGGAGCAGTAATGGGAAGAACAAGAGAAACAAACAGTCTTGCAGAAATGGGGGCTGTAAAATGTACCCAGCCAAGCGGAAAGTCTGACAAAGCCTTAACAACCGGTCCTGACGACATCTCCCCCGCACCACAACTTATCTTGTAATTACCCTGCTTTCGCCTGTCTGCTCCCTCATCAACAAAGATGCAAATATTTATCAACCATTCTGGGGGCGTTGGACATGTATCTAAGCTGGGCAGGGGTATGGGTAACCCATGCTTTACTATTTCTCCCTGTGCTGACAGTGATGTCTCTGTGTCTGCCACCGGATGCTGTTGATGGCTGTTACCATAGTGACCATCGTCACTACTGAGGGGTTGCGCACCAGCGTTATGCCGACTGCTGACTGATGCCCCATCACGAGGAAACTGACAACAGCGAAGATGCAATCTAAACTTAACATCCCAAGAACCTTGAGAAGTGTGTTCGTGAAACACAGACACACTTGTACATTTGTTTACGGAGGGTGACTAAAACATTCAACAAAATCTCTCAGCATTGTTTCATAAACTAAACAGTAATAATACTGGATGGTTGCCTGTTACAGACTCTCAGCGGGGTTATTTTACTACAGTACTGAACCGGACACGGGCAGTAAGGCACAGGAACTGCTGCCCACCATAGGGTCCAATTAGAGAAGATGAACTTATACAGGTCAACATGTGCGGTCAGTCTCAGCACTAATGAAGTGGCTGCCTGTTCATGTTCACTAATGAAGTGCACGGGGATGAGAGACATGGTTCTCCACTCACTCATGCTCTCTCTGCTGCCGACAGGGCGCCTCATTCGGATTAAAGTCACAGTCAAACACACTGGCCATACTGAGCCATGCTGGGGTGCAAAACACCAAATGGATATAACTAGTACAACAGTTCAAAAAAAAAAAAACACCCTATAAAAGTTTTCGGCATAACCATCATTTTTCTTTACAATAATATATCATGAATGCTTATGCCAGCTGTACCTACAAAGTAAAGAGAGGATACTAAATTGCAAAGCAAAATGAAAATTTATTTGTACAGCTTATTTTTCATCATTTCAGTGATTGTGACTCTCAGGTGCAGCCCATAAACCAGGTGCTATCTAGAGCAGTTCCCACATTTTGGCCTAGATTTAAAGTTTACGCTCCTTTCCCACAACATCATTTAAAGTTTGCGCAATTTTATGTCTAACGTCAAATTCTAGATAAGGAAAATTAACTTTGAGCAACATAAATTACCACCCTTTCCCAGCTCATTAAGTTAGACAATCTCCTTTTCAAATCACTTTCTCTCATTTTCTTTGGACAGATTTTGGTCCTTTCCTGTTTTCAACATGTTGATGGCTGGAATCTTAATTTCTCCTTCCATACGGTTCCTGCTTGGTCCTGAGCCACAGTGATGGAGTGTGACACACATGTGAAGCCACAGGGAGATGAAACACACAGAGGGAGCAGGAGACCCGGGTTCGACACAGGTCATAGCTACTTTTCACGTGTGACGGAGCAATAAACTCGGCTACAATAGAAATCAACTCGGTATCAGTGAGCAGAAGCAGATCTACAAACCACTAGTGTCCAAAGAAAGTAAACTGTTTTTCATTATTGTACCAAGGAACAATAATGCACAAGTGTCACGTGTAAACAGTTAGAGGACTGTAACTCTTTCCCTGCTGAGTCCAGTGCAGGGATCAAAGGTTTCATGCAAACAACCCAATTAACTCAGCCATCAAGTAACGGCATACCAAACAACTAAAAACTGCTACAATCTGTGATAATATATCATGTTTTTCAAACAATTGGCTTTTATCTGGTTACATGGTCATTTTACTTCCCAGCTCATATTTTACTCCCTGCCAGCTATGTCTTTCGTTCTGTAAAACATGCAGACACTTTGCTTCTTCCATAACAAGACCCACTACAGTACTGTATACACATCGTGCCACACTGACAACGTCAATCAATCACAGTAAATGATTGAAGTAAATATAATATCAAAACTGAAATAACAGATTCAACACTAACAAACACAAGCAGTGATCTTGTGAAATTTATTTCCTGACATCATAACATCCGTGAGCCAAATTATCACCTTCTCTGTCCAGAATCTACTCTATGTTTATGGCCTTTGAATGTGCAGATAACAAATCTGCAGCAATTATTTGATTCACTCATGTCAACACTGAGCAGAATCTCGAAGGAATGTTTCTAGCACCTCGTTGAATCCACATCACAAAGAATTCTGGCTGTTCTGAGAGCAAAGGGGGAGGGGGGGGGTCCTAATAAAGTGGTGTTCCTAACAAAGTGGCCAGTAAATGCAGGAATTTATTTCATTAAACATTAAGTAAGAATAATATGTATTGTTGCAAATAATATTATGTGTTGGTATCACGCATAAAAATAGCTTTTTTTAGTATATTGTCCAATTTTATGCAACTTTTTTAATCACGGAACTGATTAGTGAAATAATGTTATTATTTGACCGCCTCACAAACAAGAATTTGCCAAACAATCTGATTTCATGGAAAAAATTATCACTGTTATATAAGGCATGGTTTATCTACAGGAAGTAGCACACATGGTCTGCCCGATGGAGAGGAGCCCTAAAACACTAGACACACGTGGCTATTTCAAAGGGCTGTTTCAGTTTATTTAACAGACAGCCACCAGCAGTGGGGGATATAATGATCATTCTTAAGCCACTTCAAAAAGCTGCAGCAAAAAAGGGGTTTGGTATCAGCCAAGAGCTATACATGCAATTGTTACAAACAGCAGCAATAAAAACCAAACACTTTCACCATTCTCCTAATGATCTGGGTCCACACCAAGATGTCAGAACTACACTGAGCAGTGGGCTACCAGTCAGAAATAACAGCTCTTTGTAATCAAAATACACTTGACCTCAGCAGACCTCAGAATTTATGGCAAAACAACACGTTTTCCTGTGTACATGTAAAATATACAAGTGCATGGAAATCAATTCAACAGTTCAATGTTTCTAAGTACAGGCTGTCAAGATTTACATTTTAGAAACAGAGAAGAAACAGGTCTGACTGGGCGCAAGGTAAGGGTCACAGGGTGACCTGCGTAGGTGCACATTGGTGAAAAGACATGTGCTCAAAACATAAAATTGAGGAAGAAAAGCAACGAAACAACAAGAAGAGTTCTCATGTGTCACATTCTCTTTTACACAAATCCACACATGCACATAAATACAGAAAAAGATGAAAACAAAGCCAAAATGTCCAGAGAGGTCACAAGCTGAAAGTTGCAAACAAGAGGTTTCATCCATGAGCTACCTGTGTCAGAAGAGTCAGCCGTGTTTAACAACTACCAAACTTTGTTTCTTTTTCAGTGAGGACAACCTTAGCTCACAGCCACTGACCCCATGGTAAAGTACAAACGCTCAAAAAAACCATTGGTATATAAAGTTTTAAATGTAGCATGAGGGGAAAAAAAATTTTTTAGTGCCCATTTCAACAGGAAGTTAAAGTTGGAACTGTTTAGACAATTTTTCATTTTACAAGTTATTTGTATTTTTTGATGGCATCAAATTAATGAACACTTTCAACAGTGGAGAGTTTGTTTCCCACTCCTCAGCTGCCAGGTGTCTTTCCTACTGTATCTGCCATTATCTGTGTTGTTATTCAGGTCATCTGTGTTGAATTGTTCAGCATGCTGTGTCCGTATATTAAGAAGGCAACTCTAAAAAAAATTAAACAAACGGAACTGAAACGTAACTTGGCGATTAAAGCCTGCCTTATTGAACACAACACTACCTCATGAAAGTAGAAAGAAACTAAATGAAAAGACTAAAGAAAGGTAACTGTGTTTTAGTAGTTGGTGTCCCCAAAATCACTTCCCAACAGTAACAAATAGGAATGAAAACTTTGGAATTTGGAAATGAACTGCAAGTGATTAGAGCAGCCTCAACATCCCAATTTTTTTTTCTGTATGTGACTTCTGGATCACCCTACCTGGCAGGTGAGTCAGATGCACACCAGCACAGAATTATTGCAGGAAGAGGCGGTAGGGGGGCCGAGATGAAAGCAGGAAAGAGGAAGGTGTTCCCCAAAAGGACGCAGAGGTCACCCACAGAATCTCTAAATCACTATCAAATAAAATATGTTACCCATGAAAGCAAAATGTGTATGCTGCTGGAAACACCTACCACTTCACACAGCAAATAAAAAAAAAAATCACAAGAGGGGAATGCAATTTTCATTTCTTTCTTTCCACTCCACCTGATGTCTAATAAAATTTGGAATCTGTAAAAGACTCATCCTTTAACTGAGGTTGGTCTCATTTTGAACTTCAGTTATGCCCCTTCCTGGCCACCTAGAGCTATTGTCATTATAGGCTGTGTTTAGTGGGGATTTGGATGAATAATCCTGCTAGAAAAACACTCACCCCACAGACTTCTCTGTCCTAATATAGCACACCATCTACAAACTTTCAAACAACAACAAGACTAGTGTAGTAACATTTTCAAGTATGAATTACAGGTAGAAAGCAGCCATGCTGAACATACGGATTCATAACATTAAGGTTTCTGCAGTCAAAGGGTAAAATAATACGGTGTGTACAAAGGACCAAAACTGTGGCTTTAAAAAAAAACAACAGCTCATTCATTTAATAACTTTTCTACAAATGTAGAAAAACGTGTGGCTACATAAAAAACAAAATATACATAAATATAGCAAAATAAAATAAATAGATGCTACTGCCTAGATCCTTGCTCATTCACACTGCCTGAAGTAAATCAAAGAAACAAAAGTGTTTCTGCTGTGGTACGAATTTGGTGAGTTCAGGAGGAATTGAATTTAAGGAGCCTAAATTTACAAAAGCAGTTTTTATCTTCATTGTACATGGATTAAATGGCCTGAGGAAATGTGACAGATTATCACAATCACTCGTATGATCTCCCTGGTAATCCATTTCACAGGCCCGCTTTGTCTTACGAAGAGAAGCGCCTCAATGCCTGCTTACAGTTGGCTCAGTTGAGAGCTTTACATGTCAAGCAATTTGTCCCATCAACAATTTATTTTTTGCTTTTTCATTCCACGGAAGAGCAGTGATGGGAAATAAAATATCCATCATTTTTCTTCCTACAGTATTGATGATGTCTAATGTGGATCATACAACTTTCAAATATGCTTTATTTAAACAATTGAAAAGACACACATAATAAAGTGCTACTATATCCCATAGTTATGCCGTTAACAAACAGTGATTTTAACCTGTTACTTGTACTTGAGGTTTTTTTTTTCTTTAAGGCATTTACAGAGTTTTAAGTTTCTTTTGGAAACCTATCAGGAAAACCTACTTACTGTTAGTTGTCCTCTATGGATTTCAATGGCTGCCATTTGTTCTTGACCAATCAGTTCACCATTATATTTTGTCCCAGCTTCACAGACAACCTAGTTCATTGAAGTTCAGGACAAGTGATGATAGAACTGAGAAAAATGTGTTTAGATAAGTGCAAAACTATTGTCCCCCATGTTGTGGGAGTTGAATTTTAAGTTTTACAATTTACAGTTTGTCTAAATTGCTCTTGATGAGATTTAATTATGTAAGTCACTTATTTTAGGAACAGTAACAAAAACTCAGGAATGAGAAACTGGAGGCCATTCAGATCCTTTCTGAATACATGGCTGCTCAACATGACATTGTAACAAGGATCATCATGTGTGGAGGTCAGTTTCAAAAAGTGGAGGACACCCTTGCTCAAGGTGTCTTTTCAGAAGGCACAGAGGCTTTCATGAGAGCACCTCTGAACATTCAGCAAGCGGTTAAGTAAAATTTTTCACAAACCATCTTCGGACACCTTACAATTTTACACATTAGGATGACAGGAAAATTCTGCCCACGCAAATCAAGTGTGTATCATGCTGAAGGGTCAAACAGAGCTCTGCAGGAACTAAGCATCCAAGTCCTTGATCACAAATTCAGATCTGGAACTATCGTGCAACAGATTATCATGGGCTTGTGCTCTGTGGCATTTTTAGACTAAGGTCTCCTACTGTATTTTGGCAATTTTTTTCTGGCGACTTATAAACTTATGAATAACAAACTTTTTGCATGTACAAACTTTGAAATGTATTTATTATTGATTTTATTAAAAGAAATAGAGCTAGCATATGAATTCCAAACATGTGCCAAAGTTTCACCTGATGCACCAACAGATAGCAACAGTGAATAATGCTGGCTTAAGTTTTTAACACCTTTCTATTGGGAGGGTGTTGTGCCAGGCTTTTTTCAGCAACCTACAGTAGGAGAGAGAGGACGAGTCTGCTGTTCTGTTCCTGTTTAAAAAACATCACTGCTGCCTCCTGCCCCATGGAGTTCCCCAGGTTACTGGCATTCACATTATTTGTGTATATTTACCAGACACTTTTTTTAAAAAACAGCCAGTTAGTCCAATACCACCATTTTTATGTACACATTGCATGAGTAGCACAAGTAGTACAAGTAATGTTAAGCCTGTAGTCTACTTTGTCACATATTCAACTAACAAATTTCGAGTAATAAACCATTTCTCAAGCCCAATAAAGTTTGCATGTAGAACTCCAACTGTATTTAAGGGAACTTACAATGCTATAATTATATACTCAGCTATTTATAATTTATACAGTTGGGTAGTTTATATTGCATCAGTTTTTGCTGCAATTTTTATTCTGCAATTTTTACTACATTGGAAAATATTTTGATCAAGAGCATTACATTGGGAATAATACTAAAACCCAGGACCTTTACACTGAAAGACAACTGCTGTAACCATCACAGTACCTGTGATATATTTCTGTCAAGATTGGTCTAATCACAAGCAAAATTGAAAGCAAAGTTCAGTTTATTGCAATTAAAAGTTTAGCTGGAACAAAGGCCAGCTTACACAGTATGTCTCCAGGACAGTGATTTAATAATGTGCTTTTCCCCAATGTCTAAATAACTGACATTTGACCTGGCAGCCCATACACGGGCCTGCGAGTGATGTGCAGTACCTGTGATACAGCAGAACTCTGGACCACATTCACAAGCATATCTTCCTGTTGCCTCACCCCTCCTTCAGCAGAAAGTAACCAAATACAGAACTTACTTGCTTTTCTTCCTGTTGTCCATCAAGCTAATGCCCTCAAGGGAGAGGAGCATAAATCATGCAAGCATGTAATAGGAGGAAAAAGATGTGTACAAGCAGGGCAGGGACAAGTCGTTGCTTTTATGAGTGGAAGCTATAAAACAGGTGCACGACAGTGTCATATCCTGTCCTCTACAACTCATAAATGTTAAGAAACCATTTGTGTTTCTTTTTTCTTCAAAGTTGCCTAAAACGGCTCACACAGCAGAGCTGAGAGGTAAGCAGAAGGGGCTGTGGAATAAAATGAATTACCAGCCATTTACATTACATACCACAGTGAGAGAGAGGACCACCAAAGCATACTGAGCTTCACAGTGACACAGATGTTATAATGCCTCACATAAGAGAACTTTAACATTATATACCCTCATCTACCCCAGAAAATTCCTCTTCAGCAGGTCAGCAGTGAGAAGAAAGTAGCTGACCCTGGTACTTTCTTTCCTACTTCACACTCCTTACGCCTGCTTGCTGTTTTCCAAAGTCCATCAGTTGACAGATGCCATCAGCACTAAAATCTGTATCATTGGGCTGGCATTCTACACCTCCCACGCAGGGACCTTATCATTGTGCCCCCTACCCGCCCACCTGCCCCCTGAGCCGGTCCCACACACAACCTTTCAATTGTCACCCCATTACTCCAGAGTAATCTTCTCAGTGTCAAACAGCAGCCGGGCCTCACCACTTTAACCGCGAGCAGAGCTGGCTATCAGAATACCAAGAACAGGCTCATATCAGTGGAGAAAAGCAAAAATAACTTGAGCTTTGTGCCGATCTATCCCCAACTCCCTTACTCCTCAGACTGAGGACATCAGTATATAAACGAACACACATACTTCATGCTGGAATCCAAAAGTAACAGTCAAGACTTTTCTGCTGTTTTTCAAGCTCCTCATCAACAGGTAATGAAGGTTCCAGTGTTCATAAATCTAAGCTCTCCCAAAGCACTTTACTGTGTTTCACCCAGGCAATGAAAAAGCAGAATACCAATAATAGGAGCAATGAAAATTATTCCTTTACTCCTTAAAAAGTCAACTGAGCTACTAAAAATTACACAAAATGTTATTTTTATTATGTACTTCACAATTTTAAAATACAGTTTAACATTTGTTAATCTGATAACAAAGAGCACCTTCAGTATGCACTCATCCCTAAGCAGACACTTCTTTATACAAAGGCATTATACTGAACTAAGCAAACTGACACACAGCAAAGATTTCTGCAACACATTGGAAGAAACTGTATACAGTTCCTCTGCAGAGCACAGCATAAGACCATTTTTTAAGTATGGAAATAAAAAAAAACAGCCCCGCTCTCCACTACCACCACACAACCGATGGCTACACAACCCTCTCCTTATATCACTTCCCTCTCCTGTCAGCTATTCTTTATAGCCTTACTTTTTCAATACAACCCATTTATTATCCTTTTTTCTTCATTTTTTGCATTTTAGTGTAATGTTTTATTATTTCACAATGACGCTAAAGTTTGTACCATCATCACTGAGTAACAATTGGGTGTGATGCTAGAGGTAATGCTGTGTTTGCTTGAAGTGGGAGGAAAGGTTTCCCAAGGTGGACTGTACATGTATGACAAACAAAATGTCTTTTCAGTTTGGTGTTACAATGTGCATTTTAAGGAAACGACATTAAGGAACAGTTGCAGCTGACAAGCAAGTCACTCGAAGTGGCAGTCAGTACCAACTACGCTACAAATAAACTCATTACAAGCATAATCCTCATTAATGTAAATATTATCCACTCAAAACTATGACACAGCAGAATAAAGTAATAATTACAGATGTTGGGATAATAATCAGGTTTTATGAGTTATTTTATCTGTCAATTGCATTTCTTTGTTATTATGCTGAAGAGGATGATATGTTAAAGCAGTGAAGATAAAGCTTTTACCATTTACTTGAAGGTTACACAATTTAATATTGGCCATACAACAAGATATTATTAGTAGTATTATTTCAATTTTTTAAAATGTAGGCTGGTCTCATTTCTGGAACCGCTTACCCTAGTGAGAGAAGTTTTTTCATACTTTGAAATTTACAATCTCACAACATGAAATGTTGTCAACACCAACATCAGAAGGTTTTCATAAGCTTATGCAGTTCTAAGTTTCAGAAATAAGTTCATATATAAAAAACTAAAAACAATCAGGATGTGTCCCAATCATTACAGATGCACAGCACAGAAATCTGTGCAGCACTTTGGCAGGAGGCTCATGGAAATGACACAGTAAACCAGCTCTATATCTTTAATTCAGTCTCCCATCAAACACTGATCAGGTACCTTGAGAGAAGGCTGCTTGCAGCTTCCTAATCTGATGTGACGTCTTAAGTGTGATTAAAAAGAAGCAAGAAGACTGGGTGTGAGTGAAGGAGAACCAGTGCTTCTGTTTCCTGGGGTCCAGGACACAGCGGCAGGAGAACAGCCAAACCAGAGAGAGGAAATAAGGACACATCAAAATGATTGCAAGTGTTCTCTCATTGGCTATCCCAACCAGCACTTGGACATGACTTTGCTGTCACCAAGGACCGCTACTTGGTTTCTTTACATCAGAAAAAAGAATAACAACTTCTTAGGGACATAAACCATATTTTTTAAACAAAATCAATTTTTTTTGTATTTTTAAAAGTGTGATAAGGACTCAACTTGAATAAATAGAAAAGATTCTGCATCTCATATGAGACATTTGCAAAAAAAGACTACTTTGCTACTTAATAAGCTGGAAACAAGAATCTGATGTAGCTCTGCAATTTAATTGGCCAAATTTAAATCAAACCAGATGGCAACTGAAGCCAGTAGCGGATCAGCGGAGCAAGTGATACGTGTGGACAATGTGGCAGTGTGCATAACAAAAAGAATGGTGTCTCTCCCCTGATGATTCTGAGCACCATTCATATTCCTCAAGGTTCCCCTGAGGGATCTGAGATGAGCGTCAACGAGTAACAACCAATTTTAGGTGCTCGGCCAGCAAAGAATTTACCCACATACACTCCGTTTACGTGCAGCACCTGAGCAGTTACATCTAGCACTTCAGATCCGACAATACATTCACCTTCAGAAACTGAGATGCACTTACAATGCTCTCTTGCAACTCCTGTGCAGAGCACAAACAGCGCTTTGTATAGCAATGCATTCGACAGAATGGCTTGAGAGACTACAACAGTGGTTGCCATAGCAACCTCAAATAAGGGAGAAGAGCTCCCACTGGGTGGGAGGGTGGGTGTGTGGGGAGCTCTCAGAAAGCAATGGAGATAAGCAAGCAGGTTTGTCAGCTGGAGAAGTAAGAGGGCACATGCAATCGAACACGAACAGAAGAAAAGAAACAGAACGTAACGTAACCTGACTATGGCAAAGTCGGCTGCCACGGAGCTTGCGATCTTTCCCGGGTGATTGCCCGATCAATAGATAATAAACACCTTGTGGGGTGTGATAAGAGGATGTGGGAGGACCCCTGCAATGCCCTGCTGAGTAATTAACCTCACTGGAGTGCCATGAGCAAATGCTTGTCTCTTTATTCTGCCAGCACGCTTCACTGTCCGGCGCATTTCACTGCAAGCTGTAGGCAAGAATGAGGAGCTCCGGAGAACAGGATTCAGCGTTAAGGGACCACCTGTCAGATCACCGCCCCATCAGTATGCACAAGTGATCTGTCTTTGCTTCCATGGCCACCGGACCAGCCCCAACTGGCCGAAGAGTGCTTAACTGTGCACACAGCTTTCCTCTTTATAGCTAACTCCAATCTATATACAGTGCAGCTGAATACAACACCCTTGGCCTGCCCAGGTCTGAGCGTGCATTCAGTCCACCTACTCACATTTCAGAATCGTCGCAACACCACACTGTTTTCCAGACCACAGGAGAGTGTCAGGAACCAGTAATGCGCAGGCCACATCCACAGGGTGTGTTGACAAGAGGAGTCAGAACCTGTACATTAGAAATGAGCTCTGATACTGGCCAAGGCACTCACAAAGTCCTTTGTTTACAGTCTGATAACTCAAATCATCAACCCTTTACCCACTTCCACCAGTGACCAATTTCTACTGCTGCAGCTAAATTACTCCTCGAGGATCCTCCTCTACTATCCTGGTTGGGTTCTTTTTTCTCCAGTTCTCTGAAACATTTTCTCTTTTCTGTGGGAGCAATAGGACCAGTTCTACATCAGATGCACTAGCAGAAACAAAACACAGCTTCTGACAACACACTGTTGACAAAAAAATACTGAGAAGAACCTGACATCCTCGCTCTATGAGAACCTGGAGGAGGCCAGCGTGTCTAGTGTCTTCAGTGGAATGTAAGGCCTTTTGTGCTGTCATGACAGGAAACCCCCCTGTACTGTAATGCACTGCAAGTGTCTCCATTTGCTGACCTGTTTCTAAGAAGCTTTGCAAAACAAGGGAGAGCAAGTTAGCAACAGGAGAGAACCAATTTCATTTATGAGTTTAATCATCTACATTTTCTGTTGAAGGGCGAGAGGCCACTCTATTGATCACTCTCACCCGTCTGTCATCCTCTCAGGCATAGATTGCATTTCGTCACAGACTAGGACAGGCCCAGAGTCACTGTCATCCCACAGGCATGTGATCAGCTCCGTCCAACATCTCACCATACCCCTCCCCCGACCTTAATCACTACACACCTTCTTCCTTTATTATTTCTGTTTCCTTGGTACAATTTATAAAAACTGATAAAATCCAAAGGATGCATTGTGATTTATTGGACAGGACTTGTTCTGAGAGTCTGGGTCGACTCCCATTTCCACCAAGCATTTTAGCATTCAAAAAGGTGCACCTGTTTCAGGCAATGGCCAACATTCACTTTAAGGGAAAGAAAACCAAATTTGACAACTTGTTTTATTCAAGGAAACACAAATTCACATATTGCGATAATAACCATGGTTCCTTCTTTTCACACTTCAAACACCTCCCAAAGAAATGACAAACAAGAAAAAAGGAGGCAGTGCTAAGAGGTAGCCAAGAGCAGCTCAGCAGGACCGGAGGTCTTTGGCAAAGAGCTTCTCCTTTCTTCTGATTTGGAGATTGTCCTATCGTTTGTGAAAATGTCAAAGAAATTCAGCGGCTATCTTCCTTGGCCTCCGCACAAAGGCAGCACCGAGACGAGGGAGTGCCGATCCCTCTAATGACTAATTAAAAAGACCTGGAGAGACAGCAGGGAACCCAGAGGGCAGCACCTCCTCATGCAGAGCTGTCCACCACTGGGCATGCTGTTCTCCCCACGCTGCTCTGTGCCTGTTTCAACCTTATTGGTCCAAGTATCTTCCAGCTATGTGCTACGGGCCTTCTGATTGGTCAGAATATTGTCGCGATGCAATATATTCCAAGGATACACATATATGAATGGCAGCAAAACATGGGATGTCTAAAACCTCTTGCTTTATCTCTAGCCAACCTTAATGAAATAAACTGAAGGAAAATAAAAAGAGTAGCCATTGGAATCCACTTGCTGTTAAAAAAGATTGCTTTTCTATCAAAAGAAGTGACCTTCCAGTGCACTGGGGTGTCAGCAGCCATACCATTTTTCCAACTGTGCTCTAACTGCTGTTTTGTCTTCAGTGCTTTCTGCCCACTTTCATTTTGCCCGTTGCACTCTCAGCACTCTGTTTTTACACTGATGTCCAGCATAAAGTCAGCAAGTGTGACCGGCAGGAGCTTGTCAAAAGGTCACTGCCCACTTCAACCGGCAGCTGGGTCTGGTTTGGGTTCAACATTATGAGGAAATGAGGAAAAAAAATGTATCTAAAGTGGAAAAATTAAGACTTTATAAGAAAGTCTTGAAAGAGAAATTTTATTTTTGCATGTAGCATAAGACTGCTTTGTAAGGCTTGAATTTTGCAGTGATCTGGATTTGCTACTAGTTAATTAAATATTAAGGGAAAAATAACCATTTACACAAGTGTAGCCTCTGCCCTTCCCTCCCTGATCACATGCCAAAGTGAGCTAAAGCATAAGCTGAAAAGTGTTCAACATCTGACCACAGGTGAGTCCCAATGCCACTTCCAATGATCAGGAGGACTGCCAAGGTGAAAAGTTAAGAGCCAACAGTAAGCAGATGTCCACTTGTGCTGCAAGTCCAATGGCTGTATAAAGACTGTTTCAAATCCAAAAAACGACATCAATTATTTTATATAAAAAGTAAAAGGTAAGTAAATGCCTTGTTGCTGTATGTAGATTTACCCACAATCCTTCATTCGAGCTGTCTCTTTTGAGATGTTGGGAAGCTGTGATTCTATCGCCATTCTACACAACAGGCAAACCAGTCACAACTATGGGGAAAATAAATCAATTAGCTTTCCACACTGGGATTATTGTTGTACACATCATCCTAAACACTTACTGCAATACAGTTATATGAAATAAAAGCAGGCTTTGTAAATGAATAGCTCTAGACCCAAGAGAGCACAAAACACAGAATACGGAGTGTGGAAGGAACAGTTCGTACAAGTGGAAAAAAGAATAAAGCAAGGCAAAGCAAAAAAAAAACCCACCTGAGACCGTAAACTCCAGTCTTTTGAGGTAGGCATCAGCAATGATTAATACATCCTTAATATGTTCAGTTTAACGCTGAGTCCAAGACCTTACCATCCCATTCAGCAGGAGCAAAGAGCTGTACAGCCCAGCAGGAATGAAGATGAACAATGAGTGCGGTCAAGGTGTGACCATATCAGTGAAGCACAAACGCAATCACCGTATGATCCTGTTATTATGAATGCAGTTGTGTCAGCGTACCTATATATGTACCAGTGTATAAATGAATACATGAAACCCGCTTTGTGTGTTAGTGTAGGCAGGCTTACTGTTTGAGTTACCATAATACTGTCTATGTTGCTGTGCACGTGTAGGATTGTGTGACCAAGGTAGTTAGTCAGTGCCTTAGATTGAATGCTAAAGGTGGACAGTCAAAGAATTCTTTTAGGAGACCTCAGGCATAGCCTCAGTCTGCAGCTGTGCAGGGTCTCACTCTCCAAAGCACTGCAGATGCCTCACACTTTCACTGCCTCACTTAATGCCTGAAGGGATTGCCTCTGAAAAGGAAGCAGCTCTCACCTGCTCAGAAATGCCATATTCTTATGCTACACTTGTGGTAATATACACCCTTGGATAGTACAGGTGAGTCAAAAGTCTGAATGAACCCAAACATTTTAAGATGCTTAAGGTTGGGAGGATCTAAAACAATTTAATTTTGCATTAGGCCAATGGGTGTATCTATATGGTATATCTGAACACCCTTCCACCGTTGTGAAACCAGGCATCTTGAATTCAGCTCAAAAATATCAAATAGAAAGGTAGTAATTGGAGCGCTGTAATGTGTTTAAAATTTCAAAAGACATTTAGTGGTGTCTGATTCAATGGTTCCAGTCAGTTTGAAAATGTTGATAAACTTATCACAAGCCTAAATGATGTGTGCCTTCAAATGGTCCAGAGATTCTTCAACATGTCCAAATTGACTGGAACCATGTGCTCCTGCAAATGCCCCTTGTTCTGAATGGACAGCATGTTGAATACATTCTGTGAAATAGTTGTTTGGTGTCTGTGCTGTAACAGGTCAAACCTCATAACCAATAAAGATTTCAAAAAGCAGACTACACCAATGAGTTTTTAAAAGACAGCACGTTCATACATACATCACAGAAACACCCACTGGTCTAATGCAAAATGGTATAGGATAGATCAATCCAATCCATCAGGCATCCCTAAAATATTTAGATAGTTCCACACTTGATTCACCCTGTATTGCTTTTACAGGACTAAAAAAAAAATGTAAATGAAATTACACAGGAATATTTGCTTGCAAGTACAAAGCTACACAAAGTAGCGTGTTATATGAGGATGAACATCTGTGCTGGAAAAAACCTGCATTACCATGGGAGCTTGGTTAAAATCATCTAAAGATGTGGGGAAAAAAACTGAAGGCCACAGCAACAACACTTTGCCTGCAGAAAGTTATTTATCCAAAGATATACCTACCTGTGCCTCTAAGGTTACACACATACATACACAAAAGAAACACATAAAGGTGCCCAGTGGTATTGGATCTCTATAGACACATGCCTGTGAAAGTGAACAGCCCTGCAGGGCACACCTGTACAGACACACCTGTGTACGGAGAATCTCTCCCTTGGTCAGCTGCATGTCCCCGGTCAGCTCTTTGACAATGATGCCCAGTGGCTCCAGGCGTTTGCTGAAGTAATTTGTCATCTCAGCAGCCAAGGCCTTCATGGGGGCCACATAGACGATCTGCAGAGAGTGTGAGCAGAGTAGGTCGGGAGGGGGATGGAGAGTGAAAGGACACAGCTATGATAAATGGGTAAACACCACTATATCATTTGTTCCCAGGCAACCAGCACAAATCACAATTTATTGTGAAATATGAAGCCAGCCACTTAGAATGAAAAAGTTTAATAGTGATGTATGAAAAGAAGTTATCCTAGTTGGGTGCAGTGGTTGGGGGGTTTAGAGGACAATCGATTTGTTTATTTGTTTACATGGCCAGCCAGCACAGGGAAACCAATGCAGGTTAATTCAGAGTGCACAGGTGCCCTCTCCCGTACTTGTATTTGTTTCTCATGAGCAGCTGGCCTCCTTTCCTTTGTGCTACACCCAAATTCCTCACAATAAGGGCAAGGGCTGGTGGTATGAAGTGTGCATGTGCGTGTGTGTGTGAGGAATACCCTTGATATTCTCAAGGGTGTTACAGTCCATGGTAAAGTGGGATGAGAAAACGGGGCATGCACACCTTGAACTCATCTTTGCAGATGACACCCCCTGGCTGCAGGTGCTGGCGGATTTCATGCAGGACTGTCAGCATGGCAATGTTGGTCTTGCCGGCACCTGTGGGTGCGCAGATGAGCAGGTTCTCATTGGTGTTGTAGGCTGTCTCAAACACAATGGACTGGATGCGGTTCAGCCTCTTCATCCCCTTGAACACAAGTTGGCCAATCTGAAATAAACAAGAGCCAGATGTGGTTAGAGCTTCAACCAGTAATACAGCTGGCAGCACGGAAGGTAGAAACATGGACCTGTAACCTGTGGCTGTAAGGTGCATCTGAAGTTGTGTTCTTTAAGAAACGCATTTTTACATTAAATTTAGCCAAACAGCTGGAAAACTCAATTCCAAAAAAACTGAACACAGAAAAATGTTACAACTTCAAATTTTATTTTGTGCTGAAGCCCACGTAAAGGTGAGTGAAAAATGCATGCCTGCTGATTTAATCAAAATGATTGTTTTTTTCTTATTTATGGGACACTGTTCTCACTTTTTCCCATACAAAGTTGAACTACTTACAGTGACTTGCCCATTTATACAGAGGGTAATTTTAAATTGTACAATTTAAAGTTAGTACATTGATCAAGAATATTAAAGCAATGGGTGAGATTTAAACCTGAGTCTTGAGTGCAAGGGAGCTGATTTAACTATAATCCCCTAAGTGTTTTTTGAAATCAATTACTTTCTTTTATAAAATAAATATTGTTTAACATAAGTCTCTGTATTCCCAGAGAGTTTTGATTCAATTCATCTGCAGATTCTTTGCATTCTGTTGTCCATTAATTAATATTTATATATTTAGATATGTGACCACTTCCACAGCATCACAGGCACATACAACTCTAAGCCCCAAACTACTGCCCAGTATCCTGTGACCTGGGTGTTACTAGTAAAAAAAAAAAAAAAAAAAAAAAAATCAGTAAATGATAAAGTGTTGCACTTGCTGATTTCCNTCCTGTGACCTGGGTGTTACTAGAAAAAAAAAAAAAAAAAAAAAAAAAATCAGTAAATGATAAAGTGTTGCACTTGCTGATTTCCAAATTGCAGGTGCCTAATGAAATTCAACTAAACTAAAAAATTAAAGCATTATGAGAATGTTGGCAAATACAACACTATGTTATTACAATCATACCACAGATATAAAAGTAATTTTTACATATTTATTCAGGGCAAATGTCTTGTTCAATGTTACAACAGTAATAGATGAAATTCAAAAAGGAATCCTTTGAATGTAAAACAAGAGAAACTACGACACCACCTACTGCCCTGTACATGCAGCTCAAAATTAGGTGAATTTTCTTCTTTAAGGTGCAACAGCAACATTGCAGGCAGTCAAGCTTTCCCGGTCACTACCCCAGTTCCTCCAAAACTACACCTTCCAGTACTTCAGTTAAGGAGCTTATAATGCAGTAAATCACAAAAACACCAGGGTACAGTCATGTATGCTGACTGCCAGCCAAACCCACAGGTCTCATGCTCACTAGTCACTTGTGTGTGCATGAGACCCATTTCTGACCCTAAAACCTTCAGTTAAACATTTTCCCAATGCAAAAGGTCATTCCTCCATAAAAAGTCTTGGAACTTTGGCTTGTTGGTTCAACACAGACCTGCCGCTACAGCATGCCTCTCAAATGTCATGTTTCCCTGCTCATGTTCTTCACAAGGTCCATTCTTCAATGACCGTGTTCTTTAAGTGTAGATTGGAATTTTTGGGGCCCAGTGGGTAAAGCAAGAGATCAGAAATGGTGCAGGTTCCAAATACACTTCTGCTATTACTACCAACTTATTTCAGTCCATCTTCGTTTGCATTTGCTCATGTCACCTGTTTTTCTCCATAGATACTTTAACTTTATTCATCATTCAGATCCAAAAACGCAACAGCTCTAACCACTACACTACCTACTGGCCTTCACTCTTGCACCTGCCCCTCCTGTTACGAACACTTATGCTAATTTTAAAAGACAACTATTTTCAGGCTTATTTCATTTTAATTTAATTTTGTTCAGTGTTCTTTTTTGTAAAATATCAGTCTACTGCACAGTGAAAGGGGCCTATTTTTCTCCTTACCACCATTAGTTGGTAGGAAAATGCACTCAAAATAGAAACACAGTAGCAGTGTGTAACCAGCTTTACTTTTCCCACACTGTTGACAGCTCATGTCTGTTGTTCCTCAGCTTTGGTTATAACCAACTAGATGACGGGTATTGCACATGCTTATGGGATAAATTGGTTAACATCACTAAATGAATGTTTGTTGTGATTATGTACTTTTATTTGCAGGAATTTAAAAAGTTTTAAATGAAAAATTTAAATTTAAAACTAATTCAAAAAATAATAGAAGGGTTAAGATATCGTGCCGTGACATCACATGCAGGGTGTGCCCTGGATCACATTAGGTTTCCAGCATAAAAAGGCTGACATACTCAAAGCCATTGACCGCAGTAGGAAAGCATTAGACAAAAAACAGGTCCTCTACAGAATGATGAGTGTGAAGAGATGTGTGCCCTCTGCGTTTACTAGTGTGACCGAAGCTGTCTGGCAGAAACGGTATCATTAGATCAGCAGCCCAAATGGTGATTATCTGTCAATGATCAACCATAATTGCCTTTGACTCAGGCGATACAAACCAATCTCCTTCTAGGAACCCAAGCAGCACACACCCCGGCTGGCTAATGAGGAAGCTCAGGTTGGGGGGGTATACCCGGGGGACAGGAACGCGTCCTGCTTACAAATATGCTCCACGAAAGAATTGTGCCTTCAACACACCTCCATACTGTGTGTAGAAGCAACTCCAAACACATGGAGAAGGGAACAAAGGTGCGTGCACACACACAAAACACCAGCCATGTATAATGGAAAGGGGAGTCTACATAGGGTATAATGGTGACTAGACTGCAACATCTTTGTTCCTGTTCATATATTTCATGTTGTGAAATGGCCGTCTGTCAGAAGGTGCGAACACACCTCAGCATCTGGTGGCAAAGACTAAAAGGAGGTTATTAATGCACCACAAAGCAAGTTTATTAGAGCCAATTTGCTCTGGGATGCTAAAGGTCGCAAATGACAGAGAGAACATATCCTGACCAACAGACTGCAGAGACATACTGCAACAGAACCAAGGCTCCTCAGGACAGAGGGAAGGGAATTGTATGTGAGAGACTGTCAGGAAGGGGAGGTGTGAATGAGAACCCATTATTGTATGAACAGGTGTGCATGATTGGTTGAGTGTGAGTGAATTAATGCAACTAACTTTTGAACCAAGAAGCTCAACCCATTCTCTCTCCATGCAGGTGTATCTGTCCAAATGTGTGTGTGAGCATCTAGGCATTAATAACAGAGAAACACAAACAGTATGTAAAACCCATGCCAAGATTGAAGTGAAAATGAGAGCCTGCTGCAAAAAGCTCCTGGTTTTCTCCTCCAAAGCACTAGAAGCTGCTGGATAAACACAAACAACCGTGAACATTTCCTTCCATTTCCACATGCAAACGATGGTTTGGAAAAACATTGACAGACAAACGTGTGCGGAATAAACGCTTATAAGCAATGCTTTGTGTAAAGCATTTCTACACCGCGATGAGGAGGGCTCCTCCTAGGACATGACCCGGCAAGCTTCCGATAAGATTCAGGGTAATTTCCTTCTGGTGCTTGTAATAACTGCCCTCCATATCATTGGATCTGACAAGCGAATGGAAGCAGAGGTGTTACTGTTTCCTAAACTTAACTTCCCTGAAACTGAATCAATTGTGCTTGAGCCTGTGTCACTTTGCATTAAAGCGGAAATTGGAGAGCCATTCCTAAAAACGGTGAAAGTAAATTTTAAAAAAATTTTGGTACTAAAAGCACAAGTCTAAAAGCAGAACTGATAAAATGGTAGCCCAAGTCCAAGTCTGATGGCACCTCCACAGCTTTCTATGCTCTGACCGGTGAAGGCTGTGACCCACCATAAAGCTAGAATGTTCACACTGCTACATTACACAACACTGGACACACAACAGGGATTCTTAACTGAAGGTCAATGGATCCCCTGCAAGTATGTGAATGGGCTTCAGGGGGTCCATGAAGGATACATTTGTTTTGAAATTAACCATCTAACTAAATGAAATAAAACATTTAAATTGTTACTGTTATCAATGAAATGATTGTATGTGAAGGTAATGAAGTTTAGGTGAAAAATTCAATGGAATATTTATGGACATTTTGCTATGAGGAATTTGTAGCTTTCAAGAGATTCTCAAATGGGTCAGAGGCCTAGAAAAGGGGAGGCTCCTCTGGTCTGAGGGACGACCTCAACGCAGAAACTCCTAAATGCCTCCTGCTAACTGAAGTAAGGCAGGGACCTGGATGATGGAGAACTTCAGACCCACATCTGTTCTTAATACGTTCCTTTTTGTGTGGTTGCATATGCGTGTGTGTAGGAGAAGGATTATGTACGTAAGGAAAAGGGATGTGGGTAAGCGAGTCACTTAGAGCCAGTGTCTGCGTGAGTGTGTGGGTGAATGGGCGACTGAATGGATACTAGTGCGGGGGTGTGACATATACTGCGTGCGTTTATGTGGGCAACTTCCTCCACGTGAAAAGACAGCTCAAGTACATATTTCTATTCGCAGGATTTTTTTTGGGAAAAAGGATTAAAAATGAGGACTAACAACTAAAAAGATTAGGGCTTAATTTAGACCACAGTGGAGCTTTTTTCCCACATTTCTAAAGCAGCACTTATAAGAACTGTTGGAAATGTTTCGCTTTTTCCCCCTTCCTCCCAATAAATGAGCGTAGCGTCAAAGTCCTCCACTTCTACGGGTAAGGCGCAGATGTGCGGCTCTCTGTGTCAACCCAATTATTTCCCTCAAGGCAAAGCTTTTAGGATTCCTTCCCCTTAAATCCTGCAAGCACAAACTTATAAATATTCATTTCCGAATTAGAGGCAGCACTGCTTCGCCTTCTCTTCCTCGGTGCGTTCCGCTGTCGTCGAGGCGACAGAGCCGCCGCACTCACTTTAGCCGCTTCCTTGTGCTGTGATTAATGGACTTGGTTGTTTTACAACGAGGCAGCAGTATCCCTGCACTCATTAGATATGTAAATGCATGCAGATACATGCATGCCCTAATATTCACCTTGAGGTAATGCATATATTTGATATATGCATGAAGTTGCCATCATTTAATGATCTGGTAGTGTGGTTTAATTTCATTTTCCTTTCTTCCTCATCCAAATGTGCCACGTGCTCAAACAGTCAATGATGGTGGTGACTCCACCCAGAGACCTGTGATGGAGCAGCTATATTACTGGGGATATCTTGTCGCGGTGACACTTAAGGACTGTATAGCAGCTGGCTCAGAAGAATCATTTAACACCGATTAACATCATGTGGTACTGTTGGGATTCACATTATGAGGGCGGAAAGACCATGTTAATGCTGTGCTTCAAATCAGGTATTGTTTCACAAAGATTTAGAATGGAAAGAATACTCTTTTAACAGCACTGAATGGAGGAAGCACACCCTGCTTTTCAGAACCATGGGAAATGGAAAAAAAGAAACAGGGTGCGTCTCATTGTGGAGGTCACGGGGATCCCCAACAGACTGTGTGACAGTGAGCAGACACTGGCTAAAGAACTGACATCACCTGAGGCAAGGCAGTGATTCATCCCATAATAGAGAGAAGACAGGGGCATTTGGAAGAGCAGGGGAAAAGGTCATAATGCTGAAATCTCCTCTTAGCTCTGCTATAATCCACATTAGTAGTTGTGGGCTCAAATAACCCCAACCCCAAGCCTGGCCACTTGCCTGGGGCAAAAAGAAGCACTGTGATGCAAAGTACTTCCTCAGCCCTCACCTACTTGGACAGCAGCCGCCCGGCCAGCAGACAAGACAGCTCGCTGCTCACTCTTGCCCACCAATCGGATCTCGTCACTTTCGCTCAAAAACCAAAGGCTAATTAGCGCGGCGGATGGACAAGTGGTTGACCATACGTGCCGACTGCGGATACCAGAGCTATAGGTTTGAATCCGGCAAAACAAAATAAGCAGTGTTAATTGAAGCTCTGTGGATTAATCCAAAGATTTCACTTAAGAATAATTTAAAGGGCCAAAATACTAAAAGCGCAGCTGTACATTTTAGTTCTGCTTAGGCCTCGTGTGTGTGTGTGTGTGTGTGTGTGTGTGTGTGCGTGTATGAGAAAGAACGAAGACAGAGAAACAGAGAAAACATCTACTTTGTGAAGAAGGGGGAAGCCATAAGCTGACGCACTAATTAAACTCTCTGCCCCCGAAGTGAGAATACCAAGAGATGTAATTGTTGGCTGTTTGTGTGGAATCGCTTTAATTACTTTTTTGGTTCCATTTCATTCCTTTTCAACCGACAGCTGATCAATTTAATTGGATGCCACAGTCAACGGCTTATCTGTAGACCTGAAGCTAGCGGAACAGCAAATGACCAGGCCAGAAAACAAACGCATATACCCACATCATATCTTCTTTTCACATTCCGGGGAACAGGTGCGTGAATTTAGCACCAATTAGAAAGAGACGTTTATTAAACAGGACAAATGAGCTCTGTTTAAGGCTGCATTTCCATGTGCACTTATCCTTTATTTAACTGGTGATCAAATTCTGAACATGATTTGATACATTTAATTTTCTGACATTAACATGTTATTCAGAAATAGAGTTTACTATCAAAATTTGCCCAAGCTCCTGAACAATAATATAACTACAGTATGAATTTTGCACTATTAGCTTGTTGTGCTGTACTGCAGTATCACATATGAACAAGATAAAGAGGTAACCATTTATTTTTTAATTAGTTTCTTTAAGGACCTGTTTATGCAACAGTAGACAGATGTGACATGTATGAGCCAATTAGTCCTATGAAAATGAGTAAGGGAGTGTGTCCCCAAGAGCCCAGTCTGGAAAGTAGGTACGAGGTACTCGGAAATGTAAGACAGTTACGGTTAGAGGAATGGACATCTAAAACAACTAGAGGACAGAATACATAACACAGGTATGTCCAAAAGAAAATGACACGTGAGATGAAGGAGACCCACTGTGCTGAGGGGCCAACATAAAAGACATGTGTAGGGGATATGAAGTAGGACAGATCATCAAACAGGACCTCTGGGACATCTAGACTGTTCGAAGACAGGAGCAAACACGAGCCGGGAAAGATGGTATCAGTGAGAAATTGAAAACACTAATAGGGCAGAAAAGGCCAGAAATGGCAAGCAGCTGACACAGTTGCTTGAGTCATTGCCTTTCCATTCGGTCCCAAGTCTGAACCCCACTCCCATGCTGTTAATCCATTGATCTAGATCCTTACCATAAACTGATACAAAAACAGTTAAAACTAATGATATAATACATGTTCACCACAACTATTGAAAAATATTACTAGGGTGGTAGAGCCTCAACAGCAGAACCTGTGAAATTTTCATATTGTCATAGACAATTGTTAGTATATGTATTTCTACACATGAATTAAGTTATATAGATGAGTGAATAATTGTAAGTGACTTTTAAGAAAAGCAACAAAATTATTATTATCATTACTATTATTATTATTTATAATACATATATAATATACAAGTGTTCAGAAGACATTCCATTTCAAGCTTTTGATTAGAAATATATTACTTTTCTTCTAAATCACTACACTTTTCTTCAGGTAGCTGAGATACTCTTCCCAAAATTACTAATTTCATAATAGTTTTGTTGGTTATTACAGTTATTAGCAAAAACATTTTGAATACAGTATGTATTGGATAGTGATACAGTGCAATTGTATATACTTCAAAAGCGACTATTCGTAATACATATTAAAAATTAGCTAAATCGTTTTGGACAGCAAAATGGTGCAAGACCATCAGTATTCAAAAAACAAAGTGATGCCAACACTGATCTAAGGTATCGTCAGCAGTGAAGTGTACTGTGAACACCAGGAATACTGCAGCAAGCGCTACATCAATATTATTATCCATTAAATAGCTGTGTTCCAGTTTATAGTTAGGATACGGTCACCTTCGTGTCTTTTAATGATATCACTGCACATCCTCAACATGTCATAAAAATAACATCTGTTGAAAATAAAATTACCACACTCATTAATATATAACAAGGTCAGACTAATGAATAGATATAAAAGGTGCAAAACTAGCCTTCATAGTTTGTATTCCTAATGTTATGTTTGTATCCAAATGTATTCGTAACATAATGATGGTTTACATGCACCCATAGTCCATTCACACAAGAATAAGAAAAAAATTAAATTAAATTGCCCTACATGGTGCTAAAACTACAGAGGGAGGGGGGGAAAAAAAAAAAAAAAAAAAAAAAAAAAAACAATCTCCCTGTATGTGTGGGCCAGTGAAGTTAAAGTTAGGCAAAGGCTGCAGGACTAATTCCACAGACCCACACATACATGTGCACATACTCACATGCTACACTGAGCCCTTCATCCTCAACAGAGCACCCAACACCAAGCCCTACCCAGCACACACCCTGGCACGCTACACCAGAGCTGCACAATTAAAAATGGATCCATGGTTACTGCAATTTTAGCCTCTGGTAATCAGATGTGGTTTGCATAAAAGTTACAATTAATGAATTTTACTTTGCAGTGCACAAACTGCACCAAAATCAAACATTTCCTGGTATAAACAAAGCTGTTCAGCAAATGACTGTAAAAGAATTGCATAAATGTCTATGGAGTGCGCTGCGATGAGCTTTCATCATCAAGGGAGACCAGCAACTTTCAGCAAAAAAAAAGACTGTTCAGTGTCTGTTACTCTAGCATTAAAATAAATTATATTCAAAAAAGTTGAGCAGGTTTGCTCTTCTTACAAGATATTACTAACCAAAGATATCAGCAACTAAAAATGGGTGTAAATTTTATGATCTTAAGCTATTTGAGCGTCAAATGACATGTCAGTGAGGCACTGTGTAAAATGCAAACAGAACAAATTTACTGAAAAACCTGAAGCATCACCATGTACAGAATTATAAATGCATGTTCTTCTCTGCACAAGACCTTTACCGAGTTCAAATAAATGCAACTTATTCTTTCCTTATTCCTAAGTAACCAACTAACTTCACATAAGTAAAGGTTCTCAGTCACACAACACTTTCTCTGATCATGAGTAGCGCAACTGGGTATTTAGCTGACATTCTTCACTCTTTAAGTAATTATTATTTGACAGCAGAAGTTCTAGGGTGCAAAGTTAAAACAAAAACATGTCAGTCTAAATACTCCCTGAATTCACTGTTTGTTTTTTACATTGGCAAAACATGCAGCTTCTGTATTCTCAGCATTTTGTTTAGTCCAGTGAATGATTCACAAACGGACTGTGCTCAGGGCATGTGAGCAGCTTGTGGACCGATTCTCTGACAGATGGAATTGGAAGACACCCACAGGGAACTGAAGCCACACAAACACCAGCTCAAAGACAGAATGCCCAAGGAGGAGACCAAAGCAAACAATGACCAAAAGAGCGCTAGAGCAGTTATTGTTCACATCCCTTTGTCAGGTCCCTACCACATAGAACATGGAGGACCTCAGGCCATCCACAAGTCACTCAGACCTCTGAACGAATTCACTACTGCACTTTCCAGAGAACAGCATATCAGTGCATGTTTTCTGGCATCCTGTCCACCTATTCCAAAGTCTACCATGGTAAAGGGCTAGAAAGGTACTGACCTCCCGAGACTGCCTCAAGACAAAAATCCTAAGGTGCCTGAAGGAGAAGTAGCACGAGCCAAAAATTAATTAATTAATTAACTAACTAACTGTTGAACTACATCTACTGCTGATCCCAGATGCTGGTGACCACAATGAGTGATAATTATTGAATGTGTGTGAAATGGATTGGCAGAATGCAATACAGTATTTGGGGGCTGTTACTGAATGTCATAACATTCAGTGTTATGACATGGATGGATGGATTTTAAAAAGGCACATATTCTGTGTAATGAAGTCATACTGAGCAATACTGTGTTTTAATAGTTTTGATTTTATTTATCATATTCTCCAAGGAGATACAATCATCTGTGAACATGGAAACAGAACCCCAAGTCCAAGCGCTTTCATGCCTCAGAGATTCAATAAAACCTCATACAGCTTCTTTAATTCAAGACAGGTAATAACAAAACCCTATGTGATCCCACCCTACAGCACAGTCCTGGCCATAGCTGCTGACCTTCAGCCCCACAGGCCTTCAGGCCTTCTGTTAATGCTTTGCTTTATGCTTTGTGTTTATTTTTGGCCATATTGTTTTATTTATGATTCAGCTTTATTCCTTGCTTGTTAGTTTCTTTATAATGGTGTGATGTTTACTTTACAAAACTACTAATTAATGCAAGAATGAGGACTGCAAAAACATTTATGCTGACTTAATGTTTAAAAATTCTAAAAATAATTTTGGAATATGGCATGTGCGGTGCAAACCAGATAATATACGAACAGGCATGATGTTGGTACCCAACTTCCCTTTGTTCCTAATGCTCACCTAAAACCATGTGCTGTACCCTGAGACACAGAACCTGCCGCTAAGTCTTCAACAACCTCGAGGTGGCGTTAGTCACAGACTTGCGTTTGTGGGAAAGAAAGCATGAATTAAAGGCTGTATGAATTAAGGAAAAGGGAAATAAAAAGGAGATTACTAAATGCAATCAGCTTGGATTAACTATGAATAGGTCTATAAAAACTAGTAATGCTTATGAAGTTAGTGGTCTACCAAAAAGTCTGTCCTCATCTCACTCTCTCACCTCTATTCGCACGCAGCAGGGGAATGTGCACAACCCAAGACACAGTACCAGTGAAATATTAGACAAATACTACAATATTTCCAGAGAATGGTTTATAAGACAATAGCACTGTAGAACCATCACTTTACAAGAAGAATATCCTGGGTTTGATTCCCACCGTATGCTGTAGTGATGATCAAGCTATTTGCCGTGGATTGATACAATAAAAACTATCCTGCTGTATAACTGGGTAAATCATAATATAGTGGCTTATCCAGCATTATAAATTGCCTTAAATGTGTCTGCTAAAAAAACTGATATATGTGTCTTGTGTCTGTGCGGGATACCACTTACTACACTAAGCAAACAATCATAATTTTGCTGGGACTTCACACTGACTCCCATTTTAAATGAAACAATGTTTAAAACCACCTCAATAAAACTCAAATGCATACAAAAGCTGGTAAATCATTTTTGTCAATTACAAAATGGCCCATTCTTAAAAATCAGCATGTCTAATTACATTACATTTTTCCCCACAAAGGAAAATATGTATAAGCGCTCAAACAAAAAAGGTCGAATGAAAGTCCAACACCTTTAATTGTGGAACTGCATGCAAAAGACATCAACATAAAAAAGATTTTTTATAACAATTTAAATTACAGCACATACACAACCAGAGATGACAGCTATCACTCATCTACCTTGACAATCCTACAGCAAGAAGTTAATTTGTTCTTCCCTGGCAGTCAAGCATTCCCCCCCACCAAAGTTAAGCTACACATTCGTCATATCTGAGGCCACAGAAAACAATGGCTGAATGTCAATTTTTTCCTCAAATGAAATCTAACAAAGCTGGGAAGCCACTGTACAGGCTGCCGGGATTGAATTCAAACACATTTTTAAGAATTTATTCAAAAGGAAAGCATTTTTAAAGTGTGATCTGCTGACCAGCTTCCTCATCCCACATCACCTGGTTCTCACTATGTGTAAGACTAAAATTTTTACCTACAGATATGGCCAAAACTGTTGATACCATTTAATTTTATTCAAATAAGGCTCAATTATTCCCAAAAAGTACTGAAATTAAACCATCTTTTGCCCTCCATACATGGATTTCTTTAGATTGCAGTGGGAAAAAAAACAAAAAAAAGCTGTAAAAATAAATGAAATCTTGCTTATTGTACAAAGACATTCTAAAAAGGCCTAGATAGACAATATTACTGGTACCCTTTAGAAGTTATAAGAAATAATTGCACTGTAGTGATACTTCCAGTAGATTATTCTCCTTTAATTAATACCACGTTTTATCAATTCTATAATCTTATTCAGCCAGTTTAAATGGAGAAAAGTTCACACTGCTGTTTTTTGTAACTGTGTATATCGCACTAAACATGGAAAAGAGAAGGAAAAACAGTTGTCTGAGGAGCTTAGAAAGAAGGTAGCAACTAAGCATGGCCAACATAAAGACTACAAGACCATCTCCAAAGAGCTTGATGCTCCTGTAACCACTGTTACCAATATTATCAATAAGTTTAAGGCTCATGGGACTGTAGTCAACATCCCTGGACGTGGCCGTAAGAGGAAAATTGACCCAAGATTGATGAGAAAAATGGTTTGAATGGTAGAGAAAACCAAGGAAAACATCAAAACAGATCCAAGCTGACCTTCAAGTTCAAGGTGTAACTGTTTAAAGTTGCACCATTCATCACTGTCTGAATGAAAACGGGCTCTGTGGTAGAAGATCCAGAAACACAAAAAACCCAAATGGAGTTTGCCAAAATGCATGTTGACAAGCAACAGTCCTTCTGGGACTAAAATGAACAAAATGAAGCTTTCAAAGAAAAGAACACCATTCCTTCCAGGAAATATTGAGGCGGCTCGGTGGTGCTTTGGGGTTGCTCTGTCGCCTCTGGCACTAGATGCCTTGAATCTGCAGGGCACAATGAAATCAGAAGACTATGAAGGCATTTTGTAGTGAAATGTACAGCTCAGTGTCAGAAAGCTGTGTCTTAGTCAAAGGTCATGGGTTCAGCAGGATAATGAGCCAAAACATATCTCCAAAACCACCCAAGAATGGGTGAGAAGAAAATATTGGACCATTCTGAAGTGGCTTGCTATGAGTCCTGATCTGAATCCCAAAGAGCATCTGTGGAAAGAGCTGAAACTCAGTTTGGAGGAGGCTTCCATCAAACCTGAGAGAACTGCAGCAGTTTGCTCAAGAAGTGTTTTGCCAAACTACCAATGGAGAAGGGTAGAAATTTCATTCAGAGCTACAAACAGCACTTGTTCGCAGTAAGTGTCTCCAAACACTGTGCTACAAAGTATTAGGTTAAGGGTCCGGATATTTTTGACCATGCCATTTTCATTTTTTTAAATTTTTTAAATAATATCTTAAGTCATAAATCAAAAGCAAAGTTTCTGTTCATTTAAAAGGTAAATAAATAAAGAATTGTGGATGTCAAACACTTTCTCCAGTTTCAACTTATTTTAGAGAAAATTGTGTAGTCCCCCGCAAAAAAAGAAAGGGCACCAATACTTTCAGCCACATCTATAACCACTTCTGAAATGTCCTTCTCTAATGTGGTCCTTTCTTCCATTGATCTCCAGTAAAGTTTTTATGTCCCTGTGGACCCATCAACACTCTCCAGGTGGTGTTACCTGCTCCTCAACTGTTCTCAGGCTCCAGTCATATAGAAAGCAACAAATGGCCTCCTTATTTCCTTAACTCACCTAGTTATTGTATATGTTCTCCAGGTGCAGAGAAACCCAGACAACCCCGAGAGGACCATCTCTGGGAACTGTTGTTGGAGACCAATGTCATGATCACCTGTATTCCCCAGGATCACATTCTTCCAGGGGGACATGAGGAAAAGCTCTGTATATCTAAACAGAGCTGTCTTGAATATTAAAGGCATAATGTAAAAAGTCCAGTTTATAATTATCATGTGGCTAATAACACGGTTGTTAATAAAAGATCTGCACCAGGATGGGAGAACCTTGTTTGTTCATCTTCAGCTACATCAACTCATCCAGATGGAACCTTTTAGCTCAGAAGCTCCAAAAGAAATGCCTGTGAAGGTGGCAACACTTCTCTGAAGTGAATTCAGCTTTCGCAACGTCATTACCCTTTTAAGTCCACAACCCATGTTTTCTCTGAGGACGTGATAGGTTTTTGTTTCACAGTGCCCAAATCATAAAATGGATGGCTTGTACCAGTCAGTCAATGTTGTTTTGAAGCGGTCCTGAGAGACTCACTACTTGGCTTACTATGTTATTTCTTCTCTGCATTCATATCGACTAATTTAGTTATCTCACATTTCTTCATTTGGCTCTATGCATATTTTTGTCTCTTTGTTACCAACTTAAATTTTTCAGATACTTTCTTTCTCCTGTAATTGAGACTAAAAGTCCACGCCAATACTTGACACTTAAAAAGAAAAGGGTTTATGTACTTAGATCCATCTTGCAGCTCCTCAAGAATATCTCTCTTTGCTGTAGACAAGTTCGAGGTTCAAATGAGATCAACAGACAGAAAAGGCAACGCCAGGAAATTCTTGCCCCAACAATTACATAGGCATGTAATTTCCTGTTATGAAGGGTACAAAAATACATAAAAATCATATGAATACAAGTTATATAATTTTTTAATATTTACCATCAAATTATTAGGTTAGCAATACAAACAAATTTAAAGTGCATAATCTACTCCGGTCTGTGTGCACAAAACATAGAAAGAACAATACAGAAACATCTGTGAAAGATGTGGGTTAGAGGTCAGCTTGGGAGCAGTGACATCATCATCAGGGTGACAAGACTCCCAAAGAGGTCAAGGGTGGAGGTTGAGAGGCAGCTTGTTGGGTTGCCCTTTGGCTTCAGACTGGGATAAAAAAAACCCATGCAAAAGCACAAAGCCCTGCACACATTCAATGCCACGGGACTACAAAAGTTTCTCCCCCACCAACACCACACACAAAAGCTAAAGTTCTGGGATTCGTTGGTTAAAACAGACTGGTAATAAATCTGGCATTTCAACATTTTCATGGGTATTAAAGACTGCCGGTCACTGTGCCCTTCCTACCTATTACAGACCCCAATAAACAAGTTCATACACATTAAAAAGGCCAGCATGCTCTTGGGCATCCTTTCAAGTGCCTGAACACTGTGTAAAGTCTTATTAGCTGCTATAGAGTGCCATTTTATAGGGGGAAGCACTTTGTTTTAGAATTCAAGAAGCTTTATCTAATGAATAGAGCCCACGCTTTACTCAGACTAATTCAAATCACTCAGATGAAGTAGTTTGATATCAATCTATTTCTGTCAAAAAATCTTTCAAAAGGAAGGGATTTGAAATGGCTGTCGGCAGAAATACAGAACAAAAATGATAAAGCTTTCAAAACCGGAAGAGGGGACAAAAAATATACTCTATATATAAATAAAATCCAACCGAAAAAAGATGCGAATTTATAATTTGGCCTGGTTTCCATTTTTTTCTTTTGCAAAATTATGCAGGACTTACACGTCACATGAGGAAGCCTCATCAATTTCACAGTCTTTTGTTTGTTTGCGTTTGGCAAATGTTCTCCTCCTCTCACTCTAATGAATAGCTATCTGGGAAATACAGGAAATGGAAAAAGCAGGAGATAAATAGGTACTTCCTGTGTCCACTCCTCTTAAGAGGCCAGGCATTTCATAAAAGGACTGTTAGTCAATGAAGATTAAGAATCCCTGGCCTTCTTTTCCTGGGGAAGTTCAAATGAATGTTGTATATTTCATTAATATGAGCACAGGGAAGTCCTAAATATTTTTCTTCAGACAAATGCTGATTAGCAGATGCTTTCATCCACACCGACATTTAAACTGTTACCAGCAGGATATTAACTGAGACAATCTAACCGAAGCATTCTCCCAGTGAAGTGGTGTAGTCAAAAGTGTGACTCTCACTGCTTCACCACCAGTAGGCCATGCAGTAATCCACAGAGAAGCCTGATGCCAATAAAAGCAACATTAATGATTTTTCCTGTGTTCGTCCTTTATATATCAGAAACTTTGAGGTCCCATCCTGCTTCCCATTAGCCATTTAGCAGTTTTACACAACAAATACATAAACCACTAAAAGCTGCTTTTCCAAGGCATACCATTGTACTCTTTGCAATCTGTATGAGCATCAATGCAAAAAAGGCCATGTATTTAATTGAATAACAAAAAGATTTGGCTTAAAAATCTAAAAGGATTGTTGATGAGAGGGACTTGCAGCACATCCTCAGCCAAATGGGTATGGTGGGGACAAAGGTGAGGTTCATTATACAAATGTCACAGGTATACAGAAATAAACTGTAGCATGTCAACTCCTCCATCTGTACGTGTCCACGCACTTGAACGTGCATTATCTGACATGCCAAACCAACATGTAAAACATACTGGACAAGTTCACGTTCATTCCTTCCCCATTCCTACAAAGGTACAGGTACTTGTGTACTGTTCATTGTTAGAGCAAAACTTCAATGAAAAGTAAATCATATACCTCAAAAATGTTTCATTCAGATAAAACCACTGTCATTGGCTGAAGGCCTCAGCCATCAAAAGTGCTCTGCAACAGTGCTATGCATAAGACTGCAGACCCAGTCTACTCATTGGGGGTCAACACAAGGAAATATAAAAAAAAGGTGATTTTACAGCTTAACTCGCAGTAAGTCAGCAGGCACACATAAGCACTTTTTAGAGCCTCAACATGTACCTGCAATTCACCGATTAAGGAAAGTAAGAACTGCCATGTTCCAGCAACCCATTGTGCATAGACAATGCAATCAATTTGGCAAGGTTTTTGTCAGGGTAACATAAATGCTGCCTCCAAGGTTTGAAGACGGCTGTGCACTAGGACTGGTGCATAACCAACCACAACTTAAACAAGGTCAATGAGGTTAGTACTACTGGGGAATACACATTGTAAAATGGACAAAACAGGAGTTGTTTGCTGAACTGACGTAAGAAACTAACACACTAGCACCATTGTGTTTCCTCAGTTCTGGTTATTGTGGAACTCAAAGCCGGAGGGCACAGGAAAGTCCAGTCATGCGTCAAGGATGCAACTAGGCAAACCAACTTCACGCCTACACATGGATGGTTTATTTTTCTACCACATAGAAGCATGGTGTGTGCGTGAGAGAAAAGGTTGCTGAGATTAAAATCATAACCCCCCACTTTTCAGAATAGCAGTAAGGCGATATCTCAAAGTTATTTTTATACCTTTATATTGTGAATTGAGCAATAAAAGTACATTGTTATGTTGCAGTAGATCACAGTGCAGTATCACAAAATAATAGAACAGCCCCTCCTACTCAGTCCCTTAGGGATCTATACTGAACATGTTGCCACCTACCTTATTTATTAAAGCATAAATGGTGTCAGTTATTCTTAATTACTTATTGTAATTTAAGCAAACCCTACCACCCAAAACTCATACATACTGAGATAATATCATACAGCAAAAGGTTAAAATGTCACTCAGCAAAATCCATCCATATACAGTTATGCAAATATTCCAGCATCAGAGGACTCTAATCAGTGAGGTATTAAGCAAGATTAAAATGGATGGATTTTAAAATCTTTTTTTATTTTTGGTTATTTTTTCATTTAGCTGACATGTTTCTTCAAAGTGACTTACAGTGCTAAGCTACTTACAGTAGTTTACCTACTTATATACTACAAAGTGGGTTTTGATCATAGGCCCTTTGAGTGCAAAGGAGCAGGTCTAAGCATTATGCATTTCCAGGAATCACATATAGTTACAGAACAACTAAAAAAGAAAGTGTGGCAGTAAAAAGGTTGTGTAGAAACTGAATGGGGAGAACTGTTCAAGTAGAAGTATATGTGAATGTGTCTGGTCAGATGTTTGGCTTTATTTTGTCTAATTGTGACCGTTCTGGCTCCAGTGGTGTTACACTCTGCTTCTTACTTTCTAAGACATAGACAAGCTAAGCAGCCTCTGCTGGAGCCTCTGGACAAGAGCCCAGTCACTGTAGACAACCTGCATTGCAACTTTTTCACCCAGGGCTGGTTCCCTTCATTAGTTACCCGGCAACACTATAACAATGCATGTTTGTCTACTGTTGAACTCTTTCACAGCTATTACATACTGTACTATTAACAAACACACACAACACATACACTTGAGTCTTATTAAGTGAATACCTCATACGGGGATAATACACAAGTAGATACTGCCTCCATGGTCCTGTTTTGGACCCATTCAAGTCAAAGCAGTGAAAATGATGACCACAAACTACACCACAAAAACCACTGACCACAAACTGCCCGATCAGGGAACTTGTTGCACATCTACTTTACTTAAAAAGTTGCTGTTTGACAGCTTCATCACTTCAGAGGAAGTTGATGAAAGTAACCCCCACAGATACTACCCCTCCCCCTTATCTGATGGCCATCCCCCAGGTAGTTGCATAGTTTTATGGAGGCCAGTGGCTGCCCCTCCTATGAATATTTATATAAATTTCAGAATGAGGTGCTTGGACTTAGAAGTAAAAAAGTTACACAACACTGTATAACAGAGTAATAGAATAACAGAACTAAGAACTAATTTTTGGAATTAGTACATGTACATAAGCAATACAGCACTGTACATAGTACTAAATAAGAATAATACTTAACACCTTCACGTCACTGAACGTATATGCATTTTCCTTTGTTTTAGATGGTAATTTCCGGCATGTAAAACACATCTATGTTTTAGTGAATACTCTGCATAACTGGATACCACAGGTCCATTCCCAAAGCTATCCACAAAATCTGACTCAACTGTACATGTATGAACTCAGTGTTTATGTATTTCATCCTCTAATGCAAAAAAGAGCAGTAAGAAATGAATGAAAGCAATGCAAATGAATTCACACTTAAACAAGTTGACAGCTTGGATAATTCAAATAGGGGCCATGATTACAACAAGACTGTAACAAGTGAAATTAGAAAACAAGGGGTAATGGACATTGAGAACTTAAGACAGCATAAGTCATACCATAATTCTGAACACCACCCCTCAGTGGCTCTGGTCTTACACAGCTTAGCTGTTTGGAGGCATGAAATCTATATTCCGTCCAAGTAAATGAGATGAAATGCCTAACACAAAGTAAGGGTATTCAATGAAAAAATTGAATTTGTGACATCCTTCTGAAGTCAAATTCTCATAACCCTAATAGGCGTATCTCACTGTATGACTTCACACATTGTAACTTTTCTGAAACATTTAACAGAATATTTTAGATATATTTTTGTTGCTATTAAGAGTGATTTAAACAAAGACATCAGCTTTTTTAAGTTTTATTATGTTATCAGTCTGTTATTGTTTATATCCTTGTTCATATCATCAGTTTATAATTTAGCATATTTGAGTAAAAACAGTTTTACACTGAATTATAATTTTTACAATTTAAAGTAATGGTAATTTAGACCCCAATGTATGAGAATTGCTTTTAGACGCAATCCACAGGGATGCATTATGCGCATAAATCAAGAGCAGAATGTATTGGCTAATATCCAAAGTGACATGCACAAAGGCAGAGCATCAGTGTGAGCTTTCCATTGTGTGGAAAGGAACCACTTAAACGGTAACAGCCCAGAAGACCTAAACTACATCAACAGTATCATCACAGATGGGAGAATTCGAACACACAACCCAATTCACCCATTCACAGATAACTGGTGTAAGGAGCATGGTGCATTGCTCAGGTCTGTCCCCTCTCCGAGTTTCCTAAAGGAGACTGCACCACTATGCTGGACAAGCCACCTCATAGCTTGTGGTGCAGCCATTTGATCCACTTGACATCTTATATAAGTACGAACCTCATCCAGCTGCTCAATGTAGACTGGCTTCTCCTCAAAGCCAATGGGCATGGGCTCATTGGGTGGGATGATCACTTCCTCAAACATCTTGTTGTTCACCCGCTTGATCCCCTCAGGCAGAAGCAGCTGTAGGCAACAAACAGCCAAATACAAGTACTCCAGTTAGCTCTGCAACATGTCCCACAAGCATGAGCATAAGCCACAGCAAAGAAAATCACAACAGCAGTGAACATTTACAATCTAAGGTATATCTATAAAGCTCAGTCTTGTTTGTCTGTTTATTCTTTATGCACAGCTTTGGTTTTCAAGCCACAGAGCTGAAATTTTGCACACAGCTAATTCTCACCTAAAGTGAGGTTTTTGTGTATTCCAGTTCACTAAGCACCAAAAGGGCTAAATACTACCTTGAAATGTTAAAATTTGGTCTCTGACAAGGCTGGGAGAAGCAGGAGTAGTAATGGCACGCGTAGCACGTATGACGTCACATGTAGAGCGTACGCATGCACGCATGTACAGAAACATGAGCATGGCAGCCTCACGTGTTCTACAAACACACTCTCATGTACTTTCTCGCTCTAAAATACACAAATTGGAAGGTAATACAGTTTGGTAATGCATAAATTATTACTCTGTGCATGTCAGTTTACGCACTCCATGCACATCCCACAGACACACGCGCACACAATAAATCCAGCCATTTGAAAGGTAACTTTGGTGATATGCTATTTATTATTCTGTGCACATCACTACAGCTGATGCAAGATTGTCTCACTTCCATCAGCATGTTTGACATGAACCAGCAGCTGCTATATGTGAACAAATTAAAATGTAAAAATTAATCTGAAACTATACATCTCACAAAGCACTACATATATTATTGATTTCAGAGTAATAAAGTTCAGTGATTTATATTTTGTTTTTTCTTTACTATGACTGGCACACACGTGACTTATGTACCAAACAGAACTGCTTTAATGGTAAACCAGTTTGGTGTTTATTTAACGTGTTACTACTTTTTACCTTTCCACTAGTACATTGTTTTAACCCAGGCAGCATCGGGTTAATCGGTTAGTATGGTGTTATAAGTGCACATTTAAATGCAATTAAACAAAAACACACAAAATACTGAACCTCTGAACTGCTGTAACAATCTGAGACTGTGACAAGTTGGGAAAAAAAATCATTCATTTACCCATTTAAAATGATGTATTTGGCAGATATTTTTCACCAAAGCTATATATGTTAAGCTAACTAATGTACCCATTTAAAGCAGGGTGATTTTTAGTGTACTGGTTAAGGGCATGTACCTTGGAGGGATTTGAACCTGAGTGCTCTGTGTGCACTACACTACCTCACCTGCTTATTCAAATCAACTCCTTTATTTCATAAAATAAATACTGCACGCAATGTAGTTTGGGACCTAAATATTTCCACCTTTATGACTCCTGCTTCCTCAATCCCTTGAAAAACAACTTTTAGAAAGTCTGCCTCTAGATGCAGAAGACATTTTTGATCAAATTTGCCAGGACATTCACTGCATTCTTTTTGTCCACTGTTGGGGACACAGAGTGTTACCAACACAAAACCGTAAACTTCTGTTCAACATCCATGACCTGGTTGTTACTAATAAATAACAGCAGTCAAAAAGAAATAAAGTTTTGTATTTAGTAAGAGTTCAAAATTAAATGTCTTTATAGAACTTTTAATTGAAATGAAATTCTTTAGAGGTAAACTTTACTTTAAAATTTAAAGTATTAAGTAATTGGTGTTATGTGTTGCCCCATGTTATTACAAACACACCTTTCAAGAACAGTTTAAAAACACTGAAAAAACAGCATAAACAAAAGTTCACTGGGATCAAGTGCACACTACTAGCCTCTAGTACCTGATGGAGGAAGAGAATAAAAATGTGAAACACACACACACACACACACACACAGCTTGATTGAAGATAGACATTCTACTGATCCAACTATTCTCAGAACAAAATAACACAACCTTCAAATTAATTTATGTAAATTGACAAAGCACCAAAATTTTAACAAGAACAAAAATTGAAAAGATCATAAAAGGAAATTAAAATAAAAGCTCCAAGTAATCTACTGAGTGATAAATGACTGTGGTATTTCAGTAAATAGAACAGGGTTAGTCTATTTTTACATATTGGTTTAACTTTTAACTTATTTGTTACTCCCAGTTGATAATTTTCTTTTGTGCCAAATCTTATTCTCCCAGAGAAATAAGTTTGATGCAAAGAAGCACAGAAAACAAATATTTTTCCACATTTTCAGAGAAAAACATATGTATTAACATCAAAGGCTAGACATGTTAGCATTACAATTTCTGGGAAAAGGCCAAAGAAAATGTAGAGCGCACTTCGAAATCCATGGTATGAAGCTGTGTAACAACTTTGTCCTCCTGTTCCTCACAGGCTCTTATGCCTACATAGCGTGGTTTGTTTTGCTGCTACTGCAAGGTGGAAAACTAATGCTCCACATAAATTCCAAAGAGCTCTTTACTGACAGAAAGGGGAGTGTGACCATAGACGTGCACTTAGACCTTGCAGTAAAGGATGAGAAATTAATCACGCTAACATGAACACAAGAGGAAAACACATGAACACAAGCTGTGCAGTCCTGGATAGAGACTTCTTTACCTACCACTTTGGGATGACTGTGTAACTGGAGGATCATTTTTTTTTTTTTTTTTTTTTTTGAATGCTTCACAACACAACAATGTCACAGTTAAGGACAATGAAATTCGAGGACTTTACAATAACTTATCTGTAATCATTTTATAACATCTGTAATTAATGAGATCCTGACTGTTTAACATCACAGCAACCAAACCATGTGTTATTCAACACTATTTCAAAAACTCATTATCTACAGTTCTTGTTTCCGTTTTGTATTGTTGAAATAGCACAATATATACACATATACATCTACCTTAGCTCCACCCACAAAGGCAGGCAACTTGGTGGCTTCGGCATAGGCATCATACACGTGGGGGTATCGGATTCGCTCGTGTTCCCTTTGGCGACCCAGCAGTGGCGAGCGGTGGGCTGTGAGGAGGGCGTGCTCCCTGGGAATACAAAAGCAGCATCCACATCATAACTGACGGAAAGCACTACCCACACTGATTATTAGGACCAAGCAGCATGTAGCTAAACCCAGAGTGACACACACAAGCATTATGATGGATATTCATTATCATTTCTAATGAAAAATAACACTCACTGACAGTCAGGATGCTGTGTGTCAGGGGTAATCATAACCTCAATTCATAAATTCATGTTCAACACAAGATCACCCTGGACACACTGTGAAAAATCATAGAGCTTAGCAGCTGCCTTAAGATGAACCTGAACACACTCCACAGCTAGGAACTAACACACATGGAATTAAACTAAAACGTACAGATAAATACACACATCCAAATGGCTACTAAGTAAGCCAGATACCCCAGCAACATAAGGATATAGGAGACTGGTAACTGAGGTGTTTTTGGGATGTGCTGATTCAGAACAGGTCTGTAATATCTGGGAAGTACTATGCAAAGAAAATCTCCTGAATCCATGTCGCTACATCCCATCATTGTGTCTCTAAAGAACCAGGATTCACCACTGGCAATAGTTTAATCTGCCACGGGATGGCGACTGATACAGGATTGTGAACAATGCAGAAAACGAGGACTGACAACAGCATTCACGTTTTACTCGCAGTACTATGGTTACTGAGAACCGTTGTCATTTTAAAGGCCTCTGAACAGTAACAAAAGGCCTGGCAGCAAATTAGCACCACACTTAGTTGAAGTTCCAGGTATAAATGAGTCATGACATGAGAACAGGCCCAGATATCACCTCTGATACAGATAAACACACTCATCATATCTGCCAGGGAGATAGTTCCAGTGCAGGTCAGCTGTGTCCTAAATAGATGAGCACAGTTTCCAGGCTGATTCTAGAAACAACTTGAACAAGACCAAAGACATCCCAAAATGAGCAGCAGTTCAATAGCATTCAGGAGAGAAGCATAACAGAGCCTCAACTAGATCCAACTCCATTACACATCTCCCCTGAGAGCTCCAGAGTGCAAATTCTCTTACCACAGATTCATTATAGCTTTAGAGTAAAGAGTTAAATGATATCTTGTGGAGTTAGTAAAAAATAAATATAAAAAATAATAAATCACAATCAAACAGGTTATCAGTAATATGGGGGGGTATGGTCTGCTGTGTGCACATAGACATAGTGTACCCAGATGATTTTCTTTAAGCCACTCTGGCCTTCTGAGGAACCAGTGTATGATGGCGTGCGACAAGCACACACAGTCTTGCACATGGGCCATCAATATTTCAGTCCCAACAGACAGACAGTGAAGTACAGTGGACTGGTATCAAGTGAGCGAGCAGAAGGGTATCCTGTCATTCAACCCCCCCAGGGGTGTGTGTGGGGGGGGGGTGAACAGGAGAAACAGAGCACTGAGGTTTTTTTTTGTATTTTCTCCTCTCCATGCTTACCTCTTCTTAATCTCTTCCCTCCGACCACATGGATTTGGCCAAGCAAATTTTAATTAAACAGATCACTGCTTTTTTTATCCAGTGGAATTAAACTTTCAGAGAAAATCCTTAACTTAAATTGGGGGAAAAAAAGGTAAAATGTGACCAGACGCTTGATAGAACCTTTGCGTACGCACATATTTGTCACTCGCTCACTCACTCCTGTCAGGAACCACACCACCTCCTCTTCCTTTTCACTTTATTAACTTTTCATTTTCTTTTTCAAGGGAGACCTGACCATGATGAAAGATGCAAGAGAGGACAATGGTACCCCGATGAAAGAGGAGCTCACTAGCAGGGAGAGGCACAACGACAGAAACGGAGAGATGGAGAAGCATCGGCTGTCGCTACCTCTGCACTCGTAGCTCCTTTGGGTCAAAGTGGAAAGAGGTGTCTGAGATGGAAGCATCAGGTTCTTCTCCACGTTTCTCCCGCTTCCTTTCACGCTTCTCCTCCCGCCGGTGTAGTTTCAGCATCTGCCTTTCCTGCTCCGATTGGATGGTCACCTGACAACCATAGACTGGCTTGCTGCCCTCACGGCCACTCTCTGTGGGAGATGAATCAAAAAGATTCCAGGTCAATATATACATGTACTAACAGAGACAGAAAAAATTTACTCAACCTGAAAAAGAGTTAGACCATGTGCGATTATGTGCAACAAGCTGTCCTGTTCAGCAATTATATGACACCGCATCTCCGATTTGTGGTGTCCATAAGAAGAACTAAAATCACCAGTCAGCATGGTATATTACAGCCACACCAGTTCAGTCACACACCTTCTATCAGTATATGTTCCTCAGCAGTTTAACAATGCGTATCACCAAGCGAAGTGATCAGAGATGCCGCCTTTGGAAGACCCAGGTTTAAGCCCCAACTCCTTCTGTAGTACTCATGAACAAATTACTTACCCTAAACTGATATAGTAAAATTACCCAGCTGTATAAATAGCTAAATCATTTTAAGCAGCTTAACAAGGTAAGCTGCTTTGGAGAAAACCATCAACGAAATAAATGTAACACAAGCAAAAAGTTCATGGTCTGGAAACAAAATCAAGATGCAGCATGACAATCAATAGACTGGCTTGGTCTCGAAGTGTATGAGGAAGGTGTTCTGCTCGAATGTCATTCAAAGGTCCTAAGAGAGCATGGCATTTGCTGGCTAAGGCACCACCTCTAGAACCCCTTTTGTGAAACATTAACTATTTTCATCTGTAAGGCACAGCTATTCATTTCGTCTGCACAGCTAGGAGTTTGCTGCTCTCACTTTCCACTTCTATTTTCCCACCTCACACTGTTTCCCACGGGCACTTCCTGGGAGTCTGTGTGCCATCCCTACATTTTTAACATGTACTCCAGCTGTGTAGTGCAGCTGAACTCCCCCTGGAGTGCTGGGATAGTGAATTATGAGCGTGGATTTTGCTGGTTTTCGATGGTCTGATGAGGCTCTGGGAGTACCGTGATATGCCAACACTTAGCTACAGGGATGTGCAGGTGGCCTGTGACCACTGAGGCACAACAAGATGAAGGGAGAAAAGCGGCACTGTACACACTTTAAAAAGACAACATAAACTCAGAACATACAGAGCATCAGGGTAAATAACTGCAAGGAGCAGATACCACCACACTGGCTCAGTAACAGTTCTGGAAAGCAGACAAGAAGTGATGGAACACTGGGCCTCCCCTGATTGACGTGTGCTCTATATCTGCTTTAATATGCCACAGAAACCCAACTCCCATACCCCTCCCATTAACCAAACTGGAAGGAATAGCTTGTTCTGCCCTGAACAGGTCACTTCTCGGGCTACAGTGGAGAAGCGTCCTTTCCAGCCAAGTGAACAGCCTGAGGGAACAAATCACATTTGTTGGAAAAAAAAAAAACAATTTCTGCCAATAAACAGAAGCACTGATTAAGACAAACACCAGATACGACCACGATGTATGTTCCCAGTTTAGTTTCAGTGCTCCTGCCTGGGAACTTTCTGGATCATTATCGTGTTCCTTAAATTAAGAGCTGGCTGATAGACATCTTTTCATGTTCCGCTAATGGAGACTCTGCACCAGGAATAGGAGAGGCTTGTTTCCGCAGCAACACCCGTACAGAGCAGCTTTATGGTAAATGGCTCTGCCGAGGTCAGGGGTCAAAGCAGGTTCCACTGGGAGGAAAACAAGTTGCAAAGAGGAAAGATAAGGGACACTCTAAGGACAGATGTGGTGCTCCACAGCCTCCATTGATGGATCACATCTGAGGGCAGACACAGGAACAGACTAGATGTCATACTGACAGCATCCAATGCCATCAGCCATGAGCTTACTAAAAGACAAGAAGAACAGAAAGTGAAAAGGGAACACAAAAAGACTCAGGAGGAGAAAGATCAAGGCAAAGTCTCACACAAAAAGAGACTGAATACACATAGAATAATACTTCCACATCCAGAAAGCACAAGAGAGACAGAGAAAGGAAGAGACAATCAGTCCCTCTAAGAAAGAGACAAAAACAGACAGAGGGAAACTACCTCATTCAGAGCCATACAGACAGAGAGAACCTGTCTTACCCATGGAGAAACAGACAGAGCAGGGGCCTGTCTCACCCAGAGAGAAGTCTGAGTTGTCCATATAAACGGAAGACAGAAGACACAGTGACACAGGCATGGGCAGAAATCCCTCATAGCCATGACTGGCAGGAAATAGTTCACCACATAATACAGGCACTTACCACACTTGACTGACAGTAGTATTTCCATTCAGGGCCTTACAGTGTATTTGACTACACACAGCAAATCCAAGCTAATCCGATATAATAGGATAGGTGCGTGAAAAAGCAGTGTGAAAGTGCATTGACTCTGAGATACACAGCCCAAATTTGCTGCTCTTTTCTGGTATTAGGTTCTTTTCTAAATTAGCAGAAACTTTGCCGATGTGCGGAAACCATTAGACTCCCTGGGATACAGGTAGCACGCCATGAAGAGGCATGTGGGGGATTCTAATCCCTGAATGTACTGTGGGCTGAAAGACATGGAATGAGCTGCACTGTGTGACAATGGAGCAGGTCACAGTGTGTGAATGCAGGTGGGGGGGGGTGTCCTCAATAAATAGTCAAACAGGCCAATCAGAGCAGCACCCGAACCTCAAATTAACCATTCATAAAGCTCATTATGTGCAATTTCTCGCAGCAATGAACAAACTGTGTACAAAGGTGCTAAAAGGAGTGAGAGAGTAGAAAATGGTAAATGTTCAAGGGACTCAGGTTTACAGGTTACAGTTTAAAGATCCCTGGTGAAAGCCACTGTTACAGCTTTCAGAAAGGTGCTTAACCTGGACTGACAAGGCAAGAGGTGGAGATTAAAATTTATGGATGATTAAAGTACAAAAAAAACAATAATTGAGCTATTTGAGTTGTTTGGATAAAAGCCTGCACACAGCAACTAACCAATAATAACAATAACCATAAAGAGCACATGGGGAGGCTGATGACAGCCCAACAGCTGCTGTTTATTGAGGCCACATTTCAAAGAACAGGAGATGAAGTCGCCAGCCCGGACGATGCAAAAGATGAAGATGAAGCCTGCTTCCCTTCTCCCAAAGCCAAATGCACCATTTCCTGACCTCAGTAGTACACTGCTGGGGTGGAAGAAATGCATATACATGGATAAATAATTGATAAACAAATGTTTTCACCCTTAATTTCTGTGCAGACCTGCATTGCCATCACCATCCCAAGACCCTAGATGGCTTAGATGAAAATAATGGCTTAGAACACACAGAGAGGCATTTTAACATGTCAGAACCATATACACCTATTCTGCACAGAAAAATAATTCAAATTACAAAACGTAAAATTAATTAAAATAGCACAATAAAACATATTTTTATACTGCTATATTTTCATCCAGTGAAATAATTCAATTTAAATAGCAGTTTGTTGAAGTTGTGCTGGACTGGAGTCTATCCAGGAAACATGGTGTGAAGCAGGGTATACCCAGGAAGATGTTTTGATAACTTAGCTCAGAGATGTTTATGATTTAAATATGTTTATGATACAAAGAATAAAACCTCATAAGATTACTGCCTATAGCTTAGGGGTATTATTCAGAAAGATGCTTAACCTGAACCAACAAGGCTTGAGTTACCACCTTGCAGTTGAAGGACATAGGTCCCACCTTCTGCTGTACAACCCTTGATCAAGATATCCTCTTAGTAACAGATACCCAGCTGAATAAATGGGTAAATCAGTGTAAGTAGCTTTAAACTGACATTGTAAATTGTTTTTTAAAAAAGCTAAATTATTAGCTTAATTATATTGCATAGCTTAATTATAGTACAGCATAATATAGTATTGTACAGTATAGCGCTGAATCTGCTGCTTCACTTATACAAATCTACATAAATCAGTGGTACCCCCATGTTACCTTGTCCTAAGTATAGGCTTCTATATTGTTAAATTTATGTTTTCTAATTTTTTAAATGCTCCCAGGAATGTTTATTCAACGTGTTGAATGACCATAACCAGGGACTGAAGTAGAGAAAAACTACTGTTAAGTAATTAACTAAATGTAAAAGTGTTTTAAGAGGTCATATATGTGTGGTCATAACTATCGAGTGTTTTGGAAAGTTATGTACATAGAACGTGTGGAAGTAACATGATTGCATAACAGGTAAAAATCGTATCATACTGAATAATAAGCATGTTGTATGCTAAACGGGTTTATATTTTAATAAACCTTAGTGGTATTTCGTTGCCCAGGAATCCATTATGTGGGCTTGAGTGTACTCTGTAATGAGGCTATAAGCCAAAAGTATAAAAATGTGACAGCAGACCCTTCAGGCATATCACACTATAGCTCACGCCTTCCAGCATGTGCAGACTCACACTTCCATGTGAAAGTGGCCTGCTACACAACCTGGAGATATTCTCTCTGGATCCATGACAATAGTTAAACTCCAGTACTAGAATACAGAGGAGTTAACATACCAGCAGGTACAACTGCTTGGGTTTGCAGTGCACCTCAAAGACACCAGGGGGAGGTGGACCCCAACTCACCTGCTGCCTTTCCATCAGACATGCCCTTATAGTCCTTGATGGACATTTACAGCAGCAGTGATTCTCTCAGAGTGTACAAGTAAAGCCATAACTGTCAAGTAAAGACACCAACCTGACCCTTCCTTCTGCCTAAGCTGCACTTGTAAAACGCCCAAAAATCCACCAGCCACCCCTCTCTTTTCGCACAGTCATGTCTCACTCTGTTGTTGTTCCTGGGGCTCAAAATCCACCCCCAGGGGTCCTCACGCACTAATCCTCTGACACTGGAAGTCAGCACTCCTGCTGAAGAGGAACTCTGCCACTCACAGAGACAGCCTTTGCCGTGAGCACTGGCCCATATACAATCAGACACACACACACACACACACACACACACACACACACACACACACACACACACAAAACAGGAGGAAACAGTATACCAGACCATTTTCTCACTGTCTATGTTTTTATTTTTCTGGCTTATGTATTGCATTTCCCCAACACATTTTTCAAAAAGCATTAACAAGTTCATACTTCTGCTGGTTACCCAGAAATGTGTTTTTAATTTTTTTTTCTGTTATAGCAACAGGGATATGCACGGCCGCACACTCACTCACAGAAACAATATGGTTTTTGGCAAGTACCATATCCATCCAGTGCTTATAAAGACATGCTGTATCAACCACTCAATCTCTGCTTGGCTTGACAGTTCAGCATACGTCATGCTGCCTCTCATTCCTGCATGGACGTAGGAGGAATGGGTCACCCCCAAGGTAGCTCCTCTCTCAACTGCAAATAGGACAAGAATGACACAGGATTGGTAGGGTCTGGACTCCATGCTCTGATACCCCTGCCACTTCCTCTCTCGCCCTGGAACTGTAACATCACACCATCTACTTACAAAGCTGCAAAGACAATCGTGCTGCAAACCAACTTATGCAAAAGAACATTTTGTTTGCATCCAGTTCTTGAAAAAATTAGCAAAATATTTTCCCTGGATGACTTTCAAATGCTAGTGCCTCTTGAACACAGAGAACAGCGGTGCAAAAAACCAGAGAGAATCAAGGTGTACAATAAGAAAAGACAATGGCTTCCCATGGCTATTCAATGTAAGAGCTGCACCTGTGAGGCAGCGCAAGAGAAAGCACTGTACCTGCCAGTGTGTGAACATAAGTGATGGGCCTATTTGTGTGTGTCAGCTTGATGGCAAGCCGTGGATTTGTTACAAGATAAGCAAATATATTTAGATTGCATTGTTTCTTTTTTGATAAGTTTCTTTTGAATTCCAAAGTATTTGTTCTGCACACAAAAAAGCCCCGTCCATCAATTACTTTTTACTGGGGTATTTTTTTTTTTTTGCATGTGCGTTGCCATGCAAGCAAAATTTATCTAGTCCATTATTCAAACCTTCTCTTTAGCTACATGACAGCAAATGTTGCACAAATGTCTTTCCTTTCCAATTACAGTCTCCTAAACCTTCAGACCTGGAAGCTGTCAAGGACATCTCCAGACTGCCGTTTCCTACAGTTTTAGGGTTCAGACGAGCACCAGTATGAGAAGATCGATGCTTCAAAGAGGTCCACCCCCAAGGAAGTGCCTCTCTTAAATTTGGTTAAATAACCTCAGCAACTGATTTTACCCTCACCTTCATAGCAGGGAATTCCTTATTTTGGTGGAGCAGCAAAGACTGCAGGGATATTAGTAGAACTGGTGGGTCTTCAAGTTCCAAATACTTCATGGGGGGGGGGGGGGTCAGCCTGAAGATTCCTTATTATGGAGATGACCAAATATGTCCAACTCTCCCAAAACATACAGGACACAATGTATTGTCAGAGGATTGTGGGAGAAACGCAGAGGTGAAAAGTCAAAAATAAATGATGAAAGTGGAGGGAAATTCTGAATCCAGGATTTAACTGAGTATAACCACTTGTCCAGAAGCAGGCACCTGAGTTCAGGTGGTTATCAGGTATGTTATTCAATGGTTAACCATGTGTGAAAAGGAGGCATACATCCAAAAAAAAAAATCATCACTAGCTCAACAGCCAAAGGAGTAAGCAAGGACAGAGCATCCTGTTCCAGGGGTTTTAGAAATCAGTACTGATCAGTCCACGCCAGCCACACTACTGGCACACTTGCTGTTTCGATCTCCACTCAGCAACAACCTGTACACCACTGTCTGTTTTACACTGCAAGAGCCACCTGAGCACCTTATGTTTTCTTTTTCCATTCCCTGAGCCTCTAAGGCCAGCTCTGGGGGAGCCACGCACTACAAGGAGCCACAGAACAGAAAAATACTTACCTATAAGCTGTAAGCATCTCAAAGAGCATCAGTCACCACTGTTTAACAAATCTCCTATTAAGGAGCCTGTTCATTTCACTAAAGGCTTTACATTTATTTTTCTTTAAAACAATTTACAACGTTAACCTACTTACAATGATTTACCCATTTAAACGGCAAGGTAATCTATACTGTACTAATTAAGGACAAGTACATTGTTCAAAGGTTGCACAGCAAAAGTTCAGATTCAAACCTGTGCCTTCTGAGTGCAACAAAGTAACTCTCACCACCATGCTGCCTTCTACATATATTTACATCAATATTTGCCACATCTTAACCGGCATCTGTAATGATACAGACAGCAGGGCACGTAAGAACTGCGATTTAAAACAAGGATTTGTGTTCAACAAAAGCCAATGTAGAAAAGATGGCCAATGTTAGTGGACAGAGTCAATGAGAACATGGCACCACCTAATGCAAGGTGAGCTTTTCAAACCCCAAGAGCATCTCCAATATAACAGCAATAAAAGCAAAAAGTGAAATGCTGGATTGAGCAATACAATTTTTAAGCCATGAAATTGGGTCAAAGAAGAGTGTTAGCCTCCCAGGACCCACCTTCCCTAAATCTCCCCCTCCCAGCAATTTTAATTGCATACAAATAGTGGGAAATTAAACCATCAACTTTTAGCCTGGTGTCTGACCTCTTCCAGTTGTTGCCAAGGTAACCCTAATCCCTGAGCTACCTGGTGTATGACCTCTGTGACTAGGTGAACACACTGCTTCTATTTATTTATTTATTTTTCTGTGAGAGTTAGAAATCACTGAACGTTGAAAGTAAACCACAAAGGAAAATTAAGCTAAGATAATTATTTGGGAATGCTTTGCATAATTACTTATTTCTTCTGTTAAACTGTGAGCCAAGATGTTTAATCCAAGTCATTCAACAAGCGCAATTACTGTTTAAGAGCTTTAAAGTTCTCAAAGGCAACTCTCAACCCCTTGTCTTCTACAATCAGCAAGCAAAGGAATGGGCACTTCAAGGAAAACCGAAACCTTAAAAAATGAACAATTAACCTCAGCTTCTAACTCAGATATTCCAGGGGAGGAAGGTGCTGCTGCTGCCCTGCATCAACAGGTCATGGAGTTAAGTCCCACCAGGGACAAACTGGCAATTTAAATGTTTCACCCTGACAGGAAAAAGTCAAAGATAAAGATGAATATGACCAGAGGATAAACAAATTCAAAAAGGTCTACATTTGCCGTGAAATGATTTATATTATAATGGGACGTGGAGGAGAAGTTGTGATTGGCAGCTAGTGGTCATGTCTCATATAGTTTATGCTAGCTCCAAAGGATGTTTCGACAACCAAGAAGTGGGCTCTCTCTGATCTCATTCAGAGCAGAAGAAATAATTTTTTCTGTTATAATAGTAAAAAAAATGATGATGATGATGATGATGATTATTTTTATTATTATAATAAAACCAAAAATAAGTGGTGGCAAGAACCATGGCCCACATCTCAAAGCCAAAAATCAAGCACCAGATCAACAGCACATTCCAAAATAACCTGCCAACAAATAATGAAAAGATTCTGATATTCCAGATCATCGTAGTTTCAATTGACTACATTAAACCCCAAACAATACTGCTGTCAACATACTCTGTGGAGTCCAAAAAAGAAAAGTCTGCTATAAAACACTTCCAAACTTTGATGGAATCATTCATACGTGACAAGTAGCATTGGCAGTCTCATCAGTCTGTGACCAGTTTGAGAGGCCAGCCTAAAATAAAAGGAGCTGTTCTTCTTTCAATATAACCAGCAACTGTCTGTAAAAGGTTTCTTTTTAGAATATGAAAGATAAATAAACCCCAAAGCTTTGTATTCTAAAAAAAAAAAAAACTGCCTTTGATGACTGGTGAATACAGGAACATAAGCATCTCCTGCATGGACAAAATTATTCATCCCTATCGTCTCACAGATATCTCAGTCCCCTCTGAGCTTTCTTCTCTCTTAAAGAGTAAAAATCAGCCTTCAAGCGAATCGTCTCAACAAGAAAGTGGGGGGGAGACACAGCACAGCATGGTGCTCTGCAGTAATAACAGAAACAGAGCCACTGATTTGTCCAAGAAACAAATACAGAACAAGTTTGTTGGCCAAACTGGCATAGAGAAGCACTCAACAACCATTTCTCTAATATTTCCTGATAACTGACATGCCCCATGGCATACTGTCTAATGTTCCTACTTATGCCCACTAATACTAAGGTAAAACAAGTTACACGTAATAACATACTGAGGATTTGAGCTGCACTTAATTGACTGTCTTTTGATAATGTTTTTTCCCCTGTATGGAGCCATATGAGAAAAATGTAAAAACAGGAGGCTAACTGAAAGCTCAAAGAGCCCAAAGTAAGACGAGGGGATTGTGAGGGCAAAGGAGGGTTGCGTTTTCCCCACAACCCCCCTTCCCAACAGCCACAGTAAGAAGCAGACACAAACTCACTTTGTCACAAAAAAAAAGCTGACATCACAGCAGCTCTGCATGTCTAAAACAGACACCCACCAATGATATTGGGTCTGAACACTGGTTCTGCCATGTGTTACAGAGGACTAAAAATCCTGCTCTGTGACTGCAAAGCAATCAGTTCTCATTCTGTGGTTGGGAATCTCATACACACTGATACGTGTACAGTAGGGTGTCAGACTGAGATGCCAAAGTAGGGACAGCACAAGTGATACCAAAGTAATTATAGTTACATTTATTTAGTAGACACTTTTATCCTTTTGATTCATATAAACTTGTCTTGGGTCTGTGGGTACAAACCACAGTCACCAGGGAAAACTATGGCAAACAACAGGAAATCATTCAATTTGCAGAGACACACAACCAATTTCCTAATTTGAACCTGAAACTCAGGGGCTTAGTAATATAAAATACATTTCGCTACACCACAATGTTCTGAAAAGGAAAAGTCACACCCCTTCTTTTCTTGATGTCAGGGCAAGCACGATGACACTAGCTCATCAACTCACCAGCATTGACTATGATCTCTTTTACCTGGTCAGAATGAAACTCACCTGTCAGGTGACTAAGCTTCTGGTCAGGAGGAGCAAACAGGAGTGAGTCCATGATATCTGCCCGTCGCTGTAGCAACCGCTCAATCATCTCAAAGCCATCGGGACCCAGCAGCTCAAACAACTGAGAGACAATGAGAGGTAATGGTTAAAATTTCAGAAAGAGCCCTGGCAATGGTACTAAACCTAACATCCTGCCACAGGCTCACACCAAAAACACAGCTGGACAAAATCTTGAAGGAATGTAATTGTTAGTGACTTGAACAAACCATGGGCTACAAACCTATATTCATCTACAGTAACATCACTGGTTTACTGTTAACTAACACCACAAAATATAAAAATCTGTATCTGATTTGCAGAGACAAAAACAGGGGAATACTAGTAACACAAACACAAATACTCAATACGCAATATGTCTTGGTCGGTCAAAAAACAGACCTACGGTTCAGAATAGAAGGCAACAGGGAGCAGGGCTGCCGTCGAGTTTTGGAAGACATCAGATCAGGCACACCAGGACCACAAAGGCGCATGGTGTTAAAAAAGAAAGCACCCTCACAGAAGCACACCAAAGATCACAGCACAGGGGTCACAAAGCGCCACAAACCAAGGCCAAGCTGCTTTCCATTTCCTCTACGAGAGTCAAGACTTATGTTCTTTCCATGAACACGGCCTGCGCGGCACTACCATTCTCTGTACAGACAGCCTCTGGGGTCCCAGTAATTAAGAAATACTGTATGTACTGGCACACGATCTTGTTAAAATTTAAAATGTAGGGTTTACAAGGTTCTTCATAAGGGGGGTGGACTGAGGGAGTAAAGTCTCTTAATTGCCCATTTCTTTGAATCTCATTACAATCCCCATTCCTAAAAGCATCTCTGCTTATGTTATTAAATATAACTTCACTAAGATGTCACCCTCCCTCACAGTGCAATAAAAGTGTTGCTGGGGGGGGGGGGGTAGTTTGTGAATAATTGTGGAATAGTTGCTCCTCATCCAAAATACTGCAAAAAACAAAACAGCATCGTGTGCAGGGAAAACCAATAACAGTTTAGCAAAAAATTAAATAGACTAAATTTATCAGGAGGTAAAATCCCTCACACAGATATAGACTTAATTATTTTCCTTAGAAAATTACTGAAGTGCCAGCATAGTTATGGACTAGTTCACATTCTCTCTCTCAGCCAGATGTAGCTTTGCTTTTTTCAGTAAACACAAGTCCTATAACAGTTTAAACATGTGACAAGTAAGGGTACAGAAGTCATAAAGCATTTCACGTTTGGCTTTCTAATCTCCAGAGTTTATGTACTCATTTCTCATTCTCAAAAATCACAGAGCAGCAACATAAACCATGCTGTTTTGAAAAGCTGGAGCAGCTGCATAGCTTTTAAACACACAGACGATGTAGAGGCTCCACTGACTGCACTGAAAAGGTCAGACAAGCTTCTGAGATCTCCAGTGTTCCTTATTGCACACAAAATAATCGTGTCACAGCCATATGGTTCAGCTCCAGAAATAACCCAGGGAGGACTTGGGAGCAGCATCTTCTCAGGGGAGGTGTTAGAAGTGTCTGGGAGTGGCCAACTACAAGCTGGCAGAGCAGAACTACCATTCAGAATACAGAGTCCATTTACATTTACCCATTTACATTTATCTCACAGTTTTCCTGAAAGAAAATGACAATGTTAAGCTACTTATACTGATTCACCTATTTATACAGTTGAATAGTTTTTACTAGCATATCGTTTTGTCCTCAAGGGCACTATAGCAGGAGATAGGATTCAAACCTGGTACTTGGCAGCTCTAAACACTATGCCACCTGATGCCCCATGCACCAGTCTTCTTGGGCTTCCCGTTTGCCTCTCAGTCACAGAAGTAGGCTGCTCACCGTATGGGGAAATGAGATGACTACATATTAGCTCTGTATCAAACTGGCATTTCATTATACATTTTGTCTTAAAAAACTGATGATTGTCAAGGTCAAAATAAAATAGAGTGCTCTGATTGGCTGCTTACTTCCTCTTCTAGCAGAGATGTGCTCCTGCACCCCATGGCAGCATCTCAGGCTCAGCATTGATGTATAATTTCTTAATAAGGATCATGGGCCATTCATTTAAATACCTGCCAACATACACAGCAATTATAAACTACGATTACTATAATCATGATAATTATTATTACTGTAATTATCACTATTTTTACTTTATTTAAAATGACTATTGTCAGTTATTATATGCATTTGTGTGATGGAGGAGCATCAAAAGAGTTGCCTCCAGCTTTTTCCTTCTCTGTCCCCCTTGCCAGGGCTTCATATCTTACTACTCTGTAAAACCCTCAGATTACTCTAGTAAACACTCTGAAGAATATTAAATGACCCGTCCTTAAAACACTAACTCCAGACACGGCCACGCTTTGCCACTGTCAAGCAGCCCGCTCAGTTCTTCCCTCTGGAGGGGTGTAGAACTGAGCCAAAAATCAGAATTATTGAAATGGCAGAAGTGGCGCTTTCCCCTTCCTTACTGCCTGCCAGGCTTAATGGCAGAGATTTCAAGAAGCAGGAAACCTTTAAACTGCGCTGTTGACTCGGGAGGGAGGGTGGCAGCACACGGCAGACAGCCACACAAAGACTTCTTCCCATCTCAGGGCATCAGCAGGAGGGTGCCGGACTCCAAATGTCAGCGACGTGAACAACATTAAAACTTGTGCTAAAGCTCAAGTACGGCAGCTCCCACTTGGCACAGTTAGTCAGACAGTGGCTGAGCATGTGCATGCGTGTGTGGGTTGGGGCATATAAGCGAGGACAGTCTGGGTAAGAAGATGTAGAGCATCAGCAGGGGTGCCTCTGATTGTAAATGCCCTTTCAACACAACACACAATCCACAGGGTGCGCTGTTACAGTGCTGAAAAGCAAACACAGGCAGCAGTGCTGTGACATTACATCTAGAATGTCTGAAGAGGTCAGTCATCTCTTGCCTATAAACATTCGGTGCTTCCGTTTAGCCTAGATACAGTGCATGTATTTTCCTTCTTCCTGATTTCCTCTGATGTTGCATACGTCACACTGAATGGTTTCAGATCTTTAGACAAAATGCAACATGTAAAGGTACAAAGATAAAGGGAACCTGAGTAAACACATAAATCAGTTTTTAGATTACTTCATTTATTAAAGGAACAAAGTTATTCAACACCCATATGGTCCATGTGAAAAAGTAACTGTTCCCTTAGTTAACCAATTGACCAAATTTAAGTGATAATTTCATCAAGCTGATTGAACACAGCAAGGGTTGACAGATGCCAGCCCTGTCGAATCTAAACCTCACTTCTCGTACAAGTGAAGTAGACACCACAAAGTTTCTACAAGAATGCTATACCACAATCAAAGAAAATTCCAGAAACAATGAGGGGAAAAAAGAGGGATACAATATTCCTCTACAGCAATATGAAAGACTGATGCCAAATAACAGAAAACATTTTTTGGAATTATTGCTGTTAAAAGTGTCAAACAGTTAAGTTTTACAGGACAATTAATTTTCACATGGATGATATGAGTGTTGGATAATTTTGTTCCCTAAATAAATGTGAGCAAATAAAAAGTCATTCAAAAACTTGGCGTTTACTCTGGTTTCTTTTGTCTGAAAGATCTGAAACCATTTAGTGTGACAAGTACACAACAATAAAGGAAATCAGGAAAAATACTTGTAAATGTACATCTGTATGTTTTTACATGAGGTATTTTCTGACATTCCTCTTGGACTGATCATTAACAAGATCCTGTAGACTCACCAAGGGTTTTCCTTTTGGTCAATTGCTTTTCATTTCCATTGGCTTCTCAATATGCTGTACTCATGAGAAATCCAGCCACGAGAGTTGACTGACTTCGAACTCTGTAGCACTTCATTATAACCCTGCTAGAGAGCACAGAGCATGTCCTGGAGTCTAACAGAGCCAATCCAATGCTAAAAAATGTCAACTAAAGACCTTTCACCAGCTGCTCAAGAAATCAATCTGTCTTAAATTAGCATCTTTGCAACATTCCCTATAATATTCCCATTCCTTTACAAATGTGCAAGTCCAGTGAGGGCTACAAAGTGGTCCAGAGGTGCTGTTCTGACCTACATCCAGGGAAAAACTTAAAAATAAGCTCATACGACATGCACGTGGGGTTAAAGGGTCCTTCAGGAGATCCCAGATGGAGAAATACATCAATGATGGGAACAGTCAATCAGTTCTTTATAGATAAAAGATATTAATTAAGCTATGCGGACTTGCTGGTTTCATTTCTGAGCAGACCGAATTAAGCACCTGTTACTATCAGAAGAGAGCCCTGCCCAGGGTGTCATAAATCCTGTCTCGCAAAACCAGGCCATATTGCTTTAGTTGTGACAACTTTAAAGCATATTTTACAGAATAAGGTAATTGAACAGCGTGTATGATGAAACTTTCACATCACTGGCATGTTGCAAAAGTACTCAGACCCTACATGAGTTTTAAAATGGTGCTGGACACTTATATGCATTTCTTCAGTTAATATTTTTAGTGCACTCACTCAAATAGAAAAACGACATAGAAAATTAATTATCTGTCAGTAGATGTCAAAGAAAGTGAAAAACTGAAAAATGCTGCTTGAAAAAGCGTTCAGACCCCAGGCATTAATATTTCATACAGTCACCTTTTGCCAAAAAAAGCTTCAAGTCTTCTGCTGTATGTGCTTACCAACTTTGCACACTGATTAAGAGTGATGTTCACCCACTCCTCCTGGCAGACTTGCTGCTGTTCACTGCAGCTTTTAGACTTTCTAGACTATTTTCTAATAGTGCCCCAGGTTAAGATTTTGTTTGGGTCCGGCAGAGACATTGACAACTTTGTTCTTGACCATGTGATGTTGCTTTGGACCTGCGCACAGAATCACGGTTTTAGTGAAAAATTTCGTATAATGTCACTTTGTAACACTATTTCCTTTCAAGTATTTCTCTGTCGCTTGCTTTAAATCCTTTATTTTCCCAGGTGTTGCTGATGAGAACCATCCTGTAGCATGGAAGCATACTTCACTGTGAGGGTGGTGTTTCCTGAGGTTTGGAAAGTACTTGGTTTGCACCAGTTAGTGCTTTGAGTTTTGGCCAAAAAGCTCCACCATGGTCTCATCTGCTTACAAATCCTTTTCTCAAATATTAGCTGACTCACTCTGGTGCTTTCTGGCACACTACATGCAGGCTGGAAGATGCCTCTTTTCAAGCTGCAGCTTCCCTCTGTCTACCTTTTCACACGGCCACTGTTAAACAGAGCTCTTAATATAGTCCAACTCCCTGTTACATAACACTAACACTTACCAAAAGTGTATCTTAAAACAAAACAGGGCCATTTTACCCATGAGAAATAATGGAAAATGTCATGAATGTTAAGCGATGTGACATAACTGAACAACTGAAAATCATGCAGACTTATTCTGTTCTTCATTTTTTAGGTATAGGAGGCCATAGGTTCTGCTTAGTCAACTTTTAAAGACACTCGGGACAAACAAAAAAATAAAAATATAAAAAGCAATATAAGATAAGAGAAAATGCAGAAAGTTAATTTGTACTGTATAACTCTACCCTGTGCAAAAGAAACATGAAACAAACGCTAATTGCAAAAAACTAAGTGATACTCTGTGGAGGCAGACAATGTGGGATGAAATGTTTCAACTTTTACTTTTTCTATCTTTTTTGTCACATCTAATTTAATCATTGGTGTATTGAATAACTTTCCATCTTTATTCTTAGTTGACAGCAACAGTTACTTTATAAGGTACTTTTTATGATGCTGTTATGTACATTGTACACTGCAGTACTAGCAGGAGACAGCAAAAAAATTATGTCTTTTCATTGGTGTAGAAAATACTTAGTGGACCACTCTTTCCATTAGTGGATATGAACCACGTTGACTAGTTTGCATAACAGCACAACATTTTCGCTATTAAAAAAAAAAATCAAAAACAAAAACAATTTTTAAATAATTTCTAAATCTATACTTGTGCGGCTTTCCATTTTGACCTACAACATGTCCTGCAGAATTAGAAATGTATCTGGCATAAAGTGATTTATAGTGAGCTATAGGTCACAAATGGGGAGCAAAGGATTCCAGGTTGCTCAATAGCACAGATAATATGTAGTTAGATACACCGTTACTCCGATCTCAGCCACTGTACTTGGCGGGTCTTTAGGCCATAACGCGTAAGCTTAAAAGTACCATAGCATAATGATATGAACACTTATTTTTCCTTTTTTAACGCCTATACCGATTAGGAACTAATTTAAATAATCTAAAATTGTCCGATTAAATGTGAGTTTGCGGTAAGAAATACTTCTAAAAATGTTTCATTCATAATACAGCACACTTTGAAAGCTTTCTAAGGGTATGAGCACTTTTCCATATCTGTATCTTTGTGTCATCAAAACTGCTCCCAAATCAAATGCTTATGGTTATGTTGTGGTTGGTTGCATTCCCTAGGGTTCTCCCCCTCTACAGGACAGGTATCTTTGACCTTTACCAATTGGTGCGCCTTCACCCTCACCTCAGGGTTAACATTCAGCAAGCCAGGACTCTTCAAGCTGCCCATACAGTGAGACTCCTTTCAAAGCAAAGGTCACACACGTAGTGGGAAATGAAATATCTGCCCACTTTTAGTAAAGACATTGGAGAATCTCAGCAAGGGACACAAAGGTAGGAAGAGATTTTTCAACTACATTATAAACCTGTGCTGCAAACCTCAAACCCTATGAACAGCTAAAGCGATTTTTCCCTCAACCACAGATTTAATTACAGGGCTCGACATTAATGGTTGTCTGACTGTCCAGGACAGGAATTTACTGAAAGTGGCAGGCTCGGACAGGTAAAATCATCCTGATACCTGTCTGATGGACAGAAGGGTAATAAACTGGAAAACTGTGGCATCACTAGTTACATCATCTACAATTTCATTTCAAAATAGTTTTCTTGCTACAAAGGGACCAAATTTGTCAAAAAGTGAATCAAAATAGCCAATTTTTTTGTTTGCTATTTTGGGAAATTTCTTTATGTTGGACTCTTTTTGTAAGTTTCCTTGCTGTGATACTGTGTTTACTTAGCTTTGATTACTTTTTATATGGATATTTGAAACCTAAATTTTTATGTTTTTCCAACGTTCCAAAATTCAAACACAAAACATTAATATACGGCCCTGAATTTGTATACATAATAAGTCAGATGCATTAAATCTAAACTGAAGATTATATTTCTGAAAACATACAGGAGTCTCACCAGACGACTTTACTTGGGTGCACTCTTGAGTAAAATAAAAAAAAAAGTTTTATGTTACTCTGCATGTCTCAACAAGAGAAGAAAAGAAGAAACAAGCAAAATGACCACTGGAAAAAAAAATCTGAAAAAAACAGATCATGAATGAGCTCAAATTTACAAACAGGCCAAGGATACACAAAAGAGGAAATGGGGTTTAGAAGAGGCTATGACCTCACCTCATTCTGTAGCTCATCGTCTGTTTTGTGGGAGGCCAGCATCTCAAACAGTGAGGTGCAGAGCTCTTCAGTGCTGGACTGGCCCATGTTGCCCTGGGACAGGTAACGCTCCACCTCCTCCTGGAGCACAGCTCCACGGGTCGGTCTAATGACAGAGGCACCGTCCATCAACTGGTCCCTCCGGTTTTCTTGTTGGTTAGTGAGGAACCTGTCAAAGTCCAGACTGATGTCATGGCTATGACCATCCTCCATGCAAACCCAAGGCACCCCTTCCAGGTAGTCCAGAGCATAGCTCTCATATGAGAAGCTGATGTTGCGGCCAAAGGGGACACGATCCACAGATGGATGAGAATCCTGGGATCGGACAAAGGCCTCCAGCTGGACCTCTTCAGATAGTGCAGCTAGCTGACTGATGGCTGCATAGGAGGTGTCAGCTGCTGAGGAGGGGAAGGGCCCAAACATCTGCTTGATGGCCCGGGTCTCTTCACGACCCACCTGGTCCTTATTGTAGAAGGTCTTGAAAAGGAAGGCAGCTGCACTCTCAATGGTCTCCTGGCCAAAGTCTGTGCCCACTGAAAATGGAAAAAAAATTTTAGACATCCACTTGTGTTACTGTATCAAATCCCAAACCCAACAACCTTATGGAGAGATAATATCATACTATAGGCCTATAAAATTCTCCACGCCTTTAACACACACAGCAATTTCTCAGCTACTCATAAAACATAATAGGGCTCAACATTAATGGTTTTCTCAGTCTGGGACAGATCATTTTTAAAATGATCATAGTCAGCTAAAAGCATTTAGGTACTTGTCTGATGGACAAATAGACAATAAATTAAGAGAAATATTAAGATATTTGATACAAAATTACAAACACCCTCAAAATAAAGAAACCATGTGACAGCATTAATTACATCAAGCAAAACAGCTCCAGTATCTTACTATCTGGGGTGACTTCTTTCAAGGAAACATTTAGTAATGCTGCATAATTAAAACTGCAAATATGAATGGCTAACAAAGAGATGACGCAACCTATAACTGGCAATATTTTTGGAAAAGGAGGATTCATTTCCATCAGAAAATGTAAGAAAATGAAAAATAACAACTTAGAAAGTTAACCAACACATTTTTAGTGCAAGAAGCATTTTCCTGGCCTTGAAAACAGTGAAGTGGCCTGACACGTACAACATACAAGTGTGCTTGACAAATTCTTTTTTCCTTTCAGTGTAAAACTCATACTGCCTAGAGCAATAAATTTTTATGCTGAGTTCTTTTTCATTTAAGGTTACTTAAATCTGTATACTTTACATTTTACCAATATACTGCAAAACTGGACAGGTGCAAATTTTGATGGGACAGGTAAAATATACAAGCACTATGGCGAGCCAAAGAGAAAAAATTTAATCTTGATCCCTGTATATATTGTACGAGAGAACAGAGAGCTGGTTTATAACCATTCTACTTAAAAAACTAAGGCTAACAAATGGCTTTCAAAGATACAGCTGGCCATCACATTATGACTTTTAGCTATTAAATCCAGAGGAAGTGAGTGTGGCAAGTAGCACAGATGTGTGCTGACACAGCCTCTGCTATCTGCACAACAGGAGTCCACACAATGAGAAACCAACAGTGAAAAGACCATTTCCTTAAAACAATCCATCCTCTCTGTGGTTAACTTAAGCAATTTTTTTTTACCAATTTCAACACAGTTTAATAATGAGAATCAAGGCTAATTGACCAATTAGTGGAAAAAATGTCAAAGGGAAAGAGGATAAGTAAAGAAGAGCAGGAACAGATGAAAAAGACTTAAGCCAATTAAAACGGAATGCAACAATCCCCCTTGTGCTGTACTGACTCCCAGAAGCTCAATGTTTCATTTCCACAGGTACTTTCAGCTTTTACACTTGCACTTCATTTTAGCTTGAGACAGACTTGACAACTCAAGCCAGAGGCTACACAAAAGAGTGCCAACACTGGTGTTTCTTGGCATTACATATTGACATAATGATGTTTGCTGGTCAGAGCTGAATGAATGAGAAATATGTATGGGAAGCAAAATCAAAAATGTAATGACAAGAGTCTTCTGGCTATTTTGCATATTCCATCTGCTAATTGCATTACATTATGGCTACATTTATTTATTTACTTTCTTTCATTTAGCTGACATTTTTCTTCAGCACACCTTAAATTAATATTAATTATTTACTCATTTACGAAGTTGCGTCATTTTACTGTATCAATTCAAGGTAAGTACCTCAATCAAAGGTAGTACAGCAGCAGCTCTATCCATGACCTCCAACACCTGCTCCAATATATAATGTTTTCTCCTGATGTTCTTGCAATACAAAGAACATGTATGCTCAGCATCAAAGTACTCTCACTTCTGAACCTAAGGGGATTCCCAACACTTTTGGTAAAGATGCTATTGTCTACAGCAGATATAAAACTATTTTCTAGGCAGAATGGGCATAGTGCATTTATTCAATTTCTAAGGAAATACAGGAGGATCTCACAATAACTGAAACTGAAAGGCAAAGGTACCCTCCAGGATGCAGGGCTTATCTAGGGAAAAGGAATTCTACACTGAACAGCTGCTATTCCTCTCCAGTAGGTCACCAGCCCCTCTCCCTTGTCATCCCTCCTAAACTTTATTGGCTATACATTTACAAAAGTATGAACAGAGGACAAAGATTTAACACTTCCCCCACTGTTTAAACCGCACAGCACTCTGAAGAATCACATAACAAATCTATAAGGAACACAAGGTGACCACATTTTCAAAATTGCCTTGAACCTTATCACATCCTTCATGGAACCCTCACAAAACAGTTGCATCATGCCACTGAACAGTCAGAGAGTGCAGAACCTTCAAAAGGACACATTAGCGGGTCAGGAACACAAGTCTAAGGGAAAGATTCTTAACCCATCTGTGAGCTGCTAAAACAGACTATCTTAAACATTTCCTTATAGACTATATTAAACCACTGATTTTCAACCTCCTTGCTGTTAATATAGAAGTAAAGACATCCAAGTCAAACCCTTAAAGCATAGTAATTTTCAACCAAAAACAGGTTATTCAATGTACTATGCAAGTGATTACTTCAATAAAGTAGATGAGATCTAAGGTATAGTGAATACCAACGCAACCTAAAGTTACTGAGGGTTCCAGATTTAAATATATTAACTCTCAACAGGACTTGCGCAACCCTGTCGAGGTCTGGTGGCCCTAGCTTTGCTGGTGTATGCTTCTGGGATATGCTCCAGAATGCCACGACCCTGTACTGGACAAGCAGTTATTGATACTGAGTGAGTCAAGGACAATTTAAGCATTTTTGTTTTACCAAATTTAAATAATCTGGCATGAGTATAAAAATAAATCAAAAACCATCTGTGGATGGTTAAAAGTTGCTGAACCTTCAAAAAGAAAAGTTTCATAGCTGTACTAAAAGCTACCACAACTGTGAAACATCTAATTAAATCTAGTTCATTTGATTTCAGCTTCATACACAAAAAAATATTAGATAGCAGGTAATTAAAAGGTCTAACTTTTCCCAAACCAAGGAGTGGCCTAATCACGATTCAACTTAACACCTGTTAACTTTAGGTGGCAAAAAAAATCATAAGAATCATCGAAAAGTACAAGACACTGGCCAATTCTGTAGTGGGTTGATCAAAGTTCACTTTTGAGTTGATCACGCTAAAGTCATTAACAGCTCAGCAGTAACAAATCGAGCACAGACAGTCGCCATGTTCAGGGACACCTTCTCCTACCATGTTCAAACAGTTACTCTGTCAAACACTGAGAAGTGTGAAACTGTGTCTCCAACTTTCTTCAAGGAATGTGTACACTGAGGCTTAAGAAGTCTCTACAAAGAGGACAGTAAAGTCTGGATAATGCGGATTTTGTCCGAAATCAATTTTAGTGTATAAGTGCTATTTTTCCCACCTTCAATTCTGAAGCGTATCTCTGCAGAACTGCTAATTTTTCTTAAGAAGAAATAATAACTTTCAGCCTTGGACAGAGTGCCAAGGCACAACAAGGGGTTCAAAAACACTGTCCCCAGTCCCCCTTTTCCCAGTTAGGTCCAGTGCAGGCAGAATTAATTGGCTCACAAAGAAGGGAGGTGTCCCTGAGGGGCATCAGACACACATCCAACTGCTTCAAACAGAAATAAGCCCAAATTAAACAGGTTGTGCAACTATGAACCTTTCATTACGCAAAGCGAATGGAGTCTCACAAAAACTATGGTCTTAGCCCAGCTCTCAAGCCAGCACACAGCAAGATTAGATTTGCATCAACTCACTTCTTTTCTCATGTTGACACGCGCTGGCCCTATACATGTTTCCCAGGGAGAGGCAGTTGATTACCTATTTCCACCCAGCATGGAGCAAACTGTGTTGAGAGACACCCCAGCTCTGCTTTAAGCTCCACAGGAGACAATCTGACCCATCAAGATGAGCAACCGCCATGTCTGAAACGCATCACTTTTTTTTCCATAGATATGAGACTTCCATTACGAAGCAAATAAGCAAAGCATGGCATTCAGGCCCTTGTGTACGGAAAAAAATTGTTATAGAAAATATTATTACTAAAGAAAATATTATGCTTAAATGCAGTGAACTTCCAACAGAGATGGAATGACAAACGTCCCCTGACACAGGAAAATATCAATGGTAGTAACCCAATTGTTTTATCTCACAAAGACAGATTTCTGGGACAATAAAGCAAGTGAATGAAATGCACTTATATACATAGAGCTTTCTGCTGCTTTGGGGACATCTCCTAAATGCATAAATGTAAATGAAAGGAACCACCTCCAGGAGGCCCACCTGAAGGCTTGATGGACTCTACAGATCTCAGGAAAGCAAGTCATATACCTATCTGTTTGGCAGCCTGCAGGACACGCTTCAGCTGTTCTGCAGCGATCTGCTGTTCGTCCTTCTTCAGGTGCTGCCGGAAAAATTGTGTAACCTTCTTCCAGGTCAGGCCCTCCTTGGAGAGCAGCTTTTGTCTCTTCAGCCGTTTTGACTGCAACAAAACAAAAGTGGCATTCTTAGCACCACCATTCAATGAACTGACAATGGAAAAAAACACACACACACACACACACACACACACACACACACACACACACACACACACACACACACACACAAGCATCCAGGTGTAGGCGATGTGAGCACAGGAAACACCTGCCTACACATATAGACTGGCATCCATGGAGACAGAGACACATGTACACAGACTTTGAGATTCATCTATTATGTGGCACACTGATATGAAGGCCATTCGTCGCTTTGCTACTGAGAGACATTGACTGCAGACCAAAGTAGCAAGGATGGAAGAGGTAGTGTCATCTTTAGTGCTGAAAACACCCAACAAATATAACTTCCATCTCCAATCCCACGGCCACACACACACCAGGGGGGAGAGAGCATCTTTTCTCTCTGAGCTAGCCTTTACCTCACAGCTCAGTGAGTGCACGTCGCATAGAATAGCTGACTTTGGGGTTTCCAGAGGCCCACAGAGGAAGCGATACACTCTGTTAAATATTCACACTCGGCTCCCTTCTGAAAGGAATATCAATCCGCAATGGTTCAAAGGTGGAAGGGGATACAGGGTGCCGTAATATTAACATTCTGACTTCACTCTAATCAGCATTTTCTATGTACTTTAAAACTTTGCAATTTTTTTTCCCACATAAGCCCAATTAATCTTTCCCGGGATGTTAAGCATGAGGTATCCCTATCCTGCTCAAAATACTTAAATGATTAAATGCTAGAGCTTGATTAAATTCCAAAGCTAAACACACACACACACACACACACACCCACACACACACACACACACCCCAGCTTTGATAATATAATCTCCAAGTTCTAAAGAACTAGAGCATAGTGCGGATAAATATGCAAGCCAAGGTGGTGCTGAGCAGAAGGTGGGGAGTGTCAGGGTACTGTCAGGGCCTGTGCTGCTAGGCCTAGGGAGTACGGGGATGTCTGGAGAGAAACAAACTGCTGTCTTGATACTAAGAAAAAGGCCTGACTCCACTGTAGTGGGGCCCAGTGGGGCAAAGAAGAACAGAACCAAACAGACTGAACCCATCGTGCACAGCCTTCTCCATGAGGCACAGTGAGAACAGACCAGGGTAGAGCTCTACTAAAGGACAAACAGAAGCTTCTTCAGGGAGGAAGCATTTAGTCTCTCCTGCTGTCTCCAGTACAGTCATTGTGGTGATCTGTCTCAGCCTCTACACCACACAGTCTCCATCTGCTGACTCTTTACACAACCACACAGTGGCCTGCTTAGTGATGTGCCTCCACCCAAGCCCAGTTTGATGACTGCCATATTTTTATGCTTACTCATGGACAAAAGCCTTCCCTTAGCCTCCTTGTTCTCCAGCCCACAAACTCTAGAACTCTGCTCATATGGGATTCCAGCTCCCTCCCATGGCAATCGGATACTTCCCCTTTCTTGCATCTAAAGAGCTGAAGGACATCTGCTGTTCTCACTGCAGCCTCTTGCAACTCTGACTTAATTATGCAGCAGCAGGTAGCGCTGTAGTTAGAGCCACTGCCTTGCACTTGGAGAACTTCCAAAGATCAAATCCCACCTCCTGCTCTACGACCCTTAACCGAGGTACTTATCCTGAATTGATACATTAAAAATTATTTAGCTTTATAAATGGGTAAAGTCACTTTTGACAAACCACACCTCCACATGAAAGCATAACTAAATATAATAAGCAGCTGTGACAATACTCAAAGTCTCAAAACAGTCAAAACAATATTCCTCATCCTACAGGAATTTTTCAGCGTGAAGGAACTAATCAGACTATCCAGCCAGTCCCCAGAACATTAATTTGCCTATACTGGACCTTGAAATCTTCTGTTGTAGAAGTTATTAAATGGAAAAAGACAGGCACCAAACAGCAAATACAACTTCCATTCAGTGACATTAGTGCAGAGCAACAGCACAGAGCTGGATCCATGGGTGAGTCACATTCCCTCACACCACATATGAAGCAGAACTTGAACTACCTCAAGAAACATCCAGCTGTATTGAACGAGCTGCAAATCAGAGGGACAAACACCTCTACTGACCCAGCAAAGTGTGGTGCGACTTCACTCCAGCAGCAAAACCAGCAATCTTGCACAACAGGCCAAAGGAAGGCACTTGCTCACATAGTAGTGTGCCATGTTCACATCACACATTCCACAGCTTGGAGCTGAAGGACACCGGCCTTAAATCAAACTTCTTTTCTGAAAAACTGTTACGTTAATATTGCTGTAGAATTCTATACTCAAGTCACGCGAATAAGAAACAACATTTAAAACGAGGAGTAGCAACTAGCAGGAGACATTTTGTTCACAAACACAGAGCAACATTTTATTTGTGTGCCCTAACCATCAAGTCCAAATCTAGCCACTTAGAGTACCTTCTCACTCTCTTTCAGATTAATTAAAGTGTGGATTTCTACTTTGTCAAGTCAGCAGTTCAGTAAACAAATGACTTTGATGTAATGCAAGCATGCACACTTACACATATAGATAGGTAGTTATATACATGTACAAGACTAGATGTCACCTGATTTACTAAGAGTATAAAACAAAAATTAATAGTTTTTAAAAAGGAAAAGCTATTACAATCATATATTAGTTTATTAATGCCATTTCACACCATTCACTGTCTGTTTTATTTACTTATTCCTGTATTACTCCAATGTCCTTTGTGGCACTACCTCCATGTTTTGTCACTAAGTGTAGTACGTATGCTGCTGTAGCCTGTCATTTCACTGAGCTCTTACTATCGATCATATTTTGACATTCTTGATCTTATATTTTTGAAAAAAAAAAAAAAAATCAAAGTCTCCCACACCTCATAGATCTTGGAAACACTTGCCTTCAAGTTGTACACTTCCGATGTCCAGTCATCCTGCTTGCTGACAATTGAGAAGGAGCGCAATGCGCCCGTAAGCCGTGGAGGAACCATTGGTTTCGGACTCAACAAGCTGCAAAATGAGGCAACAGTTAGGAAATCATATCAAGCAAAGACATTAAACAGTTCAAGCTGCATCTAATCCTTAGTGCAGCAGTAGTTGTGACTCCAAACCCAACCAAGCTGTTGAACGAGATCCAGCGTGGGCAGAAAGTCAGAAAGGCGTCTAGTCGATGATGCACATTACAGCACCCGACATATGTGAGGCAACAGGTGGCATAGTGATTAGGGCTGTAGTCTTGCAAAAAACAGAGGCTAAAACCACAACTCCTGTTGCAGTAACCTTGATCAAGGTACTTACCCTGAAATGATGCAATAATACCAAACTGTATACACAGGTAAATCATAGTGGTACAAAAAGTATCTTAACACTGTAAGCTGCTTTGGAGAAAAACATCAGTTCAGAATTGATGATAATATGGGGCTGCAAGTAACACAGTATTTGCAAAGCTACAGCCCCAGTCTGAAGGTTGCTGGTTCATCTTCAAGCCCCCCTCCTGCTGCAGTAGCCTTGAACAAGGTACTTAGACTGAAATCATTCGGTTTTACTGTATAAATGCGTAAAATATTGCAAAGTTCATTATTTAACACTGTAAATCACCCAGACAAATGTCAGCTAAAGAAAGCATTGAGATAGTAAGAAACCTTACAAACTTTGAAAAAACAAACATTAAAACTTTCTAAATGTAATGTAACTGGTTAGTTATTTAACAAGCATTTCTTATTATGTATAATTCGAAAGTCCAAGCCCACGTTTTTTTAATATATATATATATTTTTCCATCACTAGATACAGTGGATTTTGTAGATATATAGCCAATGGGTACTGTATTAATTATATTAATATATACATTTATTAAATATAGATTTCTCTGTATTAAATAAACACTTTACAAACCATCATTTTAAACATTAAAATTTCGCAAGTCACACAACCTGGATGAGCTGTGCTTTGACACGTCAACACACCTATCCACAACAGTATGATAAATAATACACAATTTAAAAGGGTATTTTATATACGTACATAATTTTTTTCACATTAAACCCAAACAACTATAATTACAAGCAACATCAGTGACATTCTGGATCATACAGGACTCAGTCAGACACAAACGGGTATTCTAATGCTATCAAGTCGACACTGCCTCGTGGCAATCATTCGGCGTGGACATTAAGACAGGAAATAAATTAAATTATCTCAGTAATCTAAATAATTTCTTTTTTACCTCACAGTAAATCCCAGGAAGCTCAGAAACTTTACTGAAGAGTATCTCCGGTTGTCCAAACTGAAACAGCGTGGTAGCCGTGGAGCAGCATGGGTACTGAAGTTTATTGTTCGCCAACGCTATGTGTTAAAGAAGGCACATGTTGCGGGAGAAAGACTACAACATCCAGATAGTAAAGTTTTAACAGGAAATGTCAAAGAAAATATGCAAAACGTGAAAGGCCGAGTTAATCGATTGCTGATGCTTCAAAGGAAGAATTAGTGCAGGTGGGCAGTTTTACGTATCTCACAGATATTACAAATTTAGTGCATGTTAATATTAGATTGCTCAGTGAAATAAATAACGTTCTGATCTTTAAAAAGCATGTATGTGTTTTTTTCCTCATTGTGTATTTAAAATGCATTTTAAAAGAAAATAGACTATGATTCAGTATGTTCCTGTACAAAAATTTAGAAATTGTGTGCATAAGAACAAATGCACGGTATACATTGGTATGAATGGTGTCTTTCAATATTAATAAGCAAAAACATCAAATTGATGTCATTTTCAATTATTTGTTTCACTGAAAAAATATTAAAAGTGTCCTCAGTGAAATGTGAAACCAGGTGTAACAACTTGCCATCAGGTTAACAAAATTTGGCTTTAGTCTTTATCTTTTTCAATGTGGTCACCAGCAGTCATTTGTTACATTTATATAATATATTTGTGAAATGTACAATACTGTGACCCAAGCCATATGTTAGCAACGGCATTTCGACTGCTGATTTTGTATTCCAGTTCTGATCTAACTGGGTTTACTGTGCAGTCTACTGCAGGAATAAGTACACCCATATTTAACTGTAAGAGCACTATAAAGTGTCAAACTGTGATTTAATCTTTTTTTAATGTATAATACTATTCTTTTTTCCATTGCAACAGCAGCAACCCTGGGTCACAGTAACATAGAATCAAATGCGCAAGAGAAATAACAGGTACATCAAGTGATCAAGCACCCTTGTCCAAGTCTGCTGTCCTAAAAAGTGTATGAAATGTTATAGAGAAAAACAGAGTTCATTGTTTAGGCCATCCATATAGAGAGAAAAAAGTTTTAAAATAAACCACAGCATTAAAATGTTAATATGGTTTGTTTTCTAGATGAGACTTGTTTGCGGATATTTTTGTTATGTTATGTGCATCTTAACCACAGTGAAAAATCACCCCTAATGCCAACAAAATAATTAGTCTGGTATCTGCTATTCAGTTATATAATGCTTTTAAATCTCTGCTTTGAGCTTTAATTTAAACCAAAGCCTAATCCAAAACTCCAGCTAATGATAATCATAAACCCAGATTCATAATCTCAGGCAAAATGGACTGTGTCTCATATATGGATGTTCCTGAATGAACTAGGTCCTATAACTTTTTTCAAGTGATAACACTTTAATGAGAGGGAAAAAAACAGTAAGAATTTGTGATATTTTATAAAATCATGTGCATCACACTTGGAAGGGATAGAGCTGCTTTACTTTGTTTTTATTTGTCTTAAAGGAGCTAAAAGAAGAACAATATCAGCTTTTTAGTTTCTTGTCATTACCTGTGACCGCATGTTGTTGTTACCTGTGATGGTATTTTTCCACCATCGCTCCTTAAGTAAAGGGGCAGTGTAGTTCATATGTGGTTCATCTCATACCACCTATTTGGCTGGAGGCTCATCCTGTGGGTGTCTGACATTATGCCTCTTCTTGTCAGTGTGAGGATAGTCACGTACCATAGCCACAGGCAGTGTGCTGCTTGTTTGTTTACCTTTAATCTCCCAAAGGTGATCCAGTGTCCTTTCTCGGCTTTCTGTTGAATTAGACAGCAGGTTCAGTGGATCATCACCTGCCTCAATGATTTATAAATTTAACTACACCCAGATTTGTCTGTATAAGCTGATCACACTCCATATTGTAATTTACATTTATTCACTTGGAGACTTTTCTTTAAATGAACATTCGAAGTCAAAGTAAACAAAAGTACTTTTTGCAACAGAGAAACTCTATAAATATTGATATACAGTTTTCAAAGCAGTCATTTTGTCCAATGCCTCAGATTTTACTTGACAAGTAAAAGACAGCTGCATGTGGAACTGAGTGTGTTGGGAAGGAGGTAATCATGCCAAATAGTGTGATACAAATTTACAAAGTAGTGAGGAGATGAAGAGAAAAGGGGGACCAAAAGATTTGTGTTTTGAGAGATTTAATATTTGTGTAATGTCTTATACAAATAGGTGTTGTATATTATCCATGTGATGTTGCTTTCTTTGTAATCCTATGAATTTCTATAGTTTTGTATTCAGCATTTCTGAGGGACAGATAAACCTCATCCTACCTAACTGGAGCTTAAACTGACAACCTAAGGGGTTTTGATTTTGGACCTCTATTAAATGGAAAAATCCATGGTAGAGGAGAGTAGCGGTCACTTGTTTGTAGGAAGCAATCAGGCCTCTAGGTATCAAGGTATAGATCCACTGATGGTTTTGTAGTCTGTAAGTAGAATCTTGAACTTGATATGGGCTACTAGCGGGAACAAAATGGAGAAAGAGATGAGGAGAGGAGGTAAATAAACACACACTGGTAAGTACAAGTCATGCCATGATGTCATGCCATGAGTCCTGCCATGATATACCGGAGGTATCGACAGGATCACTGCATGTAGAACGAGGAAGAAGCAGAGACTTCAGTTGATTGTTCCTCCAAGGATCTTGAAAAATGAAGCAAGTTAAATGAGCAAATTATTCAGTATGAAATAGAACTTCCTACAATTGGGCGGTCCTATTGGGAGATGGAGATGTTGGTTATAGCCAGCAGAGATGTCAGAGAAGAAAGCTGAAATGCAAGAGGACACATCTGTGAGAGATGAGGACAAAAGGGAAGAGCTGTATAGTAATATTAGGAGAAGCCATTAGAGGCTATGGCAAAGCCAAGGGAAGAGGTGTATATGGAGAAGGCTATGGGACCAAGCGCCAAGGCCTGTGGAACACCAGACAATACAAGACAGGTTGTCAAAGGGCAGGTTAATTTGCAGTGGTTTGTGTGGTACTGTATGCATATTACACAACAGTCTACAGAAAAATAGTACAATTTAAAATACTATCCTGAATCCAGGTTATAGTCTTCACTCTCAATTAGTCATGCTTTCCATTGTGTTAATTTTCCTTTCTGTCCTGAGTTAACTCATGCAAAGGGTGTCACTGTGTATCCATGTGTATTTTAACAGCAACCTAATTTCAAGTGAATGCCATGGGTTTTGACTTTACCACAGGCAAAGTCATTTTTATGAGTTAACTGATCGCTCTCAGAGTCTGAAAACAAAACCACAGGACCCATGTTGCAGATATATGATCACAGAGTCAGTTAGTTTTTAACTGGCAAGTAGTCATTTCACATGAGCACAATGTACTTAAATAATAATTCACTGATTTGGTGCCTTATTTGCTTAATTTTAGCTTTTGAAGAGGAAAGGGGTGAGGGCAATAGCTTGGGAATCAAGAAGGCAGTGTTCTTCAGAAGTCTTGAGACAGCATCCTAAAGAACCTTATTTCAAAGTCATTAGAAAATATAGATGCTGTCATCACACAAAAATGGAATCAACAACTGCTGCCTCCAATTCAGTGTACTTTTGGCCTTCTTGGATTCCACCATGTGGAACTGTGTTATGAGCCTAAAGTGTGGAGGATGTATGATGATTATTAAATAGCATACTTGGTTGCACACACCTCATTCTCTGTCTCAAATCTCAATAGTGGGTGTTTTTGCCATGAAAGGTGGATGATGACGTACACATGATCCTCAGAGCAGATGGATAGTAAACTTTCTCTCTCCGCACCTCCCCAAGCGGTGACAACTACAGTTGAATATAAGACCTGAACCATGGAAGTGTGCTACTCAGACCAGTACTTGATGATGTACCTGTATTGGGGCACATCAGCGCTCTCATTTAGCATCCAGGAATGGCTGAAATCTGTGCAAGAAAAGCATGAGTAAAATTCACTCAGGGAACACATCATTATTTTAGTATGATCAGGTCAGCTACCTTCACTGGCTCTCTGAGGATGATGATGCAGTACAGTTCAATGGTTTTTCAGGTCCCGTTACACTAAGGAACCTGAAGAACTGCTTTTGGTATCCAACAGTAGGGAATAACTTACAAATAAAGGCATGGATTTGGATATAGTGGCTTCAAGATGTGTAACCCGACTTCAAAGCAAGGCATCTTCTTTTCACCGAAGAACAATAAAGCTGGTAAGATCAATATCTCTTTGCACTCTATGTCTGAATTTTCAAATTATATCTCTAAACCTCCCACCTATGATGCAGGAGAGGGATTCAGTCCAGTGCTGTAGTTTGTATGAACCTTGCATCATGCTGAGAAAAGCTAGGAGCGGAATGCTCCATGGGTCAGTGTGACAACTGATTCTTAGGGCAATGGGAAATGGACTCAAGAATTCAAACTTTGTGTTGGTTTATTCTGGAGGTCATAGGTTGGAGAAGTTTTCAGGGAGAATTGGACCATGAGAGGTCTCTATTTCTCTGTCTCCAAGGGAAGTTTCCTTTCAGCAGACAGAAGGGGCTTAAACCGGGGCATCATGACAACTAGGTGTTTATTAGTTGAATTTATGTGTACAATGTTACACATACATATATGGTGAGAAAGGTCCTGTGCTGTACAATGTTTGCGTTCTGTGTGTCCCCCCCTTGGGTGCCACAGTCAGGCACTAGAAGTTTGGTTTTATACTGGTCTACACTAAGCCTTGTTTATTCCTGGGTTCACTATTTTTCATCTGAATCCCAGTGTCCACGCTATTGCAAGGGCTGGAGGATCTGGGAAGAGATTGCCAGATCCACTCAAGCTGAAGGTGTCTGTGTGAAAGTTCATCTTGACAACTGAGCACTGCTACATAACACTGTTCAGATATTATCAACTGCTGTGTTTTTCTACTTGAGGAATAAACAGTATGCACTGTGGCCAGGTTTCTTCTACAAAAGATTTCAATACAGCCAAAAAAAAAACCAAACATAAAATCAATAAAACAAGGGCCATACATCAACTGATTCACAAACACACAACTCTTCCTCAACAGTCATCTCTCTCACACCTCGGATCAGCTGCTTTTGTAGTGTCTCTCTGATGTCCTTCAATTGCCCACAGTTGGTCATCATTAAGCCTGTCAAGGCTGTTACCCAGGAGTGGGTAACAGGGATCTGTCCATCAGGTCAGCTACACTGCTGCCAGGTTTGTACCACCCACTGGTTCACAGAAAGCATCTGTTGCAATTTCCTTCAGGATTAAACAAGTTTTATTTTTTGTAGGTGTCTATACATACTCACATATACAAAATTTCATGTGCATCTGGAAAAATGGTCAGAAACATTCACCATCACAGTCTCTGTTCCTGTAGAAATCCTGTAGATTTTAAAATATAAATCTCATTTTAAGTAACCAAAAATGATTGTAGAACAATGGGTAGGGTACTGACTTTAGGACATGACCTTATAACAGCCTGCAATAGCAACGGAGGAAGACTTTTAACCAGAATTTATTGAATAAAATGCCTAAACAACATAACAATAACACAACTTAATCTTACATACCTTTGCATATGTAGAACACTGAAGGGCTACAGATTTTCTGTTTTATTAGGGTGTTTGGCAGTTTGCATCGCTTCACTTATGGAGTCGATGACTAAACACATTGTTCCTGCCATCCACAACCCTTCCAATGGCCTTCCTCAATCTACAGAGTCATCTAAGGATTCCCCCTGATATGTCAAGGACACAAGGGAGCCCCTCTCCCAGAAGCACTCCGTGGCAAAGAAGTCAGGCATGGTTTACAGAGGAACTGATATGGCTAAGAACTGACTTACACCTTGGCTGTATCTGCATTGAATTGCTGTTATTTTAGTATGTAAATGCCATTATGTGATCTATATCTGCTCTGCCTGCCGCTGGCATTTCAACAAGAATGAATCCTCAAGTGCCTCTAGACCAGAAAGACTGGTTCTGCACTCTCTCACAACTGGCAAAGCCCAATGTCCTGACACTCACAAACTTTAATGCACCTTGTGACAGACTCATGAGTTGCTGCAATGCTATAAGATGATTTATCCATGAACATGTGCCATGTTGTTTCTTTCCAAGCTAAATGTTCCTTATTTTTCTAACTAGAATCCTTAGAGAGGAAACAAAAATGTGTAACAATCATATCAGGTTTCAAAGAAAAGAGTAATGACAGTTAAGACTATTAATAGACTGTCCCAGACAATTAAACAAAGTTTCTGGTTTCAAACTTCTTCTTCTTCTTCTTCTTTTGCATATCTTTAGTATCATTACAGATGGGATGGAGTGATACATTTCATAGCTGATCTGAAGACTCTGTCCTCCACAGAACCCAACTGAAGACAACTGATTACCAAGTTATTGCAGATAGCTCCTCCTCCTTTTTTTCCTCATTTCCAAACAATTGCTCCTTAACAATCATTTCACTCTCTTTTTCAATCTACATTAAATCCTGGCTTGTAAGCGCACGGTACCTGATGGTCGGACGAGAGTGGGTTCTCTGAGGAGTCCTGCTATCAGCCGCACTGCGAGGGCCATTTGTTTGTGTCGGAAAGCGGCAGAAAGACTCCGCTAACGGGCTTCCGGGACAACACAGTTTTGCTTGTCTCCACAGTACTGGGCTCCCAATCAAATTATTCGCATTCCGAGGAGGCGAGGCCTTATCCCAGCAGCCAGCCGCCATCAGATACATCTTAATAACTCCCCTGCAGGAAACATCCAATCTGGCTGAGCTTCTTTCACAGTCTACAGATAATTCATGCAGCATGCCAGGACACTTCATCCCAGTGGTATGGAGGGAAGGTTTCACACCAGCAATCCCCTTCTGTGAAAGGTTTGCCATCTAGGCAGGATGATTTGTTGACTCGCCTGTAACCTGGTTATGCTCACGCAAATGAAATTTTATGGGTTTTTTTCCCCCAAATTTTTGTTACTGTGTCAAACTTTGTGTTAATGTGTCAAGTTTCACCATTGCCTAGAATGGGGACAGAAGGAAGAAATTTTATATTATGGCAGAATATTAAAATTCACAAACTCAGTCACTACCATTTAATACAGGCAATATAAATTTTAAAGAGAGTACATTTTAAACATGTGATGAACAGGTAACCCTCCAGGTGTGTAATCTACTAGACTCTTGAATTGGCTCTGAACTTCTGTGACTGTGATCAGGACAGGCAGTTAAAGAAAATGAATAGCCAAAGAATAAACTTCAGAGATGGAAAACAAATGTTAATGTGTCATTCATAACACTGGATGTTAAAAAATTATTAATTTGGGAATCAGAAATACATAGTTTGTTAGAAAGGGGCAGTCTGAACTCTCCCCTAAGCTAACAGCAGAGATCTTACAGTTCACTGTTAGATTGTTTTCATACAATGAACTAAAAACCAGATCGTAGCTCTAATGGAACTGGCTTTTCTTGCTGTTCATTGCCTGTTGTCTGATGGAGACAGACTGAGCATAGAACAACTAGCACTGTTGTGTCTCTAATTGTTGCTTTAACCAGAAAATCAAAAAATTAAACCACTAAAAATGCACAGAACTACCTATGCTGGCTCACAGGATGGAGTGAACCTCACAACTCTGAAGCTGACTGATCAGTCTTTGGCCACTTCAAAGGAGGACTTTATATGAGTGGGCGTTGCATGTGGTGTTTGTATAAGAACCTAATGTTGGGAACAGCAAAAAAAAAAGATCCTGAGATCTGAGATATACTTTAAAGCTCAATATTTGATCAGATGCTTATAAAGATAAGGGGACAGTGACACACTAGGGGGATTACAGCACAGCAGATAGGTAATAAATAGTAAGCTGCTTATATGGACTGATGATTGTAACATACCCTTAGTAGCCCTTTGTAACTAGCCTTGTGCAGTACATCTTGCGTTGTAAGTCACTTTACACAAATCTGTCAGTTAAACAGAAATCAAAAGCAACAATAAAATAGAGACATTGAGGAAAAGTGCATAAAACATCATTCTGAAGCACCAGCTGAGGGAAGGCGATTCAGTCAGTACAAACTAATGTGGAGTCATATCTTTTGCTTAGCTGTACATTTGATCAGCAAAAGGGATGCTTTTGGTAAGATAAATAAAATTATCATTTTACAATAACTGCCTTAGTGTAAAAACATGGAATGATTTTGGGTAATGTTAGCTTGGGTTTATTTTTCCTGCGATGAGCTTATTGTTTGTTTGCTTGATTGTGTTTTTGCAAAGCAAGAAAAAAATGGCACTACTGTTAGTTTAGTCTATCAGCAAACTTTAGAATATTGTATCTATGGTAAGCATTCCTATCACCATGCCCTGCCTGTATCCGTTTAACAGTGGAAAACAGTGAGGAAGATGAATACCTATTGCTCTTTTTTATTCCACCCTCTCAGAATAAGATTGAGATTTTCATAAAATGCCATTAAGGCTTGTGCTAGGAAATGGAAGGCAGTTGTTCAGTAATTTCTGATACTCCGCCAGGGTGGCTAAGAGGACATTTGACATTCCATTTAACCGCCCTGTTGCCTCTCCATCAGATAACAGCTTCAATCAGTGCAGAATGTGACCCAGGCTGGAACAGATTAACCCCTGGCAAGAGGCTACTATGGGGTGTGGGAGGCAGGGGTGCGGGGGGGTTGGGAGGGTTGGTATTGTCAGACCTTTGATGGGAAGCAAGTGTGAGGTATATGGTACTTCTCTGGACTCCTAGAACCCTCAGTTTTGGCAGTTGACTACTTGAAATTCCCCTTGGTAGAAATGCTCATGCCACTTACTACCCTCGGCTCCCTTGTTGCCAGGTTCTGTTTAACATTGTTCTTCATGCAAACCTTGAGTGTTTTTGGCCAACATGAGTTGACTAGTGAACCACGCAGGACAATGTGGGAGGGAGATGGTTCTCATTCAGGGCAGTGCAAGTTTTCTCCCTAGAGGGGGGTAGTTTCTGTCCTGGCACATCCCTCCAGTGGGTGACAAACCAGCTGTTAGACACAAAGGGACATTGAGAAAATATAGCTGATTATAGACTCATGATTCCTTTCAACTCTTGACGTTACAGAAAATCATTTACGTGTTTTTTTTACTTTGTCCAAAATGTGTTCAGTGATGGTAGATGAATTGACACCTGCAAAAAACAGCACATGCTGGCTACCATGCTAGAGTTTGCTTGTATTTCTCTTTTGTTTTATGATTCTTTTCTGCTCTATTTTGATGTCTTTCTATGGCACTCATGCGGCTAAACCACTGGACTTACCAGCAGACTTTTAGTGTTCATATGTCCTGTTCCTACTGAGCACAGAGTGGCTGTAGAGCTTGTTTGTGGTTGTGCTGTTTCTTCACTAGATGCCTTATCCCACTGAGGGCTGTGGCGGTGATAGCAGCCGGGTTCTTATGAGTGCAGGGGACCTGCTGCTGGTACTGAGGACAAAGCCTGTGTTTGCACTACTACGTTTTAGCACTCCAGATACACTTGAGCATGGAAGCTAGAGTTGCAGAAGACTGACTGTGAAGCTGTTTCAGACTGTGCAAGTAGACAGGGATCGCCAGCAGTGCTATGGGGAGAGACGTTTGGACTTGCCATGCCTGTGAACAACAGGTGACGTTTCACTGGATATACTGTGTAACGGAAGGGAAATTGGTTATTTTGGACACTGAGCTTACAATAGTCAGGGTCCATCAGTGTTTTTTTGTGGCCCACAGGTTTTCACATTGGCAAGGGGGAGGGGGACATTGTGACTATCATCCCTTCCAATAGGTACATCAGTAACTGTAGACCTCACCACCTTACCTCAACCCTTCTTCCAAATACCCTTAATCTTTTGTGCAGTGCTCTGTGTGACTCTGTAAGACGAACACTCTATAAAAATAAATTGAATTGAAATTGAATACTCCTGTCACATGGTGTTGTGTTTGTAAAACAAAAAGAGACCAGTCCAAGCCCCCACATTTGCTGTTTTAAAACAAGTCCAAAAAAGACCTCTAGGAATGACTCCTGCTCTGAAAGGGCTATTATATGTGTTAGAAGCAATAAATCTTTTCAGGCTCCCGCAGAAGCAACAGAACAACAGAAATCATCAGATGATGCAAAATCTCAAGGCACATAAACAAGATCATGCTGCTAAAGTGCAACATTTGTGCTGATGTAAGCACTTTGAATCGCAAATGAAAGGTGGCTGTGGTCCTATTTAGACCAGGACAAGGAAAACAGCTCTGTACATTGACTCTGCAAAGTGTCCATGTAGATTAAAGCATTCTGTTCAGTACTGAAAACATTTTTCTATTTCTCTGATGTGTTGACAGATTTTGCAAAGGAAAAAAAAATCAAATACATGTATTAATGATGCAGACAACATTTATTGTCGGTCTGGAAGCCACTGTGCTGTGAAAGAAAGCGTGAAACATGCTAATAAATACACAAGTGGGTCTCATTGTTTTACTCACTGGGGTTACTGTTGCCTAATTGTTATTAGTAATAAATGTCTTTCACACGCCTCTCTGTCTGCAGGATGGATTCCTCTTTGCTCTTTCCTAGACTTCTGACAGTTCATTGCTTTGAGAAGCAAAATATGAGCTCATATACATATTACCGTAGGCAGGCAATTTATATTCAGCCAAATCAGTCTGTGTACAATTTGCCTCCTTTATTTTCTTTATAGTTTTGCCTTTTCCATTGTCACACACCAATTGTCACGACAAGATTTAATTTGAGTAAACAAAGAATAGCCACAAAAATGAAATAAACTAATGGCAATTCCCGTCAGCTACTGCTGTGATTCCACATTGCTCTTTGTTGGTGAGAAAATTGTTTTTTTTTCCCGTTTTAAATATGTTTCCATTACAAAAATGTTGCAAAACTTTCCCAGGCTGGGGCAGAATCATTTAATACTTTTCTTTTAGTTTTTTTCCCTTAAAAAAAAGTCATTTAGTTGCAAAAGTACCCAAATCTAAAGAATACATTTAAGTATAAAGAGATTATACAAATGCTGTTTATGATGAAACCTGCAAAAATAAGCAACAGAGGCACACATACGTATTCCACACAAATGAACTGATCGAGTTTCCAAACTCCATCTCTTGCTGACACACATACATCTTTCAACTTAATGAAATCTCACCACACGCGCCGTCTGATTGATATACCGTTATGCAATATGAAAGAACATCTGATAACAGGTATATTAGTAATTCCCATTTTTCTAAAACACATTTTAATGTGCCGAGGAGCTCATCTATTTATTGTCTCAATCAGATATCTTTTCATTTTCTCTGAAGGGAAATAAATTGTTTCTTCTCCCAATACGTCTCCTTGCAAGACAGTATCTGAGGGTGGCAGCAGTTCTTTGTAGGTTTGACACAGAGCCACAGGGAAAATCCACTGGCAGCGGTGCAGTTTGCATCCTGTGGCATTTGCAGGGAGGCTCATACGTGGTGTCTTATGTGAGTCGGCTTGGTGGTGTGGGGGTGAGGGAGAAAGACAGCAGTCGCCTTCAGACATGATGATGTTGAAAGTGATCTTAAGTCTTTAGAAAAATGTTTCATTGCTGCTTCTGTGTAGAATTTCACAAGGTGTTACATGTCATGATCGTATGCACCTGTGTGTCTCTGCTCTGCCTTTTTATACAGCTTGAAAGGCACCCAAACCAAAAGACATTAAAGGTCTCTATTCCTGCTTGTAGAATTTTGCCAGTTGCAGAGGTGCTTTGTATTTTAGATCTTTCAATGGCATGCAGTGTCATATTAACATGCACAAGGAAAATATGAGGAATGATAAATGTTATAATGGAGTAATATAATAAAAGCCATAATGAATACTATAGGAAAGAACATATAATGGGAAAATAAAAGTAGATTGTCATCACTAAATGAAGTAATAAAGTAAAATAATAAAAAAGTGAAAACAAGCCATTGCTTGGAAAGGAGTCGGGACCTCATTGTGGACAAGGACTTTGCGCATCCATATCTGAGCTGTCAGCTGTCTCATAACACCCAAAACACAGGCCGTCATATTGCCAAACCCCGTTTGATTTTATTTTTACCATCCAAACTCAAAAAAAGCTCAATAAAAGTGATTATTTTGTTTTGCTTGTTGTTAAGCTACTTAATTGTTCAGAATTTCCTTTTAAACAACGGTACTGTATGATAGCAGACTGCCATAACGTCATTAGATTAGAATTATGATTAGAAAATGCCAAATTGTGATAAGTATAAATCCCTTTTATTCGATGTCCCTAAATAGACAAGGTCATAGAAGTCCCAAGGGACCCCTCATTTGAGCATTCAGGAACGGCAAGGCTTCTGAGAAGGAAGCTGTCATGGATCCAGCAGCGACTAGTCTCTGGAGGCAGCATGGAAAGACAGGTAGACCAGGACAAATATGACTTAGGGAGAGAGACCAGCTGCAGAGAGCCTAGCAAATCCTGTGGCTGTCGTCATGTGGGCCCACATTCGTCATGGCAAGTGAACATAATGGTTTTATGACCGGGCCATTTGTCCTGCTCAGAAAGCGGTTTGCAATCCTTTGTGTTGACATTATTTCCCTAAACAAGTATATGGTACAGGGACAGTAAAAGAGAGGGATTTCTCTGTTGAAATTTGCAGCACCTACCCTTTATACAAAGTCTTCTTCTTCTTCTTCTTCTTCTTCTTCTACACCTCCTTTTTATTACTATTATTGTTATTGTTATTGTTATTATTATCATTATTATCATTATTATTATTGTATGGACTGCAGTTTTATGAAAAGCAGCTGACAATTTCACCCATTTTTACAATATGGTATTGCTTCACACGGGGTAATTCCTACCTTTCTAAATGTAGACTGGCATGGATCTTTTTTTAACACTGCCATGGACCTGCTGGGGGAGCTAAATTTCGGTGTGTTTTCTGCTTTTCATTGCACCTCAGTATCACCTTGGAGAAACTTGCAGACTGACTCATTTGTAATAATATGACAAAGAATATGATGTAAAAAGGGTAGCATGGTGGCTTGCAGCGCCTGGGCTATTTGGTCCTGGGTTCGAACCTAGCTCAGTCTCTGTGACATTTGCATGTTCTCCCTGGGCCTTGGTGTAAGTTTGCTCCAGTTTCCTTTTACAGTCCAGAGATATGTGTTTCAGGTTAATTGGTTGCTCTAAATTGCCAAATGTGGGTGTGTATATGTGACATACCTTGAAGAAATCCTGTACACCCTGCGATGGACTGGCAATCCATCTAGGGGTTGTTTCATAGTCTAGTGCCTACTGATTCCAGGATAGGCTCTGGATGGTTGTGACCCTACCCCAGGAATCAACAAAAAATGGTCATGGATGGATAGGTAATGATGTAATGGGTATGTGCAGTAATGAACTGGAATAACAGTAACGTTTTAATGAATGGATGGGTTATTATTTTTTGAGTGATTAGTCAATGCCCCCTGGTCCTGGCATCATTCTGTTTTTTATCTGTCGAGCTTTTTTTTTTCCTCTTGCTCTCCCTGCTTTCCTGCCTGTCTCTCCATCTCTCTTCCAAACAGGGCTGAATTAAACATGGCTTCAAATTATGAGGGAATGATTGCAGGGCTCGATCAATAGTGTTTTAATCCTTCTCCTCCAAAGCATTCTTCTCTTGTTCATTTCATCCTCGAGCCCACTTTCTCAATTTTGTCCTCTATTCCCTCTCCCCAATTGACCACACAGTGGGGCAAAATACTTATTTTGCTGCTTCTTTCATTCCCTTTTTTTCTCATTCTGTCTTTGCAAGATCCTCTCATCAAGAATGTCTGATGTGTCTCCTGTTAAAAAAGGACCCTTCTATAGTCAAATGCTGTATCGGGGGCCTGTTACTCCACCAGCCATGTGCTTCAGTGCTCTTCCTGTAGCTCAGGACCCTCTCATTCAGTGCCTTGTAATGCAGCCCTATGTGTTTTTTATTTGTACCACAGAAATGAGGAAGCAGGTATTTTATCCAGAATCAAATCCAACCTGCACTCTTACCTTAAACTGCTCTAGTTATGTTCCAGCAGTATAAATTGATAAGTCAGTGTAAGTAGCTTAACACAGCAAGTCCCTTTGAGAAAAGTTGTCATCTATATGAATAAATCCAAATATATTTCAGTGCTCTGATGTGTGCTGAGCAGTACTCCCCTACTTCTGTGTATTTTCCATTTATTAATACGATGTCTTTGTCACTTGTAGAGATCAGGGTACTCTCATACAGATTTGGCTTTCACAACATAATTGAAATATTTTCATCATATTTTTCCATTAAAAACATAAAAACAAAACACCTATCATTCCGTTATGAATGTAACACAGAGTCTAGCACACAAAGCCCGTGTTGATATAATCTTTCCTTTCTTTTCTTCACAACGGGTGTTTCTGCTGCTTTCCCATGGAGCACAGAACAGCCATCATATCCTCTGAGAGAGGCCCCTTCTGGATGTGATTCTCATATGAAGATCTGAAGACTTCAGCTCTTGCACCTGTTCTTATCTACTGCTCAGCATCACAGAGACTGATAGGTGGCCCTGCAGCAGACTGACATCCTGTTGTAGGGAAGTACTATCACAGTGGTGAGTTCCTTGCTACCATTGTTATTCTGGTACCATCAGGCTCATATCTCAGAGAAAAGTGTTATCTAAGTGGCCTTCACACTGGAATAGTGGTACCTATGGCCAGAAGAAAGGATGAAGAGGGTTTTTTTTCTCGTAACACTGCAGATGGGTGGCACAGTAGCACAACGAGTAGCGCTGCTGCCTCACAGTGACTGGTCTGTTTGGGAATGGATTCGGATCTGTCTCGGTCTGTGTGGAGTTTGTGTGCTCTCCCCATGTTTGCGTGGGTTTCCTCTCACAGTCGAAAGGCATGTGTTTCAAGTTAATTGGTCACTGTGAAATGCCAATAATCTGTGTGTGAATGTGTGTGCAGAAAATCTGCAATGGACTGGCATCCCATCTAGGATGTAGTTTCACAGCCTGGTGCCCAGTGATTCTGGGATAGCCTCCAGACTGCTGCTACCCTGACTGGGATCAAGCGCTTATCTATAATGCCTTTGTCCAAGGTAACTTACCAGGATAGGATTACAAAATTATAAGAGTGCAACTTAAAAATCAACCCACAATGAAACTGTGGGTCGTGATCGGCCCAAAACCTACCCAAAGAAATAATCATTTAATGACTCAATACATTTTTCATATAGTGCTCTTTTCAACAAAGTGACACAGTTGTCACAAAGTGATTAGAGGAAGACAGGAAAAGCTTCCAAAAAATGTATGTTTGTGTCACTCTCGGCCTGGGATTGTTCCAAAATCACTCTGTCTGTTCGCTCTCGGCCTGTGCAGGAAATGTTACTAATCCGTGAACCCACAGCGTCTTATAGATCTCTCGCTTTTAACTGTGCTCGTATGCTCTGAAGGTTAATTGTCTCGAGGGTCAAACAGTGTTGCTTCGCATAAAACCGAAAATTGGTACGAGATTTAGTGTTTATTAGCCATAGCCTGGCTCACTCTTTCCACCCTGCGCGTTCCAAATGCTGCTCGACGTCTGGGGCTAACACTCCACGGCTAATCTGCAGGGGGATTCCCCTTGCCTGGCCGCCGTCTCCGAGCCCTGCTGTCGGGCCGAGCACCATCGGCATACTAAAGAAAACATTCGGCGTGCTGTAATGTGAAGTGGCACTGCGCAGAGGACCACCAATTACTGTCATGGTTGAATAATTATAGGCTGTGCATGAACCTTTAATTTCATGTAACAGAGAGAAAGGGGAGGGAAAGCGAGAGGAAGCACTCTTCCCTTGCTGTTTACCATGGTCACAATTTGAAGCATGAGCCATGCAAACACATTTCACCATTAAAAGCAGAGCGCAGTGTGTCAAACCCAAGGCTGCGGTAGTCGGCTGTATTAAAACAAAACTGGTTTCAGGGCCGAGGCTTGCGATGCCTCGACTCTACAGTAAGTTCCGTTATGGGGCCATTGTGGAAGAGTTTGTTGATCCCTATAAAGGATAGGAAAAAAACAAGTACCTCCAAGTTAAATCTCCAGCAAGTGGTAACTACAAGGTTAATTGATTTTGTACCTAATTTTGATTGTTTTGCATCTGTCACTCATGCTGGTTCAGAATAAACTGACTGGAATTCAAAAATTTCATTTGCATGACGGTTAACTTCGAGGTGTTAATTGTGTCTCCCAGTAATACTCCAGGAGCATTGTTCTTGCAAGCCTAATTCTTTTCTAAGTGCAAACAGAACACTTACTTTGAGTAAACACGCTGTGATTGCTGCTTTGAAATGCCCCTTAAGAAAAAACAATCGCAGTCCAAAAAGACAACTTTCCGACTAATTGCATTAATGCGTGGCAGCAGTTATTGCATCTGACCGCTTGGTTAATGGATTTCTTTTTAGTGGCAAAGATTCTGCGTTTCTCCGTGTCAATAACCACACTTATTATGTTCAATTGAATTTTCCAGTTGCTTTTCAGGCGTTAATAGGAGAGACAACAGCTTTAGCAAGGAGTTCGCCCACGAATGACTGTCTTGAAGAGCAGCACTAAATATGAGGTTAATTGTTGATTTTATTATTCCCATGCAACAGGAAGAACATGTGTAGTAAAACAGCCTGAAGCGTTTGTCATTTGTTTTCGCTCTCTGAGTTGGAGGCAAACTTAACGGTGATTAAGCACATGCACTTGTTGCTTTCTTGCAGAGGCTGCCCAGTGCCTCGGGGTTTCTTCGGAGAACTGGCTCCTGGACCAGGACACATCCCTTGCCAGTAAATTAAGAGACTAAGAGACCCATCCATCAGAGTAGGTGCTCCACACTGGAAAATCTAACTGACACGGGGCAGTGTTATCTTTCCACCCCCCAGAGGCTGGAGCAAGCTGCCCAGGCTGCACGCAGGTGGTCCAGCTGTAGGGGTTATCTCTTTGGTGATGGCTGAAACCCCATGAGTTGGCATGAGGACACCAAGTCCAGGAAGACGACCCCCCCCCCTTTTCCAACCCAAGAAACTGAGCTATTATTATAAGGCTTCCTAAAGACACAATGATGCGAGTGAGACAAAGGTTATTACAAACTGACTTACTGGTTCTCCAGGAATGATATTTTCTAATCATTGGATCACTCCACCGCAGTTGTCCCTGTTAGGAGGTCATGTGACTGGCACCATCTGAGAAGTATACGGTTTATTTGATTTTGTCTATTACTGCTGTGCCATTTAAAAAAGACAGAAGTTCATATTCCTTGGGACAACATCCTTAGACCTCTGGCAAACATAAATCACTGTGTCCATTATCTGTTGAACAGCAATGATATGGGAGTCATAGCCCTGGTAAAAGTTAACCCTCACTGCCTAATAATCTGTGAATGATCATTTTACATGTAAAACACATGTATTAAAGACAAGGTTTGCCATATACATCAGTTCCTCGGTATCCTAATTCTCTGTATCTGAATTTTAACTTTATTCAACTTTATTCATCTCATAACACTGAATAACATCTCATAACTCCACACATGCGCCTTCTCATCTACTGTGTGTAATGCAGTGACACTGGTGGGGGTACTAATGTAAAATGTCCTGCAGTGTACATACTATACCAGGTGTTATACACATGCAAATTAATAACATTATTAAATGTTTTCTGATTAGGTAACTGGTCTTTGCAGTGTTAATCATGCTGAAGACAGGGGTTGATAATTATATGGGTGTTTTCTGATGGGCACATGTGGAGCACATTATTTATTGATTTATTTGTTTGTTTTTTGTTTATTTGTTTGTTTATTTCTTTCTTTCCTTTTTTACTCATTTGAAATAATGGGAAATAGGCCCTTGGTATTAGAAAAATGTGGTATCTGGCTTTTTTTTCAGGGATGCATTAGATTCAGATATAAAGAAATTACTGTGTATATAATCGACAAAAATATGCAGAATGTGCATTGCAGCATCACTAAAGGGTTCCATGAATACCGTATGATACAATGCTATTATGCATCCCGTACATTGCAGATTCCATTTGCTGTATCTTTCCAGGAGTGTCCTGTACTCCTACCTTACAATACATTGCAGCATCTGCATGCACTTCCATGAGTATTTTGTGCTACTATGCTCATATACAGTACACATTGTACATTGTAGCTTCTGCATTCAATTCCACAGTTATCCTGCGCTACAGCTTTCAGTTCAGCATTACATCCAATCCTGTAATAGGATTTCCAGAAGATACTGGCACCTTTTGGCATAAGGAACCCTGTCAAATGAGGAGGAGAGTGATCTTTCCACACTATTAACCCACCTCTATTTTCTCTTTATACATTTCTGCAGTGGAGGAATACTAAAGGCAGATTAGCAGCTATTGAGGCGATCCATTATCTCTGCTCCGACCTCATTTTAGTGCTACGGTTGCTTGGCAAACACTGTTTCACATGTCCGCCCACAGGCGTGGCTGTACTCTCGCCCGGGGCCTTCGGACACGTGTACACACGCTCGCGGGGCTGCTCTCCCAGGCTCTGAGCTCCAGCTTTGTGGTTCTAGTGTCTGACTCTCAGGGTGAGAAGGTCACCTGCGCTAATGTTCTGCTGTTATTGAGACTGTTAAATCAGGACACAAATGTGGAGAGCAGAAATTATATAAAAGCAAGCCCACAAGCAAAAGCTTTGTCGGCAAACTATTTTTAAAACGTATTATTTCTTTATCACAAGCCATTCCTTATGTTTAGAAGCACAGGGGCAAAGTGCCCAGCTTAATGCTTTGTTTCTTTTTCAGTAATCCTGTTTCCCACAGGTGTCTACTATTCTGAGGTCATGTGATGAGATGAGCTGGGCAGGAAGGCCGGCGTGGAGAAGGACACTTCTCTTGTCAGCTGCTTGATCCCACACCTCCCTTGCCAGTGGCTCCGTGAGAACAACTCTTCCTTGGACAACTATTTTCAGGGTTCACCTTCTTTTCCTGCCAGTTTCTGGGGCTCAGCTGTCAGAATGTGTTGCTAGTTCTGTCTTAGTTCATCTTGGGTCAAGCGCATCTTGGCCACGCAGCTGCAGTAAGTGTCTCAACGCAAGGCAGCATACAGAGTTCTGGTGTCACAATAAGCATTCCATTAAAATGTTTTATTGAAAAAATATGGCTGTAATAAAAACATACACTGAATCCTTGATTAACAAACCCAGTTTGTTCCTAGAAATCAAAATGACCAATAAGGGGAAAACAGGGAAAACGAAAAATTCTAAGGTGTTCCAAGCAGGACCCAAAATCACCAAAAATGATAAATTTTATTCCTAGCTCACTTAAGAATACACATATCTAATTTACCAACAACTGTTACTAAACAGTTACAAATCCTGTAATAAAATATATTACATGTATCTACATATTTTGGTAATGTATGTACATATGGATGCGGTGTATGTATGATGAAGAGAATGGAATGAATGTTAAAAAAAAATTACTAATATGAAAGGTTACATAACTGCCTACAAACATAATAGATAATCTGGTTAACTAGTTACCTAAGGAACACTGAAAGGAAGATGTAACTAGCCTGGCAAACGAATTAGATTTGTTTGATTTTTCACAGTAAACAAATCACAATTCACAGTAGAAGCACCCATCTTGAGGGAAGTTAATGTGGTGCTGTGAAAATGTTTTGTCTAAGTGAAACCTCAAGCCATTAGCAAGATAGTTATAGGAATATTAGAAATGGATGGACTCTGGATGATGCCTCATTTCCTGATGTGTCCAAATACATGTACAGCATCAGTACCTATCTATAGCCTGAAAATGCCCATCTCCTGCTCACCAAAGTCTCTCTTCCTTTATCATTGACTTCAGGGGACAACACTCTCCCCATAGATGGCTTATATACACCATATATAATATGTCCTATATGGCTTATTATGGCATATATATATAAATCCTTATCAGTGAGGCAGCTGAAGTTCATAGGATTATCAAGACCCCTTCCATATATTTACAGAGCATCAATGTTCAAAAGTGATGGAAGTCCTTTTAGAAGATTAAAAATTCATAAATACTTTTTCTCCATTATTGTAAATTTTCCGAGCTAGGCAACACTCAAACTGCATTTTTTTCTATAGAAGTGTGAATTACAAGTGTTCCTATGAAAGACACAAGGGCTTGCTGAGGACGCAAAATTATTTCCCTTTTAAAGACACGACCTCCATCTTCCTCTGAAACAATGTGTCATCGAGAGCGACGACACTTCCTTTGGTTGTTCCGCTAGCGAGCGGCTGTGTGAGTGTGCGGTCTGCCGAAATATAGGCACTCTATTGAAAGGCTCTCTTCCTTCCAGCTGCAGCTGCTGGCTGGCTGTGTAACTGTTGCAGAGGTAAAGTGTGTCGGTTTCTTTTGGCGAGGCCTGGCCGCAGAAGGGAACTTACTGTTAAATGTGGCCTGTGATGCCAAGATGCGAAATCTTAACCGTGACCGTGGTGAAATCTGACCTCTGCTTTGTCATGCTGAGCAACCTTAGAATGGTCCCTGTGAAATGTGTCTTGGGTTGTCATGCCAAGAAGAGGAATCTTACCATGACTACAGCAAAATGACCACCAGCTATTAAAGTCCATGTTGAATGCAATTGACTTATGGCATTGAAGCTGCCCTGCTCTTAATTATACTCCCTTGATCTCCATCAATAAGAAAATAATTAATTTGCTTTCCACCCTATTTACATATTCCATGCATATCATAATGCTAATAATTGTATAATAGCTGTCATAATTCAAATCTATATGGCAATGCTTATAGAGCTTGAAAAACAGTCCAAAAAAACTATTTGCTGTGTTCTGCCATTTTCCCATGTTATGCCCATAGTATCCCAATGTAACTGTTTAACTGTTACAAATTCTATTTATCACATTAATGGCTTTTACCTTTCTGCTTACTTCTAACCATAAACTGAAACAAAAGTAGAAAGCGAAAATCTCTATTTGATGCACTATTTTTAAACATTTCATGGATATTGCAAACATTTGTACTGCATATCTGTTTTGGAAACAATTGTATGCATCAATAAAGTAAACTCAATTGAATTAGGGAGAGAAGGAGACAATGGGGGGGGGGGGTGGAGAAAGTAGGTGATCAATATTGTGCCTCATTTCTTTGCTGCTCCAAACCTTTTTGCTGAATTTGCTTCACGGATCAGCTTGTGACAGAATTTCTCAGCATCTATCAGGGGAGAGAAGAAACAATGGAAGAAATGTACTAATGGCATGATGGAAGGAAAGGTCTGCAAGCTCTGTCTATCTATCTATCTATCTATCTATCTATCTGTCTGTCTGTCTCTCTGTCTGTTGGTTGGTCAATTATAAGATACCTTGGACACTGACATTAGCTAAATAGCAGTTAATAACTATTATACCATGGTATTATACAGTGTCTTTGTAGGCAGTTGTGTAGCAGCATGGTGAAAGAGCAGTTTGGTGGTCTTGACTACAGGTCTACACTCCCAGAGGAGCACTTCCTCTGCATGCCTTTGAAAAACTACTTAACCCCCAGTTTCCTCAGTAAACACACAAACTCGATAAACGGGGAGAGTGTAGAATGTAAGCTATGCCACTCACCATGGATAAGGGCATTTGAGAAGCAAATAAATAATGTAGCAGTGCTCCCAGCTTTACATCTCACACATTATTCATCCGGACGGATGCTTTCCTATCCGAGCGGCTGAGGTTAAGTACCTTGCTGAGGGGCGCATCATCTCAGGTTGGAAATGCAAGGCTGCCTCTGCGTCTCTTTGGCTGTCTCCCTGCCACACTGCGTGGGCTGCAGCTTATTGGCCTCACTTCCTCGCTGTCTGCCGTCTCTCTGCCCTGTGCTGCCTCTACCAGCCTGTCTCCTGCATGTACGCCTGCGCTTCATTGTGCCTCTTCCTGCTCGCCTGGCTTCGACTGTCTCTGTTCTTTTGCCAACTTGTATCCTTTTAATTCGCTCACAAACTATAATCAAATATCACCTCCTAATGGAATCCATGTGATTTAAAAAAAATTTTTTTCATGCCAAACAGTTCACATGAACCCCTAACATTTACAGCTGGATTCTGTGGATGTCTAAGTAATTTGGAATTGAGATATATTCAGTAAAAACAATCATTTTGGGAGCACAACCTTGCAGTTGGTCATATGTTCAAAATGCCCACATTTAAAAGATTCCCATTTCTTTCACTGCAACATTGCATTGGTTTTGATTTATCTGATAATATTTCCGCTAAAGGATTTTTTTGTACTGTCCAGCCAGCTGAAAAGATTATTCTTAAAAAAACTTATTTTGAAATCTAGCGAGCCTTTGAATAAAAATTTAAAAACGATCTAACTTAAATGTTATGGCTGTCTTGCAGTTTCATTACATTTTGTGCAATTTGTGGCCACATTTTCTTTCTGACGGCTCGGTAATGAGTCTGGAAATTCAGATTTGAGTTCAGACGTGACAGGACATGATGTAAAAGGGGTTGATAACAAGCTCTCTACTACTTTTGGATGTAGCAGCACATTGATGATGGGACTTCAACACACGCACACACACACACACTGCTTCGGGTTTGAGTTACGGTAGCACTAAAAGTAATGATTGTAATATATTTTATGTACTCTTCAAAGAAATGTTCATTATTTTCATAATGATTTTCATAATGTCATTTGACTATGGGAGGGACTGGCTTTCCAGGCTTTTAGATCCTCAGTGACCGCCTTTAAATGGAGGAGTATGTCCTCCTTCCAGAGTGAAAAAGATACAAATTAATCAACCTTTTGTAGTTACAACAATATTTTCAGCATTTAAAAGTCCTTAATTCCATTCACAGGTGCATGTTAACATACAGGCAGAGATTATTTAGAATACCTAAACATATAAACAGGTAATTTAATAAACCCAGTTTACCGCGGTAGAATTCCCTGCAATGAATGCTTAAAATTGAAAATTGCTTCAGCTGAAAATGATCTAAGCAGAAAAAAATAAAAATGCATAATTAATAAATATATTTGTTTCTTTGTTTATGCTTTGAAGATCAATGCTTTTGTCTGATAACAGGAGCCTAGTTTCTACCTGTGCATGTGTGGTTGTACAGGTTTATTACCTCTGGCAGGTTAGGTAAATAATGAATTCCTCCCAGACATGGAAGAATGATTATAATTAAAGAGTGAGGGCAGAGCAACTGAGCTACTAGTCACAGCATGCAAACACACACACACACACACACACACACACACAATCACAGGGCTGTCTTTCAGTATTTTAGCCCCCACAATGGTGCTCTTTATGCAGCTCACTGAGGGGTCATATCAAAGACCCCTTTCATTTGGTCACCCGTACAACTACGGTCTCTTTCATCATCCCCCCCAGCCCTCTCCGCTGGATGCACGTTTCTTACCTGACTGCTGGAGGACAGCCAGGCGGCCCAAAGGTGTTCCAAATATCCCACTCATTCTTAGCTTTTCATCACACATCATGTCAAAGACAAATCTACAACTGTCCAGCTTTGAGCAACAGATGTGCAGAACGGTAACATAACACACTTGCCAAACACAGAGAACATTCTCCTAAGGAGTTTATATGTGTGCACTGTGCACAACATGTGCAATGCATAATATTGCACAACAACAGTCTTCAGTTTGCTTGTGTGTATAAATAATGATTAGTTATTTTCAGCACCACAATAATTTTGAGCAAGGACCAGTGTATAAGCATTGTAAATACACTTCAACACGCTGAAAATTTAAATACTCGTAGAGGAATATATATAAGATACATGAGATGTATTTTGAATCTGTTCTCAGTATTCTTTAGTGGTGATGGAAGAGGGGGTGTCTTGCTGTTTATGCTTCTATGATTTCAATGAATTCTAGGCTATAAATAAGATATTTATCAAACTGTGCTTCAGTGTTATTATAGATAAATATCATGTGCAGATGAAAATGGGTACATATACAACGAGAGTTTCACTGTGTCTGTCACCGGCGATGGATGTGAGGACAAGTGTGTGTAAGAGCGTGTGAGCGCGCGTGCCCCGTCTCTTCAAGCAGTGCGCGCTCTGTCCGACAGGGGGCGCGTCTCCGTCGACGCGCAGGGACGCTGGTGTCCGCGGGACCGAGTCGGATTATTCCACTACTGGAACAAATCAACTTCTTTCCGAGGCTCGTGTGTTTCCTCGCAGCTCCTTCCAAGCAGCTCCTCACAGGTAAGATAACATTTTTTTCGCCCATATTCACTCCTCGTACGTTTTATCATGACAGAAAAAAGGCTAAACGAGAGCGCCGCAGCGAAGGTGAATGTTTAAAGTCTTCTGTGTTTCTCTTCTTGTCTCTGCCAGCACCTTGACCAGGGCTACTTTTCAAAATGAAGGAATAAAAAGCGTCCTTCTTCTCGAACCTGCACTTTTAGGTGACCATTAATGTTTAGTAGAATTTACTCTCCATTCCGCGCGCATTTTAATCTGTACATATTCCGTCTGTGCGCGTTCTATACTACATATACCCTGTCATATATATATATATATATATATATATATATATATATATATATATATATATATATATATAAAAGACAATGTGATAAGCGGCACTGGTGATGAGCGTCACAGAATCGTGACCCCACAGGTCTCCTTCCAGATGAGGTCCCCCTCTGTACCCGACCCTCAGGTCCGACCCCCGAGTCCGAGCTGTGGGGTTGTGCCAAGACATTTGAGCGAATAGGTCGTTAAAGGGGAAACATTCATACATACGGCGCCGATCGATGCCTCGAAGTGACTGTCTTTGCGGACGATCCGCAGATGCTGCGCTGTCGCCTGCGACGATTGTCGCCGCCTGTCACATACCGACTTCACACAGCCGCGCGCGCAACCTTGCTCTAAGTTTATGGAGGGTCGGTGGCGCACCTCGAGGGTCATTCCAAAGCAGTTCATTATCCGAACGCGTATCCCAACCAACACTGACCCCAAAGAAGAGGAGTCCACGTACAGAGCTTTAAATAAGAGGCTCTACCCCCCTGTCTATGGTGTGAAGGACTTTGACACGCAGTAGGTTCAGCGCGCGCTGCTCTGAGCTCTGAGCCAAATGCCCACCAGCTTCTTGCCCTTCTATCTTCTCCGTATTTCAATACCTTAAACCGTTTTAGACTAAAACAAGAATTGGCAACGTCTTCGCGTCTTCACTAATAACATATTTCAAGGCTGAATGATTTTTTTTCAACAGATACTCCATTGGTAGATACAGGCCTTCCTATATAATCGCACAAAAACATTAAAAATGTTCCTTTGAAAAAGTAAAATCGAAATATATTTTAGTCGTGTGGAAGACCCCAGCTTTGGAAAAATGTATGCGGAGAATTTGAGGAAACGGAGGACACTCTTTATCCAGCAACACAGATGCCCAGCAGTGCTTGTTTAAAAAAAATCAGCAGAGGACTGGAGTGTGAGAACCACCGTCCTTCAGAAGTGGACGCAGGAACACGGGCAGAAACAGTTGGAGACCCAGAGAGGAACACATGACTAAACCTCCTTTTACAGCAACACAACACCCATGCAAATAACAACCAGAGAAGGGACATTAGTCTGTATTTGTCGAAGCCCTGATGGGTCTGGCAGCCCAAAAATGGGATTCGACAAGCAACGTGCGCAGCACAACCCGCACTAATGTGACACCACTTTACATCAGAGTGGACGGCCATCGTGCGTGAGGAAATCTCACATATCCGGTTCCTCATATAAACTTCATTTGAAATGGTATTTGCACAAAGCAAGAAAAGTGCATGCAATAGAAGCACAGCAGTAAAAATACATTCTAATTAGTCACAGAATAAATTTAAAAAAGACTGATAGGAATATAAAGCAGTGCTCGGTGTAGAATTCCGTGTGTTCCGTGTTTTTCATGAGAGACGATTCTCCGAGTTCGACAACAGTGCTGCTGAGAGCAGATTCGAACCTGCCGCGATGCCTTTAGTGAACAAAAATGTAAGAGAACAAATTCAGTCGCAACCGGGACACCTCCGGTTTTATTCAAATTCACATGGCGCGGACGTGAGGGAAGAACCGGAGTAGCGTCACCGGGGCGAGGGCGATCCGGCCGCTCTCCGCGGTCCTGAAACCCGCACGTCCTCTGGAGAAATCGCGATCGGCCGCACGAGCCAGTAGGGGAACCCCCCGTGAACTTCGGGAGTAACTGTGAATAATGTCAGAAGGCACTGCTGTAGCACGGAGCGATGAAACTCCGTGTGTGAGTGTGTGTGTGTGTGTGTGTGTGTAAAGAGAGAGAGCGAGAGAGAGAGAGAGAGAGAGAGAGAGAGACAGTGTTTGAACACAGCTGCACGTTATTTTCAGTCATTTACAGAATCCTGACAGCCGGAATAGTAAATGCGACTGAATCAAAACTGTTTTAACACATCATCTATCGGTTTATTTTTTAGCCACAGTTCATGTTTTTTTTACATATAAAATGAAGGCAAAACAAGCAAAAAATGGGTGGTTAAAATAATTTCTCAAGAGCACGGATTTACTCATTTCATTCAGTGAAAACTGGTGAACAAATACACAGGAGCGCTTTCTGTTTTTAAAATGTTGGAAACGTTCCCGTTGTCCCGGAATATATGCATCACTACTGCGGAAAAGTAAATAGTAACACGAACCGATGTTATAATGTAGCATTTAGCTTAAATGTTCTGTGCAATTTGTTATAATTATTTTTATATTGATTCTCCACGAAGTGATGCTATGAAACCAAGTCGCTATTCTCTGACAGTTTATAAGCGAATAAAAAAAATAATTGATTTACACTCGTAAATAGAAACAGTATTTTGACATTTTCTCGTCACGGGAAATGCAGAAAGATTCAACATCCACTGCAGCTTACAGCTAAAACAATGTGTAATTTCAGGTGAACAGTAATGGGAAGAACGGTAAAGTAAAGCATTCCGTGAAAAACACCCACATCTTTCCCGCGAGGCTTTTTGAACCGCCGCCTTTTGTTGTGAACAGATTTGATGGTACAGATCTGTTAAAAAACTTCAAACCCGCAGGGCTCGTTGTTAAAATTTAGAAAGTGGTCTAGCGAAGTGGGACTCGGCCATGAGAGGAGCCCTGGGGACAGGCCGAGCCGGCGAGCGCCGCTACCAGCACCGGCTGGCGCGGCAGGGGGCCGCCGACTGAGACCCAGGTGAGCGGGGACGGGGGCGCGCGGTGGTCAGCGGCGCCGGCGAGAACGGCGACTGTCTCTGCTCCTCGCGCTCGCTCTCCCTCCCTCTCTCTCTCTCTCTCTCTCTCTCTCACTCTCTCTCTCACTCACTCAGTCGCCCTCGCGCTCTCGCGCTGTTGGCTCGACGTCAGAAGCGGCGGGTGCAGCAGTGCAGCAGAAGGGACGCGCACGCAGGCAGCCCAGGAGCGCCTCGCCGGTCGCCTCTGGCACCCGCTTCTCTCCACTCTGGATACTTAACGCTGCTGTTCCTCTTCTCCCTCTCCCTTTCCCCCCAGACTCCCCCCGTGTATGGATTTCTTGCGGATTTGCTCAGGCGGACATGGATGTCCCGGCGCTCCTTGACTCGGAAGGTTGTTCCTTGGCGCAGTGAGAGAGAGAGAACGCGGGGGGACATGCAGGGATTGCTGATGGGTTTGGGACGTGCACGCCCCCCGCTGCGAGTGACCATGCCGTGATCCGGCGCGAGGGCCGTCACCCTGCTCTAACGTGAACGGAAGAATTCCGGGGAATCTCGCGACACGGGGGATGGACACTGTGCATCACGGCCACAACATGAAGATTTCCTCCCCGCTGGTAACCCATGTGAGCTTCAGGTGCACCGTTCGGTTTCCGCTGTTGCTCTTACTGTGTGTGGGATATTGTCGGGGGATGCCGCACGTTTTAAGATTTGGTAAGACTCCTCTTCTTTCTCAGTCCATTGTGATGACACCACTGTGTACTATTTTACTGCTTCCCGCTCTTTCCATTGTCATGTAATGATTCTGGATTCTGCCATAGCTGGGGTTGCACTTCCTAGTTGCCGTGTTTCTCTCACCCACCGCATGCTGTGGTGAACTGAACTTGTGCTGTAGGGTGACTGCAGGGTACAGGGCGCTGCCTCTGATCCCCAAAAACCCGGCTGTCAGGAGAGTATGACTCAGTGGTCCGGCACCCGGTTGTCTGGGTGCTGTGGGACCACATGGTTGAAATGCTTAAGTTGCTGGAGCGACACCTGCGCTGGAGAACATTTCACCTGGTCAAATGTCCTTCTTCTTCTGTCCTACATGTTTTGGTTATGAAGAAATATCAACTGCGCAATGAGGGCATGTTTCATTCTGTAGTATAAAACTAGAATAACTTTATTCCATAACAGGTTGCCTTTACACTATTACTTTTTCAAGATTTATCGAGGGGAAAAAAAAACTCCGGAACATTTTGCTGCCTTCACGCTTATACTCCTGGGGTTCTAGCATGTGGTTCTTTATATATAGTCACGCAATAAATGCATTTGCTGAATTTTCCCACAAGCAAGTAAAAAGCTCAAACACAGAAATAACTTCTGCTAGAAGTAGCTGGTCTTATTTTAAGAAGCTGAGTTGAAATAAAAGTGTTTTAGTTAAAATCCGGGGCAGTGTGTGAACCAGGAGTTTCTCTCCCGCTGGCTGCTAATTTGAACAAATTTCTAAATAAGTTGCGTTATTTGCATATTGTACTTATTCGCTGTCGCATCTTTTGCGTTGAGCATTCAGATGGCATCGGAAACTTTCGGCCACTTTCATCATCATTGGAACAAGTAGAGCAAGTGGGGGGTGTTTGTATGGAAAAGGATACAACACTCTTAATACACCGCCATACTGATCTTCTTACTGCTCACAGCTCATTGATGGAAACGGAAAAGAACTGTCTGGAGTTATTATATTTTTCTAGTTCTTCTATTTTTTTAGTCTCCACACATTTAATAATGGGGAGAAAGAAAGGGGTTAGAACAATTATTCAATGGAGTGAAATTCACAGCACATGCACGCAGATATAGTACGAGGGTCTGTGGTGAAAGGAGCGAGCTGCTGTCTTCCCCGCACGTTCAGCCTCGTCTCTCATTCATTGGCTGCACTTAGCGCGTTGCCATTAGCAACGGTTCCATGGTATGCGTGGATCTGCTTGAGCTCATCAGTTCTACAGCAAGCACGCGACTGGTGAAATAATAATAAAAAGAATAGCGGGGAGTTTTGAGGAACTGTGTTCATAGATATGGAGATGTCAAAATTGAGCCGTTGTCTTGGGCTTCTTGCGAGGCTGAGTGTCGGGTCCGAGTGGCCGACCGGCAAACCCAGCTGGAGTGCTACCCCCTCCCCACCACCCCCAACATGGCTCTTCGCTTTCCTGGCATCAACTTCCCACCCTGTTGACATTTTTCAGCTCTGTTGCGTGACACACTAGGCTCACTGTTTTTGACCAGTTTTTCTCCTCTTCCCCTTCTCTCTCTTTCTCTCACACACACACACACACACACACACACACACACACCCACACACGCACACACACACAGACAACCAAGCGTGCCCATTTGAAAGGCACAACGCCACTATGGCAACGCGCCGGGCTCATGCCGCAGCCAAGCAGTCTCACCAACTTCGGCGCTGCTCAGTCCATGGGGGGTCATCAGCGGGGGTGAGATGAGGAAAGATGAGCTTTGTTGGCATATATCGACAGCAGTTTCATTGTAAAGACCTTCCAGTGGAATAATTTGGCATTAAGTGTTATTTATTACCAGACACCATGAGGCTGTGCCCTTTCAGTGCAGCCCTCGAACCCCAAAGTGCATCAAATTCTTTCCGTCGTGGCTTCAGCACTAAGGACAGAGACTGCACAACGTTCACCCGTCTGTTTACAGCACTCGCAACACGGCATGGCTAGCAGAGCGATTCTGCGGGAGGGACGGGGTTCGAGGTGGAGGGAAGGGAAGCGGCTGTAATCCACCATGTTTACAGGTGAACCAATGTTCGGAGCACAGCACTATAGCCCACGTCTCACATGTCGTTTTAACAGGGCTCTTTATTATTATTGCTTAATTTTACACAAAAATTATTTTCACAATACGATTAACACCGCCTGACAAATATAACATATAACTGATACATTTAGGTTTGAAGTAAATGTTTGTTGTTTTATGGGTTCCAGTGTCACAACTTGGTTGCTGGTACAACATGTCCGTCTGTCTGTTACATGAATACAGCGCTAAAATGACTATTAATGGTTACAATAGACCGATTAATATTTGTTAAAGAATTTTACACCTGTTTTGTTCAACCTCTTTTTGTCATGGATGTTACTCTATTTGACTGATCGCACAATTTACCTGTAAATAACATTTAAGCAGTTTTGCTATTTAAGGTAGACTGATTTTTATTTGCTATGTTTGGCAGCTGCAGAGCTAAACCTTGACCCTTGGTGACATTAAATATGTAAAGGTTTCCCCCAAACTCCCCCCCCACATACACACGCACACACGCGCGCACACACACACACACACACACACACACACACACACACACACACACACACACACACATTACACAGCCTCTGCATGAATTTCATAGGCCATGGTTGTCTCATTGTAGCACAGTTGTAAATATGAATAAAACATCAGCAAGAACTGCAAATATAAATTTGCGATAGATTATTTATGTTTTTATTGTAATTTTTTTGTGTTTGCCACTTTAATATGATCTGAAGATATCTAATACACTGTGGTTTTACTGTGTTAACACCTCACTAAGTCATTGCTATTTTAGTTCAGTCGCTGATGTCCCAGTTTAGATTTTAAAGCTGTTCTCACAAATTAAAGAGAGTAATTAAATTGGCTAATAGAAGTCAAGATGGTTATGGAGATGGAGACCATTTGGACCCTAATGAATTCTGGGCCCGTGTGGTGACAAAACAACTCGGTGAGATGTTTCAGGAGATTGCAGAAGCACACAGATTGATATATAAAGAGAAACAATGCTTGCGGTCAATCCTAGAGGATTTAAGATAGAGATATAATATGAATAAAATTGCATGACATAGCGCATGTTAACTTGATGCCACAGTAAATGTGCTACTTTATGTGCCTGGTTTATATTTTTGGGTTTGGAGAGGTGATGCTTCTGTACTGTGGTAATGATCATATTCTGGGCCGATCTATTCTCATCACCACTTACTCTTCCTCAGAACCTGAGGTGCCGCATTTTACTGCCAGTTAATATGAAGCATGAACAAGTAGGACACGGTTTCATGATGGAGTAATTGACCAGTATATGAGCAAGCAAAACATAATATCAGTTCACATGTGACCCAATGAGAAGGTGTGAAAGCGAAAAGGCCGCAGAAGAACTCAGCAGATCATATCCTTCAGTGAAATCTGCTGAAAGGTTTCTCTGTGTATCAGGTTTGATTGTGTTTTCTTTGGGCTGTGAAAAAAGGGATATTTTTTCATTGTTTTTTTATACCCCTGTGGTCTTGTCTATACCGAGACAATTTATTTCAATGGATCCCTGAATTGTGTACTTACTAGCTCATCAAAACATTTGTTTTTTTTTTTTTTTGCCAGGGGATAAAATTAAGTTGAAAAGCACAAATATATTGCTGTGCAGTGAAATGAGAGGCACTTTGCGTCCAGGCATTCATTCATTCGGAGGAATACATCATGTTATCCCCATATTAGACAGGACGGCATCAGGAAGGAGACAGGCGGAGAGGGGGGTGGTGGCCCTGCCTGTCATTACATGTGGGTCTCCTTCTGCAGCTCTTATGGTGTCAGTAGCCGTAGCCGCAGCCTCTACTGACTGCACCATCCCCTGTTCCTATGGCTACTCCCCAGGCGAGAGTGAGAAGGGACAGATAAGTGGGGTCTTTAACGTAGAAATACGATCGGGGCTGTTTGCATCCTTGAACAGTTGATTAGTCATTAGGAAGGATGAGACCGGGTCTCTGGTGTGCCTTTGAATTTCACTTTCTCGATAAAGACTTGGCAATATATGACAACAGCTGGTAAACCAACACCCCTCCACATAAAGTAAGACTCGTTGGTGTGTTGTTGGGAATTAGGCGACGGGGAGGGGATTTATTTATTGGAAGGTCACATCTGAGGCACTGGAGTCACATGGATCCATCAGTGAAGAGAGACTGTAACAATGGATTGTTTCTCTTCCCCTGGGAGCGCTGCCCCCTTTCTGTGAATTCAGAGCCGCCGTAAAACCATTTATACTTAAAACATCGTTTTATTTAATCCTTTTGTGGAGGACTCTTAGGGTGAAACCATGGAATAATCTTCTGACTCAAAAAAGAGCTGTAGATAACAGTGTTACTGACCTGAATGGTGACACAAGCCGCACGCACTTGTGGGCGCGCCGTCGCTACATCACGCTGGAGAAAATGGGGTTTTTGAATAATAATCGTGGTTCAGAAAACATCATAAGCTTTTTTTCTTCCCTTAAACCACTTGTAAGTAAGCTGTTTTTTTCAGGGTAGGCAAGCTACTTAGAAACAATGACTGGATTAGTGGGTCCCGGAGAGAAAGTTGACAGGTATGAAATGAGAACGATAAGCAAAGCAAAGCAAACTTTACTTAAGCCAACGTAACAGATAATCGCTGTTTATTTGCGGAGTAATAATAGGGGTTTGGAAGTATAACAAAGACATTTTTTAATCTGGATGGAAGCAAAACTTTTGGCCTTGATTCTGAACCATCAATTATTTTCACACATTATAACCTCTGCCAACTGCAGAATACTGGGACGTGTCTTACAGAACTGAATATAATTACCAGACCTACTGGGAGCAACGTAGCGCTGTTCTCAGGACACCGAGTTTTTCACACAGCACATTTGTAATACAAAACTGAATTTACCTCAAAGGAAGCCCTTTGTTTCAGTGTGCAAAGGAAATATTGACTACAGCTGAAACATCATCCCATCATCTGCAGGAATACCTTGTATGAATCATTTCCTCACACGGTGGCCGGGGCAAAGCAAATCAAATCTTTTTGATTCCCAGTGACAAATGATTAGAAAAACTCAGCAGCGAAAGAAAGTAAGAAAGGCAAAGCAGGAGCACAAACTTTCTCATTATTTTCCCATCGGGGTGATTTCAATAATATTTACCACTTAGGCACTATATGAAATTTATCAGAAGATTGCATTAGCAGGAAATTCTTCATGGTTGCCATATGAATCTCTAACCGACCCACTGATCAATGACCGGTGAATAGTTGGTCGCATCAAACCAAATCGGATTTCGCTGTAAATAACAAAAGACCACTAAAACAACCAGACATAAAGTAATATATTTAGCTGGTTGTTTTCTAGAAGCTTGATCCCCAGTGGCTGGGGGCGAGGAGAGGCCACCGACCCCTCAGCCACTGACTGACATCCGTTTTCCTCAGGGGGCTGTGGCACATTTGTTCCTGCAGTGAACTGTTGACCCCTGAGCTGTCCAGCAGGGAACTGGCGGCAAAGTGGCACGGGTGGCAGAATGGACTGTCGCTGTGGTGATGCCCTGCGCCATACAACACGCTGCGGGTTGGGGATGGAGGTGGAGGGGTTGACCCTTTGTAACGTGGGTCTCAAATGAAACAAAGCAGCTGGGGGTGCTGTGTGTTTTGCTCATGAACGATGCCTCCGGAAAACAAGATGTACTTTGCCGAAGATTTTTGCAACATAATTACGAAATGATCGACTGCTTCTGTATTGATAATTCACTCTACGAAGAACTCCAATCCCAGATGCCTTAGGAAATGTGCATAGCGGGTGTAGTGATATTGTACATTTATTACAAAGGGACGGATCCTTAGTTTGATTAAAGGGGCTGACCACAGTCCAGGCAAATTCTGCCCAGAAATAAGTTAATTAAAAATAAAGAATTGTGGGGATTGGAGTTTGAGCCCAGTGAGACTCAAAGAAATTAAAAACTGAACCCCACTGGGCAAAAAGCTTAGATAGATAATATTAACTGGAGAATGAAAATCTTAACCAGTTTAGCTAGTTCTATTTTGATCCTGGCAGAAATGTCTCAGAATTGCAGGACTTCTCATCTCATCTGGATTTTCGCCCAGCGATTGAGGACAAAATTTCGAGCACTTGTTTTACCCCAGCGCTGGCCGTTGGGTGAGATATGTGCGCTTTCTACTACGGCAACAGCGCTCCAAACCACAGCATACGGATGAGGGGAGCAGGCTAAACCCACAGGAATTCCACAGGCTGTTATGGGTTGTGGGCATCGAGTGTCCAGTCAGCCTGTAGGGTTCCAGCCCCGAAGACTGTGCCACTCCATGTGATCTTTACACTTTTCCCCAATTAAATTACACAGCAAATCAAATGTTCTTAATGCTCCAAACTGCATTTGTTTATCTCCCTGTTAATTGGATTGTCTAGTGATGCATTTAATCGAGTTATTACATTTACTGCCCATTTAAGTTTTTCTTTTAATTGACTTTTATTTGCAGTGCATGGGAACCAAAAACTGTCGTGCTAAATGGTTGTGCTGAGAGTAAAAGAAAGATGACGGGACCACGTCGGGGTGAACACAGGTCCGTCAAGTGTCGATTAGATGAATTTGCGTATTAAATAAAGCTAAAAAATAACAATGTTTGATATTCTGTTCCCATCTTACGCACTTGTTTTAAATCAGTAAATAATTTATAATAGCATCGTGCTGGAAGTGGGCAAATTTTGTATCATTTTGCGCAGAGAGTCTGACTAAAGTCTCAAGTTCTGCTGAACGGGTTGTGTAATCTTTAATTCAAAACAAAAAAGGCAAAAGAATACAAAAAAAACAGAGAATAAGTAGTATTATTCGTGTGTATTTTGACTAACTGGAGGGTGTTTCCACAGTGGAAGCAGTATTTTCTCTATGGAATTTATTCAATAAATAACTAAATCAGCAAGCTTGAGGAAGGTCAAGTAGATGACAAAAAGTAGATCTTTTATTTCTTGCCCCAGTGGAATTCTGCCCTGTGTTATAATTCTGCAATCGATGCAGGGCAGAAAAAAGAGGAAAAAAATGTCTCCCCACAGTTGTGCTCGACTTTCATGGTTCTGTTCCCTGCAACTGTCAGTTCTAGTTACGGAAATGTAAATTTAATTTCCCCATCTTTTCCCGGTAAATATCTCTTTAAATCATTAATATTTATGATTCAATTAAAAATAATCCGCAGGGAGACTCAACCAAGCACAATTCAAGACCGAGCGACTTAAGGAAAGTAATAGAATATCACTGGGATGGGAATTTATGAAGCCCACTGCATCGCTGGTCCCGCTTTGAATATTGGTTTAACTGCGACAGATTAACCGACAGAGAATACAGGTGTGCTACCTTTCCGAGGAAGGCATGTTTCTTTGAAGTGCGGTCTGGTTGTCACATGTGAGTGACTGAATCCACAGAGTAAATCTTAGTGTAAATGCATACGTCTCTTCTTTGTCAGCTATCAGTTCTGTTTGCCACACAAAAACAGACGGAATAAATGGTGTCAGAAGGTTGGAACACACTTCAAATACATATATTAATGGCTTTAGTAGTATCTATTTCTGCTCTGGAGCAAAGAAATTTTTTCAAATGCTTGTGTGGTGTGTGTGTGTGTGTGTGTCTGTGTGTGTGTGGGCGTGCGTGTTGCGTGCGTGTGTGTGTGTGCACGTGTGCGAGACAGAAAGAGTGATGGGAAAATGATTATGTTTGAATTAACACCATCAGACAGAGACTTTCATTTTTAAAAAGGTAGGTCATATGCCTCCACGCCCCCCAAGGATTTACGCCTACATTTCCATTTCTGCTTTTTTGATTCTGCTGAGCGGCTCTCTGGCTTTCGGCCTTCTCCTAATGGGTGAAAATGGTAGAAGATAACTGGGAAGGGCAGTGTTTTCATTAGGACGGTTGGCCTGTGGACCCTAATGTTCGGCCTGGTTCTTCGGAGGTGTGAGCTCAGAGGTCATGCTTTGAAAGCCCCTCTTTAAAGGAAGTAAATCTCAGCAGCATGTGCCCCTCCACCATGGATAACATGAATGATGCAAGGTGCACATAGCTAATAACTTGGCACAGGTCTGTCTGCTTAATTGTAAATGGGGCTTTTATGGGGGTGCGTTTGGAAGGACAGATATTGAAAGTGGTATTTGATTTACTGTAGGACATTAAGGTGCAGTAACTGCACAACACACTTCTTATTAAGGTGCCTTAAGACCAGATTTTTACTACAATGTCCACATTTTGTGGGGTGTAATGTGGTGCAGCTGGTAGGACAATGTAAGATCTGCTGTCTTGGACTCAGGACCGACTTCTGTAATACCCTTCATTCAAGTACTTACGATAAACTGATAAAATAAAACATACTCATATCGTGTGCAAATGTGTAAATTATTGTAAGACAGTGTAAGTTTGCCTGGAGAAAAGCATTAGCTAAACTTAGTATTTTAGAACACCTGATACCAGGTGTTGCTTCTCAGTCAATGTTACGCAGTGCTACAGCGTCAAAAATACGAGTGCAAAACATGGTCAAAATTTCCATTGTGTCTAGTATGCCGTTATTTATTAAAATCTCAAAAATAAGTCAAATATTTGCTCACTTAACATTTATCCCAGAGACTCGCAGCACCTTGAACAACTTGCTCGGGTTTAATAATGGCCACTTCTTGCACACTAATCAGCAAGTGGAGTTTCTTATTTGAATATTTATGTTATTTTAAATTTGCATCTTTGCTTCTCATGATGCAAAAACTTGTTTAATTACAATATTTTTGTTTTGTTTGCATGATTGAACTAATCTCTTACTGTTCAGTGCTTTGCAATTATCCTGTTTAAACATTCCTAATTTCACCGCCTTTCCTACAGCGCCACAATCAGAGCATCTGAATTGTCTCCAGCATTTAAATACAGTTTTGATCTATGGTCCACAATTCCTCTGTTCTGTGTTCACTTCTTTGGCTTTATCTATTCTGCAATTTTGCAGCGGAAGGGGATGAAATTTAAATGATTATTATAATTGACTTTATTTGCCTTAGTACTGCCAGTCTGAATTATCAGCTTTCTCTCTCAAATTGAGTTTAGCAGTGGCCGCTTTGTGGGCTTTACACTGTGTCCTGGCCAGCGGCCAGCACGTTCACAGTAAATATATTTAAATCACAGCTAAGCTGCTTAAAATATTCATGTTTCACTCACAGTTACTTTATAGAAATGAGAAACTATATTGGGCCTGCAAATCAGCTGCTCTGGTGTGCTGTTCATTTGCGCATAAGTCTATCCATGTGCCTGTGTGTGTGTGTGTGTGTGTGTGTGTGTGTGTGTGTGTGTGTGTGTGTGTATTGTACTGAGAGGTACTGATTGGGTGCAAATGTGTTGGCATAGGGTTAGTGTCAGTATTAGAGTTAGGGTTAGTGTTAGGATTAGGGTTCATGGTTGGGGTTAGGATTAGAGGCTAGGTCAGTGTCAGGGTTAGGATTAGTGGTCATGTTAGTGCTAGGATTAGGGTTAGGGAGCTGTGAGTGCCTTGCTGTATGTCTTTAAGACCATGTCGAGCATTAGCGTTTTTGATGTAGTTTGGCAATAAGCTCTGAGCAATTAAGTTCCAGCTTTAACACCCCCCAGTGATAATGGAACAAGCCTCTCACAGCTTAAAAACTTTGTACAAAATCGAGGAACACATTCTGCAATTACGACGTCTACTCACGTGCAGCTGTGTTCTGCTGGCGCTGCAGAGCAAATGCGGCCAAACTTGGTCTCACTTTGTCACATTCTGCACATTGTCTACTGTTCCCCACACAGATGAGGCTCAGCACGTGGTTTTAGCACTTGTTGGTTTATTACTCCTGCTGCCTTGTCTGCTATTTTGTTTTAAAAAGAAGCTTAAACGGAAACACAGTTTGTCATGTTGTCCCAGTTTTGTCCAAGTCCTGTCACAAACCTTGCGCTATTTGTCATTGCTGGGAGGCTGAATGCGCAGTGTTGTCTGATCCGCGTTACCTTCCCTGATCACTGCCTGCGACAGACCTGCGTCCGAGTCAATAACTCATTTACAGCTGTGTGAATTAGAATGACACAGCCAGGGGGAAGGTAGTCTCTGGACTGCATCCTTCCACACAGCAGAAGGAATGGAATACATTTCTGTACTGAAGGAATCAATAATGATTCAAACAGCCCTGCTACCTGTCTCCTAGTCCATCAGTCACTCACATTTCATTTATAAGTTAAAAATTAAACGACATAATTTGATACGTACAACAAAGTACAATACGTCTGTAGCAGAGGACGTGAAAGCAACAATCAGATAGCATTGGCCCTTTTGTTGGGCTGGCACTGAACCTAATGCTTGCCGTGTTTAACTCCAAAAGAACAGATATTTAGTGACAATTACACGTGGTTAATGGTAGAGGATTCTTCTCTGCTACAAATCCTTTAAAAGGAAGAGTGAGCCGTCCAGGAGAAAGAAACATAGAGGTTATTATTAAGAACGTCGCTAGAAGGTGATTGATATGTCTGCACAACAGCATCAATAGCTGTAATGACAGTCACTTACATACATGAGTCTGTAGACCCCCTGACCACATTGCCTCATGCTAGCGTCATGTGTACTGCTCTTCTTTTAATGTGGGGTTCCTTGACCCGATCGTGAAAATATCATTACGGTTTTGTTCTCTCAACTTCACCAAACGTTGCAAACCAGGAGACCAGGCCAAGCAGAAGCATAGAGGTCACATAGAAGATACCAGACAGGGAGAGCTTAGAGAGCCACTAGCTGTTACAAGTGAGGGAAATCATGCAGATTCTACAGCGCAGGTATTGACAACACACAAAACTGCAGTGTGTAACATGCAGATGCCTCAAGGTAACCTGCCTGTCACCAGCCAAAGCCTTGCTGTCGGCGGGATGACATCAGGAGCAGAAGAAAAGAGGACAAAGCAGCTACTATCATGTCAATGACAAAGTGCTGTGAAGTGATTGGGGGAACTCGGCGGTAGGTGGGGTTGGGGGCAGGTTGATTCCATTTGTGCTACTTTTTCACCTTATTATGGCACTCCTGGGACACTAAGAAATAGAGTGTATGCGTGGCTGTGACACATTTTAGATCTCACATACGTGGCCGAGCGGAGTAGGTCAGATTGTCGACTCTATTTTGTGTCAGTACTAATATTTGTTCTTTCAAGCAACCTCCACACCAAGCTGTCTGCACTTCACCCCCTTCCCTGTGGAATTTAGTGTGTGATTTGTTGAACTATGGGTAAGAGCCGCTCTGTATCGCAGCACCGGGCTTGTAAATCAGCCGGAATATTCTCGGAGTGTCGTCTGGTGTCTCGGCTACCTTGACCATGGGATCAAGCAGGTGCACAGCTGCCAGGCACCGATGAAGAAGGTTTCCTAGGCTGAGGTGAGCTAACTGCTTGGTGGGCTCAGTTCTGGACAGATTTAGACTAAACGCTGATGGCTTTTATTGAAAAGTCAAGCAGAGCGAATGAATGAGAATAAACTTACCTCCGGAGCAAGTCAGAACACAAAACACCTCTGTGAGTTTTCAACCTGTTTGACAACTTTCTACTGCAGTTTACTGCAGTTTTGGATACTATATCACACTCTTTTAAGAGCTATGATCATGGCCACACAGACCAGCAATCAAATGTCCCCTCTTGGGAGTGGGTGGTAGTTCTATCTCCCCATCTTCTTTCTCTCTAAGAAAGATCATTACCTTCCCAAACTCCTCCCCGTGTCTGTCCAAAAACATGTATTTCACATGAATTGGAGAGGATAAACTGCATTGAGTGTGTGTATGTGTGAGTGACTGACTGTGTGTTACATTGCTCCCCTGTATAAATGGACGAATAATTGTAGGGAATTTGTTGCGATCTAACACTGTAAGTCAGCTTGGACAAAAGTTACTGCTAAATACTGGTTAATCGTCATTATTATTATTGTTGTTGTTATTATTATTTAGTAGAAGAAACAACCACTAAATGAATAAATGAGAAAGTAAAGTCATGTGAACCAATGCACAGAGTGTCACCTCTTCACTTTTAAACATATGCATTGTACTTTTGTGCGACGTCTCTGTAGCAGCACTGACCATTGCATGAACTTCACATTGCTATACATGGTTGCAAAGGCCCTTCCTCCGAGGAGCAGCCCTCTGTGTTGCTTTACAAGCAGACAGCAGTTGGGGACACAGAGGAACAAGAACACATCCATTGGGAATATTAAAAAAATGGAAAGTAATCAAGGATGTCAGTGTATAACATGATGATGAAAATGTGTTATATAAAGATGGCAGATGGAAAAGCCACTATATATATATGCGCAAAAGTCTTAGGCAGCTGTGGGAAAAATGCTATAAAGTGATGATGTTTCCAAAAATAATGCCATGAATACTTATTAATCAATAAACCTTCTAAAAAGTGCAGTAGACAAAAAAAACCTCAGTCAGATCAATATTTGGTGTGACCACCCTTTGCCTTTAAAACACCATCAATTCTCTTATGCAAACTTGCATGCAGTTTAACGTAGAGGTTGGTAGGTTGTTCCAAACATTTTGAGGACCTGGCCACAGTTCTTCTGCACACTTTGACTGTCTCTGCATATCCTCCCAGACTGACTTGATCATGTTGAGATCAGGGCTCTGTGGGGACCAAACCATCTGTTGCAGGATTCCTTCTTTTTGCTCAAGATAGTTGTGTATGACTGAGATTGGGTGTTTGAGGTCATTCTCAGGCAGCAGAATGAATTTGGGACCAACCAGAAACCTCCCTGATGGTAGATAAGAATTTACCTGTACTTCTCAACACACATTGAAGTTGCAGGCCTAACACTTTTGCACAGTACTGTGTGTGTTGTGTGTGTGTGTGTGTGTGTGTGTGTGTGTGTATATGTGCCATCCCTTACCATTGTCTACTTTTACATCAATTTATATATATATATATATATATATATAGAGAGAGAGAGAGAGAGAGAGAGAGCAACATGGAAAATTGATGTAAAAGTAGACAATGGTAAGGGATGGCACTGCGTTACCATGCATATACAGTACTGAGGACATCACTATTACTGTTTACTTGTTCAGCTCACTATGACCCTATTCACAGCTACAGTACATTTCCAAAATGTTATATACACCATTTATCAAAATGGAGGCAGTAAATGTATTTAGAACATCATTACCATTGTGACAAAACCAGCACAACATTATGATCAGGTTGTTTCTGTATTCCTGGGGAAATTGTTTTTGACTGGGGTTGCAACCCTTTTGTCACATGTCACCATGCTCTCGCTCACAGTGCTTCTTTCAAACATCTGCTGTGGTGTTTTCAGGTGGAGCAACAAGATTAGGATCACTGTTTTCTGCAAGTTGTGTCCTAAGCTTAGGTATGGTGTGTCACAACCGCGATTGTTTCATAAAAACGAATAAAAAATACATAGGCCAGCATTATTGCATTTTATAAACTGCCAAGCATTTGTGAACTTTGACCTCTGATTGTATGACTTTTGCAAGGAGAAAAAAATGAGACGGAAAAACAAATGTTTGACCAATTTATCTCCTACTGACATTAACATGTTTTTAAAAAATGTTGTGAGAATTAGATTTATATACACCTGAATGTAAGTGGGGTCTGAATACTGATTACTGAACAGATAAGAAGTCATAATGTTCCCACTGAGTACACAATGGGAACATAAATTTCTGAGGTCTAAAAATTATGGACTAAAAAAGGAGCAAGGATGAGATAAAATTAGCTTTGGATATGTCTAGCTATAAGGTACTCTCAGTATGACCTGTATTGACAGCTTGTTCCTTTCAAACTAAGACTTTATTGGACTGAGGCTCTGGAGGCCTTTCAACAGACCCGTTCAGAAGACTTTAAGCAACCAACTGCTTTCCCTTTTGCAGGACAATTAAAGTCTCATGGTCTTGTCTGTAGCAAATGTCCATTCAGGGATACACTGGGCGACACGGGTACTTAACTGGAAAAATTTTGACTTGTACTGAGCACTTGGCCAGGGGTTAAGGTGCATCTTGGTATCTCAGTGCACCATGTGACTCTGAGCTTGATCACTCCCTCCGAGCTGCTCTGCCACTCCCCTCCCAGAAGATTCCCACAGATTTAAATTGTTTGACCATTTGACCTTGTTATCATGTCTTGAAGGTCACAAGGAAAATCAGATGATGAAACATTTTCACGCACAGATTCTTGAAATTATTTCTCCTGCTGCCTTAGTCTATGAATAAATGTACCCAAATGCATGCAAGTAGTCATGATAAATCAGTGTTGTTTAAACATCTAAGAAAGTGCTAAAACCCTAGCAGTTCCTCATCTAAAAAAATAAAAAAATTTGACAATATTCAGAATTACCTAGAAAGAATAGAAAAGAATATTAGAATTAGTAGCAGGTGGTCAGACTTGTTACTGGGTGTTAACTACAAATTTACTGCCCATTGATGATTAACATTTTTTGAAATGAAAGTGTAAGCAGCGTCAAGAATGAACAAATACATAAAAATCAATTCTGTTGACACTGCATCCATAACTGTTGATATGCAAGAGATGGCTTTGATATGAAATTACGATTTTGACAATTGTGGGTGTCGACATGCTTGTGTAAAACACTGGTAGGTCCCTCTCATTTTCGATGGAGGATCTGCAATTTTTGAGTGAAGCAAACTCAAGTGGTACTGGAGCATGGACATCCAAGAAATATGGAAAAAACTCAGACACATGCGCACACACACACGCACGCACACACACACACACACACACACACACACACACACACACAC